>JAPDVR010000007.1:6189128-6541628 GCA_026230005.1 Gila orcuttii | reverse complement strand
ACGTATCCTTGAAAAGGGGGTTTGACTTGTCAAACAGTGGAGGATTTTTTTGTACCTCGACGATTAACTTCTCTGCAATGTCATCTGCCATTTTAAATGCGCGAGACCTTTAAATTAGAATGGATTCTGATTGGCTGTCAGTGTTTTATCGTTCGACAGCTGGAAAAAAATCGTTCGGAAAGTGATACCAACGATATCGTTCCTCATATCTTTATCGTTATAGTTGTGGTGTGAACTCTGTTATTCTTTAATATGGAGAACGATTTTTAGAATTATATCTTTATCGTTATCTTTATAGTTATCGTGCTTGGTGTGAATGGGCCTTTAATCCTTGGTTTTCTTCTTTATAACAATTTTATAATTTATTATTATCTCTTTTTACAGCAGGTGAACAAACCCCCAATAGTATTCTATATTGAAAACAATCGGATTGCTTTGATATGGCTAATTGTATCCTATTTTCTGAAAATCCGCTACTAGCTTTAGCCTGCTAGCATCACTATCGTGATCTTGGATACCGCTTGTCTTATTTACACTCTTATCACTCAAGAAATTACTATTTATCCAATCTAATAGTGAATGTTTTGGATGTGGTCTACCTTTGAATGCAGGTGAGGACACGTTCGAGCTGCATGCAGCTCAGTTGGAGCTGGAGGCCATGGAGAAGCAGTTCAGCGACCTACTAGAGAAGCAGGCCGAGCTGTGGGAATGGCGATCAGTGCTAGAAATATTGCAGGCTGATGCTCACAAGCTCATGGTAATTAATGTTATCAGTCCGACCTCCTCTACTCCATGAACAGTGATCGTCCCAGGCCTCCTTCACTCTGGCGCAGACAAACCATGGACCCTGAGGGCTTCAGCAGCGTCTCCCCGCCCCCGGTCTTCGAGATCTCTGAGATCCGAGATCTTCAAGGTCGGAACCGCTTCGTCACCTCTGCCTCAGCTAAAGGTAAGGTGGACAGTCACTGCTCTCCTGGTGCTCATGTTCTCGATGTTGTTGCGAAGGTAAGTAAGTAAGTAAAATGTATTTATATAGCACATTTATCAGAGCAAAGCTGACCAAAGCGCTGAACAAAGTCAAAGAATAAAAAATAGACAACACATACAAAACAAAAAAATGTAAAATGCCTGGGAATAAAAATATGTTTTTAACTTCATTTTAAAGGTTGTGATAGACGTTGCAAGACGAATGTCTAGTTGATAGGGGTGTCGAAATTAATTGTTTCTACGATGCACCGCGATGCAGACTAGGACGATTCGGTATCGGTTCAGTAATAGACCATAACCGGTTATAATGTACTGACGCTTTTCTGACGTCATTTATCGCGCATGTGTTTTGTCGTGGTAGCCGGTAGCATACACTGGCAGAGGGAGGCGAGACGCGAGTGCGAATTAAACATTCTTTCTTACATACATTTACATACATACATTACATGCGCATGCAAGTTACATTCGCTTCTTGAGGCACACACACGCAAGGTCTCGCTCTCTCCCTCTCTGCTGTGCGCGCGCTACACGGTTTGAACATACATTCCTTTATGGAGAGTGGATACATTTCCCGGGACAGGTTATTAAAAGATAAATCGGGACAAACCGAGACAGATGACAACCCTTCCGCACCCGATGGTCAAATTACAATTGTGTTGTTACGCGTGATTATAAATGGATGATCGTCACCTTCAACAGCGGACTCGGTGACGGTTGATGCGCGCGTCTCCAGGGTAACATTATACACTGATGAATGAGCGCTGCTTTTAAATGAACATTTCTTTAAAACAAAATTGATTTGACAGAATTTCATTTCTTAATGGCATAAACAGGCTTTAGTCCCATGAAACTTAAACTGGAATGTCTCTGTTTTTGTCACTGCGACTTCCCGAATAGGCGAACGCGCACGCACACATCACTTTTGAAGTAAAATTGAAAATTGAGGATGCGGTGCATCGCAATGCATCGCGATATCGAATTGAACCGAATCAATGACATGATAATCGTAATCGAACCGAACCGTGAGACCAGTGTAGGTTCACACCTCTACTAGTGGTAGTTGGTTCCAGAGTCGGGGGGCCGCAATAGAAAAAGCCCTATCACCCTTTGTCTTTAGGCGTGAACGAGGGACAACTAAGAGAGCTCTATCAGAAGATCTTAATGATCTGGAGGACGAAAAAGGAATAAGATGATCTGAGAGATAAGACGGAGCTTGACCATTGAGAGCTTTATAAACAAACAACAACATTTTAAATTGAATTCTGAGATAGACAGGAAGCCAATGAAGAGAGGCCAAAACCGGTGTAATGTGATCTGTTTTCTTTGCCCCAGTCAACAACCGTGCAGCAGCATTTTGTACCATCTGTAAGCGTGCAATGGATGACTGAGGAAGACCCAAATATAATGAATTACAATAGTCAAGACGGGAGGTAATAAAAGCATGAATGACTTTCTCCAGTTAAAAATGATACCCGCGATCCTGGATAGATGAGAGCATCAGAGCTGTTGTGTTGCACACAGGGGTGAACGACATCAGGCTGCGGCAGACAGAGGTTCTAAAGAAGGACTTCAGGAGCCTGATTGAGAATCCGAGCAGATCTTCTGTTGGACAACATCTCCAAGATATGACTAGTAAGTCAAACCTCAAATCACAGTCCGAGAGAGACTCACAGACCTGACCATCCTGTGAACATTCGGGGCAGACCATCCGCATTCCTAGAGAGCCAAGAACCACCTGGTCACTCAGGCGTTGGAGTCTTTAGCCGTGCCATCCACTGCAGGGGAGCTTGATCTGTGACCAAGATGAAACTGCGTCCCGTCGTGCAATATCTCAGCTCCAGGACTGCCCACTTTATGGCCAGGGCTTCCTTTTCCACTGCAGCATAATGGGACTCAGCAGGAGAGAGCTTACGGTTGATGTAGACGATGGGATGCTCTTTTCCTTCCTGGACTTGAGACAAGAAATTAAAACCAATGCAATATGATGAATGTCCAAAAGATGGCACCCACAGACTGTTTTAAATGGGGTTGGATAAATATTTTTTTGCTTTTAAACTGTGTGTGTGTGTGTGTGTGTGTCTTGATGTTTGTTACAGTGACAAGAGTTTAACCCTTGTTTAGGTTTAAGGCCTTGATACCATTAAGAACAGGGATACCATGGTCCTTAAACCAGGTACTGGTAGCTTTGGCACTGTGTGCAGGTGCCAAGTCCTGTTGGAAAATGAAATCTGCATCTCCATAAAGTTGGTCAGCAGCAGGAAGCATGAAGTGCTCTAAAACTTCCTGGTAGACGGCTGCGTTGACCTTGGACCTCAGAAAACACAGTGGACCAACACCAGCAGATGACATGGCACCCCAAACCATCACTGACTGTGGAAACTTTACACTGGACTTCAAGCAAACGTGGATTCTGTGCCTCTCCTCTCTTCCTCCAGACTCTGGGACCAAAATTTACTTTCATCAGAGAACATAACTTTAGACCCCTCAGCAGCAGTCCAGTCCTGACGCTGTGTCTTGTTCAACAGTGGCTTGACACAAGGAATGCGACAGCTGAAACCCATGTCTTGCATACGTCTGTTCGTGGTGGTTCTGGAAGCACTGACTCCAGCTGCAGTCCACTCTTTGTGAATCTCCCCCACATTTTTGAATGGGTTTTGCGTCACAATCCTCTCCACGGTGTGGTTATCCCTATTGCTTGTACACTTTTTCTACCACATCTTTTCCTTCCTTTTCCTTCCTTCCTGGAGTGTGGCACCAGGTGTCTTCAATATTGAACCTTTTCACAATATTCAAATTTTCTGACATACTGATTTTGGGGTTTTCATTAGTTGTCAGTTATAATCATTAAAATTATAAGAAATGAACACTTGAAATATATCAGTCTGTGTGTAATGAATGAATATAATATACACATTTCACTTTTTGAATGGAATTACTGAAATAAAACAACTTTTTGATGATATTCTAATTATATGACCAGCACCTGTATATATATATATATATATATATATCAAAATTTGCATATAACCCATATCTTTTAAATTTGTTGTTTGCTTCAAATACAATTAAGATTGTATGTTTGGTAATTGAAGCTTAATGAATTTAAAATAAATGTGTATATTTCAGATCAATATATTTGTTTTCCTTCAAATTTTAATTAACACTAACTTTATTCTCATCTGAATTATAAATAATTTATTTCTGTATAAAATAATACTACCACTAAAAACACATTTGATTTTCTAATTTAATCAATGTAGAATGTGTAGCTTAAAAATAAACAAATTAGTGCTCTGTTTGAGGACAAGAAATGAAAACCAATGATATATGATGAATGTCCAAAGGATGGCACAGACAGACTGTTTTTAAACGAGGTTGAATAATTATTTTTTTGCTTTTAAACAGTCTCTGTGTGTGTGTGTGTGTGTGTGTGTGTGTGTGTGTGTGTGTGTGTGTGTGTGTGTGTGTGTGTGTGTGTGTGTGTCAGTTGTAGGTTACAGTTTAACAAAAGCACAATGTTGTGTTTCATTGCAAGTGTACACAAATATAAGTAAACACTTTGCAGTTTTAATGATGTCCTTTAGGAACTAAATGACGGAGTATGTTTTTATGTTTCCACTGTACAATTCACCTTTGGCTAAGCCCCGCCCCCCTTGGTTACTGTTGCTACGTCTGTCAAACTTCATCTGGGCTCTGGTTTGGTATCAATATGTCTTATGCTGTGACAGCTCTTCCTGCTGAAATTTTATCAAACTTTTATAAAGCAGCAAATAAATGTCCAAAAGAAGTAGGCAAAAGGGGCTGCAATATGCGTTCGAAGGCTTTATTCAAGACATACAGGTGAAACGCAAGGAACAACAAGGCATCCAAATAGAGGCAAACGCATAATGTTACCGGTCACAGTCAAAAAATGAACCACCGCATATCCTACTAATCGAGACGGAGGCTGGCACTAACAATATCAAGGAGCAACACTGTTCATGCAAAGCTGGGTAGGTCTCTATTCACTTCTATAATCGTTATTACAAAGCAAACAGAGTCCAAACTACACGAGTAAAACGTTGTATTTATTAGCAGCGTGTGCTAGCGTATCAACAACCGGTATGAGAACCGAAATCATAACCTAAAACATTATAAAACTAACTACAAGTATAACTTCACAGTGAGGTTAAAAGCAAAAAAGGTGTGCTTGTTGATCTTTAAGGGGTTTAGCTGACTGTGAGTCTTGTGAGGACGTCCACACAGTTTAATCCAAAAACGACACTTTACTTGTCAGGATTTGACTTCGGTTTTGGGAAGGGGAAAAAACGGACACCCCCCTCCAACCTCTCTGGGAAACGCGTATCTGTGTTACAAATGCCCCAGGCACAACGTTTAACCATATTTTTGATAAAACTACGACGGTAATAGCCTGCCGAGACCAAAAATATGAGAGGCCTGTGTTGAAAGTCAATGGAGCGCTGTGAAAAAGTGTCGGACCTCTGTGGGAGCTCGTTCTTGGCTGCGCTGTGATTGGTCAATCTACATTCTAGGGTGTGGCTTAGCCAAAGGCGAATTGCGCCCGCGCCTCACACACACACGCACACACACACACACAAACATATTCCAGCATTGCAATCTTGACATCGCAGCCTGTTCATTATAGCCTTAATAAAATATAATAATAAAATAGTCAAACTAACATATAAAAATTACACTGCTCCATTTAAAGGGGCATTCGGAACCTCTAGCTATTTCTTCCCTGATTTTCACTTTTGTTGTCGCATGTTTTGTCAGCGAGCTCCCCCTACAGCTGTGAGGAGTATATTTCACAACAATGTCGTAAAAAAAACTCCTTCTCCCCCTTTCTACCGCTGCTCATGTGCATTTGTTATTATCGGAGCCAGCCAACTTTATCGTGTGGAGCTATGTTTACCGAGGTGGGTAATACATCATTCACATTGAGGGTGGCCTGTGTGTTTATGTCGAATTGCCATAAAGTAGTTTTTGTTTCTGGCTTGTTCTCGCTTCTCACAAATTTCCGGGACTTACCGGGACGTTAATCCTCATGTTGCAAGGTTGGTTTTCTGCCTAGGAACGTTGGGGGGAGCGGGGAAAGTCACCATTCTCACCAGAACAGGTTATTTAACCATCCAAATGATTTCTAAACGGTTTTATTAAGTTAAAATAGTTGCCGAATGCACCCTTTAAATAGTCAGTAGTACAATCCGTACCATTCACAGTAAGCACCGCTCCACTGTGATGTTTCCAAGCACATTTTTGCGCATGTGAAGAGGATGATTTTTTCCGTCGATACTGTAACGTGAGTGAAGTACAAAGCCCATAATAAAGAATAGTTTAGCTATTGTGTGTATGAGCGCTTCCCAATGAGGAAAGGACAATGCAAGAATGAAAATCTTGCTCTAATTTAATGTAAATTGCCATGAATTCAAATGTAAAAACTGATCAAATAATGTCTTTGTCGAAATGTTGCGATATTGTTTAATTTAAGTTCATAATTATTCTATAAATGTTATTTAGTTTAACAGCAGCACGAAATACCCACTGTGGTTTGAAATTTGAATAAAAAAATTATAATAACCGCCCTCTGCTTTATTCACAAAGGCCTATCGCACCCTGGTTGTAAGGATCCAAAGATCCCTGTCGAATTTAATGTTGAGTTGAACATTTTGTTCATGACAACAAATGAACATGCGTTTGCAGATTGCATTTAGTTTTGCTTGGAAAAAGCTGGCCTAAACCTAAGTAGTGTTTTAATTTTTCAATTATTGCAATAATGAAATATTTATTTAATAAACGTTTATGACATAATTATTACTGCGTGTTGTTTGTGCTGTTTGTTTAAACCATCTAAACCCAAATTCTTACTACATCACTGGATTATAGTTTTATACATTGTGGCGCTATTGTTGCTGTCTGTGCAACATCGCTTTAGTAAAGAAAACACCTGTGACAGCAGCAGCCAGCACCTGCTGTACTCCAAATTTAACATCAATGGATATTCAAAGCCAAAGGTGTCTTCTACATCGCGTGAAATGCTATCTAACCCACGTCATGGGCTCGTTCAACTCACCGTATTGTTACTTCTTGCTGGTGATGTTGAGCGCAATCCCGGGCCGCAACAAACAGCGAAAACACAAATCGGCGTCTTCCAATGTGCCCTGTTTACAACTCTCCTCAACAACTTGCTTGTTGTAGCCAATGCAAGACCTGGACTACCACTGCCCTATATTCCCTTGGCGTTTCCATGCAATTTGGATTCAGGGCCCATCACTCAACAGAAACAGCTAATTGCTTGTTTTTGGAAAAGGTTTAAGGATACCTAGATAAGAGTTGTTGTGTTGGTGCTGTCTTCCTAGACCTAAAGCGAGCTTTTGATACTGTTAATCACGAAGTTCTTTTATCTAAATTAACATATTTTAATTTTTCTGAGCAAGCTCTCAACTGGATAAAATCATACTTGTCCTGTAGAAAGCAATGTGTTTGTATAAATGACTCAAAGTCTCCATTTTGTGAATGTCCAGTAGGGGTCCCTCAAGGCTCCATACTTGGTCCGATTTTATTTACACTTTATATAAATGACCTGCCAGAGGCATGTAAAAATGTTGATGTCCAGATGTATGCAGATGATGCCGTAATTTTTACACATGGTAAGAACTATCTAGAGATAGCATCCATACTCACATCGGCAATGGCTCACATAGATGACTGGTCTAAGACTAAGTCTGACTTACTGGACTAAGTCATGTCTCTATCTAAACACCAAAAAAACAGTCTGTATGGCGTTCACCAAACAAAGCATGAAGGTGTCACAATATAATGTATTTTTTAGAGGACAGGAGCTTGATATTGTTAATGAAATTCAAGTATCTAGGAGTTATATATGACTCCACCTTAACATTTAAATGTCATGTAAAAAAGGTGGCAAATAAAGTTAAATTCTGTTTGCAGAATTTTAAACAAGTCAGGCCATTTCTTAATACCAAAGCTGCCAAGTTGTTTTATACACTATGTTTTTTTTTTTCATATTGAGTATTGTTTTATAAATTGGTCATTGACTAGCA
Source organism: Gila orcuttii (assembly GCA_026230005.1). NCBI lineage: Eukaryota > Metazoa > Chordata > Actinopteri > Cypriniformes > Leuciscidae > Gila > Gila orcuttii. The sequence continues at coordinate 6,533,577 of JAPDVR010000007.1, read as the reverse complement.
TATCTACTCTTAAAAATATTGAGTCTCTATTTAAGAAAGCCATAAAAACTTTTGATAAAAAAGCCTTGTCATTCCACCATTGCAACATTTTAGAGAGACCTATTGCACCTTAGGACCTATTTCAGGGTTTTCGTTCTCGAGTCACTAGGCACTGTTTTGTGCGGATGAGCGGGCCGGAGCGGTTTTGAGGGTTTTCTGTTAAAACGGTGTCGGGTTAGCTCCCCCTAAGTTAATAACTAATGATCTTTGCAACGGAAGTGAATCAATCAATCAAAACTAACTTTAGCTGGACAATAACTTTTTTCTAGAGCAGTGGAAAGCCAAAACAATCTCTGTTGCTGTAAATTCCAATTATGACTTTAAAGCTGCTTTGAAACAATCTATATTGTTAAAAGCGCTATATAAATAAAGGTGACTTGACTATTTAAAGGTTTTTCATAAAAAAAAAATTAAGTTTTCAATCCAGTTGTTTCAACTGGTTTTTTAGAGTTTTAGAATGTTTGAGCACACTGTAAGATTGTCAACAATCTGTCATTATCTAAACATGAACTGTTGAAGAAACGCGTTCATGCCAACTAGAAACGAATGCGAGTGATCAGCAGATACAGAGCTCTTTAATTTGCGATTAACCTCGTTTTATTGTAAGGTGAATTCAATGAGACATTCTGTTTCTTTGATGCAACAAAGGCTAAATAATTTGTTACAGTTGTTTTTTGTAATTGGTGTGGATGACATGCAGTGACATATACAGTATTGTTAGCTGTATGATGTGTTTCTAACATGAAACATTTAATTTCGACAGAAACCCAGCGCACGCAGTGAGGCCTATGGGGATGCTGCACAAATGGAGCCGGTAGATATACGGCCCAGGCATTTTTACAGCCCAGGCAATTTTACGCCCCTGTTGTTCCTGATGGGGCGGCAGTGGCTCAGTGGTTCATGTAGGTTGTCTACAACCCGAAAGGTTGGTGGTTCGATCCACCTGACCAAGTGTCGAGGTGTCCATGAGCAAGACACCTAACCCCAGCTGCTCCCGACGAGCTGGATTGCAGCCTTGCATGGCTGACACCGCCGTCGGTGTATGAATGAGTGCGTGAATGGGTGAATGTGAGGCAAATATGTAAAGCGCTTTGGTGGCCATTGGGTCTGTGAAAGCGCTATATAAATGCAGTCCATTTACCATGATGTGTCCAGTAGGGGGAGAAGGATATACCGCAAAATAAAATAATTAAATCGACGCTCGAAGTTTACACATTACAGTTTTTTACAATCACTTTGTTACTATTTTCAGAACCTTGATGTCATTTTTCACAACTCTAGACACAAAACTCACAACCAATTATCAAAATGCACATTTTTCAAAACTCTAACCATTTTCTCAATTGTTTGGATACAATACACATAAAACTTAGATCATTTGTTCATTCAACAAAAATCACTTGTTCAATATGACACAACTTAACATCAAAGTACTACTATTTCAAAAGGCAATTCACACATTACATTTCAAATGAATGTCTATTCATTTCCTTACACTGATCTAACTATCAATTGATACAACTGCTCAAAATGATAAGTAACTGTTGCGTTACTCTTAATGCATAGTTGTATGGAAACAGACAAACAATCTTCCATGTTTACAGTAAATCATGAAAGTTTCAAGATAACGAGATTCATTGTCACCAATTAGCGTGGAGCATGAACCAATTAGACTACAATATCCATGGATGTAGCCTAATATTTTATATCATACTGTAATGCTTCATCAGACACTGTGTCTATGGTCCCAAATACTGTACCACCTTTTCAGACTATTTAAAGTATTGACAGTACTGCACTGTAGAGATGCAGGCCCTTGGAATTGCTTGTCCAATTCTGCCAACTCGTTACTGATGATTGAGGGCACATTGTGGAATGAGTATATAAAGAGTTGATTGGGATCCAATTGCAAGAGCATAGTGATATGTAACATGGAGCCAGCAGGTGATCCAGGTCACAATGGAGGTCAAGCAGTGGTGGGAGGAAGACGAGGAAGACGTGTTGGTCAAAGGAATGGTAGGGGACAGGCAGCCCTTCTGAGAGGTGGTCGTGGGCCTCGTTTGAGAGGTGTGGGGGAACGTGGTAGAGGACAGGCACCCCTTCTGAGAGGTGGTCGTGGGCCTCGTTTGAGAGGTGTGGGGGAACGTGGTAGAGGACAGGCACCCCTTCTGAGAGGTGGTCGTGGGCCTCGTTTGAGAGGTGTGGGGGAACGTGGTAGAGGACAAGGCCACGGACCAAGACAGCGGCAGCAACAGCATAGAGTGTCCAATGAAATTCGGGCAATAGTTGTAGACCATGTCATAAATCATGGCATGACAATGACTGAGGCGGCTACAATGATACAACCAAACCTGAGAAGGTCAACCGTGGCCTCAATAATCAGAACTTTCCGCAATGAGAACCGGTAAGTTATCAGCATGCACTAAACATTATGCTACTCTCAATTGTCAAATGACTGCATACCAATGTGTATCACAGAATAGGTGATGTGACCAAGTGTCTTCTTACTCTAATGTTCCCTGTAGAATTGTGACTAGGCCAAATAGTGGAGGCAGAGGGAAAATTCTAACTGACCAGCAAGAGCAGGCTGTGGTCGATTTGGTTCGGGCCAGAAATGATATTCGCCTTACAGAAATTCGCCAGCATATCTTGGACAATGAAGACATGTTCAACAATGTGGGATCCATAAGTTTGCCGACCATTGCACGCATACTGAAAAGGCACCAGGTATCTATAAAACAACTATACCATGTGCCTTTCGAAAGAAATGCAGACAGAGTGAAACAAATGAGGACTGAGTATGTTCAGGTAAGTTCAGTTTCAAGACGGCTGTTGTAAAAACATTCCCAAAAATTCTACATTGTACGGTAATCTCTAAATCTCTTTCCAAAATGTATTTTTAGAGGGTGATGGAGCTGGATGCTGATGACGACCATCACAAATTCATATATTTGGATGAGGCAGGTTTTAATCTGGCCAAGACAAGGAGGAGAGGTCGGAATTTCATTGGCCAGCGGGCAACCATCCAAGTACCTGGACAACGTGGGGCCAACATTACCATGTGTGCGGCTATATCAGAAGATGGTGTGGTGGGACGCAGACCTCATATTGGACCATATAATGCAGCTCTCCTTGTCACCTTTCTTGATGAGCTCGAACAGGTTTGTAGAGCTGAAGGTGTGACCTATGTCATTGTCTGGGACAATGTCAGGTTCCATCATGCTCATGTGGTGCAAGCATGGTTTCAGGCCCATGCACAATTTACCACCCTGTATTTACCCCCATACTCCCCCTTCCTTAACCCGATTGAGGAATTTTTCTCCGCATGGAGATGGAAGGTTCATGATAGGCACCCTCATGAACAAGTCACTCTTCTCCAGGCCATGGATGACGCCTGCAATGACATCACAGCAGACCAGTGTCAGGCCTGGATTCGCCATGCCCGAAGGTTTTTTCCAAGATGTTTGGCTAATGAAAACATCCATTGTGATGTAGATGAGAACCTGTGGCCAAATCCACAACACAGAGTTGATGACAATGTAGAAGTACAGTAATCACTGCTGTTTTATTTCTTACAGTGCAAGCAAGTTGAGGAACACTGCATTTGATGGTTTACAGTACTGTCTTTTCTTTTCTATTTCATTGCATTTGATGGTTTACAGTACTGTCTTTTCTTTTCTATTTCATAGCTAATTACTGTATTTTTGCTTTGATTAAAATAAACCAATGTTGTGATTGTACTGTAGTGTTTTGCATCAATATATTACAAACTTTGTTCAATGATTCCACTTTGTCTGTAATCTCTCTACTACTGCAGTACTTTACAGTAACAGAGGTATTTACTGTACATGTAGTACCATAATGAAACCTGTATCACCTATTTTGTTCTACAATAGTTAATGATTGTACGAACAATGACAGAGTGAAACTATCGGTTGCTTGTGTGTGGGTGATCTATAGTTGTGTTTCAATGGTATTTCACAGTAAATTTGTTTTTTGAACCAATGATTGTGCAAGTGCAAGATTTCTTTAAAGATGTGAATGCACAATGCAATGTTTTGAACATTAGACAACCTGTGTTACAAGTGATAACCGTTTTGAGTTTTGTGTCTAGAGTTTTGAAAAATGACATCAAGGTTCTGAAAATAGTAGCAAAGTGATTGTAAAAAACTGTAATAACCGTCCTGTCAATAGACTTAATTTAATACATGTATAAAAGGCTCAAACGTTTTTTGGATGCCTGCCGCTTTAAGAGTCTTCTTCTGTGGTTACGGTGAAGGAAGTGCGTAGTGTGTGTTGGCTATAGTGGGAACGGAAACAAGTTCAAGTTTAACAGTTATAGTTTAGCCCACGTACATGGGTTGATTAGCCTCTTTAGTTCATCCTGAGAAATCCAGCTTCCAATATTCCATGTGTTGAGTGAATGAAGAAAAGTAAGTGATTGTTATTTTGTTGTGCTTATGTTTCTATATCGTAGATTCACCGTGTATTAACGTGCCCAGCGTGATGAGTGATATTTCTAGTGTAAGAACAATGTTCATGCTGTAAAACACTGCAGGAAATAATCATTTAAATTTTGTGAGTTTTCTGATGTCTAAGTTACGTAGTGACATTTATAACATTGAGTTAAGATTTAATATCGTGCTCAGGAGACCATGTGCGGACGCTATTGTGTAGTAGCCTTGTCTGGCCTGAGGGTGTCGCCATTGCTCCTTCTGTTAACCCCTTTTAATACAGTTTGAAATGTAAACTGTTCAGTGAGATAAGCTCCTTATATCTTTCCAAAGAGGGATATCCTCATGTATGTAATTGTAGATTATGTTTAAAGGGGCATAGCAATGTTTATTGAGATATTTATGTTTGATGATCCTGATTTGTATTATGTGTGTGGATTTATTATTCATGTTGCATAATAATTTAAGTACTGGAACTGTTTAAAATGACAGTACCTAATTGTGATTTATTTTGTTTTTATTAGACTATAATGACAATACTGGATATTGGAATGTTCTGATGAGTACTGCTGGAGCTCAATACAGTTAAAGGAAGAAATTACATCTCCTCGTTTTTATTCCTGTGTCCTGACCGATACACCATCCTGTTTACTGGCTGAAAACCTTAATGCACTAGCCCTACTTGATTACCTCACTAACAATACACATAGTTGGATCAGATGACAAGTAATGATATATGACCTAGGCTACAGTAGAATAGATATATTTTTATATAAAAATAGGTTTTTATATACATTTATTCATTTAGCTGACTCTTTTATCCAAAGCGACTTACAATTGCTATATTTCAGAGGTTGCACGCCTCTGGAGCAACTAGGGGTTAAGTGTCTTGCTCAGGGACACATTGGTGTCTCACAGTGGATTCGAAGGTCTCTCACACCAAAGGCATGTGTCTTATCCACTGCACCATCACCACCCTTATATATTTTTTTATTTTAACCTTTATTTAACCAGAAAAGCTCTCTGAGATTAAAAATCTCTTTCACATGAGGGTCCTGGCCAAAATGTGCAGCAGTACAATCAGCTCCATCACAGGTAAACATCACACAGACAGATTAAAAACACTTAAAAGCAATTGCATAATGTTAGATCAGCATCCATTCGCCGGATAATTGATTTAAAACGGTCTAGAGTCAGCAAATTTTCTCATTTTAATTTAGATTGGAGGAAATTCCAATCAAATGGCGCTGCATACATAAAATACTTCTTACCTAACTCAGTTTGCGCAAAAGGAACAGAGAGAGTATAGAAGTTTTGCGAACGAAGACAATAATTCTTGATAATTTTCTGCTGCATAAAGCAACAGAGATAAGAAGGCAACAACCCCAAGATAGCTTTGTAGATAATTAAGTACCAGTGCATTTTTCTTCTGGTTGACAGAGAAGGCCAACCTACTCTATGGTACAAGGTACAATGATGGGTTGAGGATTTACAATTTGATACAAACCTTAAAGCACCATGATAAACGGCATCTAAGAAAGAAAGAAGATAAGAAGGTGCAAACTGATATACAACATCACCATAATCAAGGACAGGGAGAAAAGTAGCGGAGACTAATTTCTTTTTTACATTAAAAGAAAAGCAAAACTTGTTCCTGTAATAACCCAAGCTTGATTTTCAGTTTATTCTTCAGTTGAGTGATATGAGAACTAAAAGATAAGGCATCATCAACTATGATGCCTAGATATTTGTACTCTTTTACTAATTCAATCACTGTACCTTGAAAGGTCTGAAGAGATACTGAATTATTTTCTAGTTTTTTTTTATTTGGAAAATAACATATACTTGGTTTTATCAGTATTCAGAACAAGTTTTGAACTGTGAAGCCTTAACTGAATAATATTAAAAGCTGATTGAAGCTTAGACAAGGCTTGCTGTCCAGAGGAAGCGCTGCTGTACACGACAGAAATCCTCGGCATAAAATTGAAAGTTTGCATCCTGAATGTCATAATCAAGGCTGTTTATGTAAATGGTGAATAAAAGGGGACCCAGCACCGATCCTTGGGGAACACCTTTGGAAATCTCTAATGAATCAGATTGTTTACCTTCGGCTTGAACACACTGTGTTCTTCCACTCAGATCATTTTTAAACCAAGTAATAGCGTGACTTGATAAACCTTCAGTCTGTGCAGCAAGATACCATGATCTACTGTATCAAAAGCCTTAGATAAATCGATGAAAAGCGAGGCACAAGATTCACCATTATCCATTGACCCTACAATATCATTTAAAACTTTCAAAATAGTCGTTATAGTACTGTGTTTTTTGCGAAACCCAGATTGATTTATAGACAACACCCCATTTGCATTCAAATAGCATGTCAACTGTTCACCAATGAGGCTTTCTAATATCTTAGATAAAACGCAGAGCTTTGAGATAGGTCAGTAGTTAATATGATATAGCAACTGTCAAAATGATTGATGGTGAACTTTGACCTAACCCCGCCCCTTCCGGTTACCTTTAACCTAGTTCCGCCCCTTCCTGTTACCTTTAACCTAGTTTTCGCCCCTTCCTGTTACCTTTAACCTAGTTCCGCCCCTTCCAATTACCTTTAACCTAGTTTCCGCCCCTTCCTGTTACCTTTAACCTAGTTCCGCCCCATCCGGTTACAGCTTCTGTCAAAATGATGGATGATGACCTTTGATCTAGTTCCGCCCCTTGCGGTTACAGCTTCTGTCAAAATGATGGATGTGTGACAGTTAGTTTGAAGTTAATTTGATAAAGAAAAGGGGAGGTATTGGCCTTTGATGTTAACATAAGCTTTGATGTTACAGTTACAAAGTGATGTGACAGTTAGTTTGAGATGTATTGGCTTTGAAGCTGGTGTTTTGTCACCGCCCCAGCATTCCTGAGCAGCAGCATGTATAAATGGGTCAGCCGTGTTCTACAAAAACTAGAAAGAGAAACGTGAGCTACACAAGCATGGACGGTTTATCCTCCCCCAAAACCCCAGAGGCGGGGTTGAGCAGCAAGATTTTGGAAAGTCTGCCTATGGCTCCGAGAAAGCCTTTCGACCACATCCGTTTGACCAATTTTCTCCATGAAATTTCGGAATGGACCGAAGGTGAATTCATGATGTCTAGTAACTGTGTATTTGGGTACAAATTTCACAAACCATCACGAGTTGTTATACTCTACACCGTTGACGGTCCAGGAGAGTTCCAGCCTGGGGAAGACCCGTGTGTTGTATTTCCTGAAAAAGACTGGTCTCTATTTTACAAATTTGTCTGGAAGGATCTGAATGACGCCGGCGAAGAGCCTTTGTACACTGCAGAATGGGATGGAGTAACTCCGAATGTCCGCTACCGTGTGGTAGGTGACCATACTAATAAGGAGCCTAATGATTCTGTTTACATATTCTGCTGTAAAGACAAGACAAAGCTCAGCAGCCCTCGGTCTGGAGTTATACTGCCTAACGAGCATCACAATCTGTATGAAATGCAATTTTTGTTCAAGTGGTGCGATCTGGATATAATGAGTAATGTTTTTTCAACCATCAACAAAATGTTCAAATGGGCCGACATGCATGATGGGTACAACAAAATCAAAGTGCAGCTGTTCCAGCCTGAGAGATGTGTGCGCAGCCGTTCATTTACCATGCCGTCCGCCCCCATTCGCTACAGCCATGCGAAAGCACGCCTGTCAGACCCTCCCAAGCGTCGTTTTTAAACCATGGTCCACGCCCACCTCTACTACAGCGCTCATAAATTCCGGCGATCGGACCCTCCCAACCATCATTTATAAACCATGGCTGAAGAAGGCACATCAGAACCGGCGCATGTGTGCAGCTGCGGCATCTCTTTCGGCAGCATTCTCGACCCACCCAACGACAACGCAACCCCTCATATTCAGACCGACGACTGCGGACCATCGGACCACCAGCACAAAGACTGGGGCTCGGTCAAAACTACCAGACGTCGCATAGCCTTGGCACCGCGCTTTGAAAACGATTGGGCTTCGGGTGACATCATCATCAACCCTGAACCATCGGAGCTCGAAAACGACTGGCCTCCGACTAAAACTACCAAACGCCGCTTAGACTGGGATTCGTACATCGAGTGCGACTGCGGTTGCAGCAAACCTTCATCACCACAACCATCCAGCGAAAACCTTGAAACTCACAACCCGACTTACCTCATCAATCCCCGCAAAGACTTGGAATCGCGCGACACACCTAAAATCATCCGCATCGTCTCTCTTGCTAAACCCGGTTTCGACGCTACAGACGGATGTTTCAGCGACATTGGATTCAAAATCATAAAAGCCGCGACCGTGGTTTTGCTGCAGCATCTCATCGCCAACAAGCTGAAGGCCGACTGCGAGGGCTGTGAGATTGATCATCCCAGCCAGCTGCAACATTCCTGTCTGTTTGACCCTCCCAACTACTACTTCGACACACACTTTGACGAACTTTCAGGCAAGCTGTTTAAACCCTATTTTCATTCCATCATCAGTGTCCTCCTGAACCGGTGTGGGTTAAAATCTCAACCCCACCGAATTCAAGGAACAGTCGGGAGTATTCTGCACGAATTAAAAGACGAACCATTCATCACCGCTAAGCTAGAAGAAATCAGGGTGAGACTTCTGGACAAGCCCTGCAAGGAAATCATCAACGACGTCGTTGATCTCTGGCAAGGTCTTCCAATCGTGAATGGCGAGTGACCAGGCCAAGTCCAACATGGGTGCAGCCTGTAGCCTAAAGTGCTGTATGGAATTCATGTTTAAAGACCATTACAGAATCCAGATGACCGATCTAATGAGCAAGATTATTATGGACGCATCCCACCCCGATACCCCGTGTTATGACACTGTGCGTGAGGCAAATCTCAAGAAACATATGGTTCATATAAGAGGACTGTCTAATTCATGGGATGATTTGACGGACAAATGTGTTAACGGTAACGATCTGCCGTGTGATATGATAAAACAGGTTCTAGATATGATGTGTAAATCACAGCGCCCGCTTCGGGTCACCGATGTGTTGTGTACTTGTACGTATGTGGCGGATGTGTGTACCAAACTGTTAAAGAATTCAAAAGAATATGACTCTGATGATGACGTGGTCAAAATTGTCGACGTGATTAAAAACGTCGACAAAATTGTTGTAATGTATGTTGATTACATCCTAGATCGTAACATGATGGCCTGCCGCGATTTTCTCTTTTGGCTGGATTCAGCATAATATTATGTAACCTCATTATATCCATTCTTTACTATGTAGTCATTTTACTTAGACATTTTATGTAACCTCATTATATCCATTCTTTACTTAGTTTTTTTTGTACTAAGATCATTATATTCAATTTACTTAGATTTTTGTCTGTTCTATTAATACCGTTATATTCAATGTACTTAGCGTCTGATTTATTATATGCATGCTTACTATCTTCTATTATAACCATTTTACTTAGTGTCTGATTTATAATATGCATGTTTACTATCTTCTATCATATTCTACAACATTTTTTTTTTTAAATAAAAGTTTGATTGAAACCACTTGTACGTGTCATTCTTTTGCAACTGTTGAAACGGTAGCATGTCGGAGCTCATGAAAAAGGCTTATTATACACCCTCCAACCCCGGCTCTTTAGGGGGTAAAAAACGATTAAAAGACGCCGTCTTTAAACATACCGGTGTCCGTCTAAGCGATAAACAGGTTTCAGAATGGCTGGCTGGCGAGGACGCTTACACATTACACAAAACAGCACCTATAAAATACAAACGAAATAGAGTGGTGGTGTACGGGGTCGATATGCAGTTCCAGGCCGATCTAGTCGACATGACCCAATTTTCTGATCAGAATGACGGTAATAAATTTCTCTTAACTTGTATAGATGTATTCTCGAAGTATGCCTGGTCTCGTGTGCTGAAGAATAAGAGCGGAGCCGAGGTTACTAGAGCGTTTGAGTCTATACTCGAAGAGGGGCGTGTGCCGCAGAATTTACAGACGGATCAGGGGAAGGAATTTTTTAACAAACAATTTCAAGATGTCATGAAAAAGCACGACATTAATCATTTCGCTACCGCTACCGATTTGAAAGCCAGCGTCGTGGAGCGATTTAATAGAACCTTAAAAAGTCGTATGTGGAGATTTTTAACGGCCACAAATTCCCGACGATACATAGATGTTTTACAGGACATTATGCAGGGGTACAACACCAGTTATCACCGAAGTATCAAAATGAGACCCGTCGACGTCGGCAAAGACAATGAGGGTCAAGTGTTTCAAAACTTGTACGGCGATTTAAAGAAGACCGAGAAACCCGTATTTAATTTCAAAGTCGGAGACGTCGTCAGGATTTCTAAAGTGAGAGGTCCGTTCGCCAAAGGTTACGAGCAGAACTACACGGAAGAATTTTTCACCGTATCCTCGCGTATTCCGCGCCAACCTCCCGTCTACAGACTCACGGATTATGACGGTGAAGTCATCGACGGGGTTTTTTATGAAAAAGAGCTGCAGAAAATAAATGTGAGTAAAAACAAATCTTTTAAGGTGTAAAAGATTTTAGGTCAGAAAAAACAAGGGAAATCTACGCTTGTTTTAGTGAAATGGCTAGGATGGCCTTCAAAATTTAACAGTTATATAGATAAAAAAACTCTGGTGGACTTGCAATCCCCTTAAAACGTGGCGACGTTAAACGGATGAGATCATACGAGCGGAGGAGCGTCATGGACGACCACGGGTTCTACATCACGTTACCATGCAACGCATCGTCTGCGGTTTATCCTCAAAATCGCATATCCAGCTATACAACCAGGCTAGCAAAAGCTTTAAACTTGGAAGGACGATGGGAGGTGGGGCTCGCCGAAATCGAATATCCTAGAAGCTGGTATAGCTTTAATGACGAAGATGGTCATTTCATCCTCCATACGGCCCCGGAACCCCCGGATAGCAACCCCTCCAAAGAGGCAGATATTCGTTTTTCTATAATTACGAAATTATACATAAGCGGTGGGTACTACGCAAACATTCGCGCGATCCTCCGTGCTATAAATCAACTTCTCGCACCAACGGCCGTATTGCATCACGATGAATTAAAAAACAAAGTGTTTCTGGTCGCGAAACCCAACGTTTCACTCAGCTTCATAGGGAGACTCGCCACTATTTTAGGAATGACACTAAAACCTCTCGGAGGTTTAAACTATCATAAAGAACCTGATTTTTCCACGAACGTCATCACGTACGCTCCTCATCAATCCGACATCAACGCCGGGTTCTACACATTGTATGTTTACACAGACATTATCAAATTTCAAGTGGTCGGCGATTCCCACGTACCCCTTTTGAGATGCGTACATATATCGGGAAAAGGCAACGACACGGTCATTGCTAGATACGACACCCCCCACTACGCATCGATCAGCAAGGATCACATCACCGACATCACCATAGAGTTGAAGGACGATCAAAACCACGAAGTACCATTTTCTTACGGGAAAGTCATCGTAAAACTACACTTTAAACCAAAAAATGGTTTATTATAGACCCGGAGACACCGCGGACTATGTCAGCTACTATCAAAATCAGGCGGGCGGGGGTTTACCAGGCTATGCCGGGGGAGGGGTTATGTACGGTGCGGGGTTTGGGGGTCTTTTCAGTGGTCTGTTCAGGATGGCAGTACCCCTGTTAAAAAGAGGATTTAAAATCGCAAAACCCCATCTAAAGTCAGCCGCTAAAAATATAGTATCCGACGTCGTCTCAAACGTATTGACGCGTTCGCATAATGCTAAAGCTCAAGACGGATCAGGTCTGATGGTCATGGCCCGTAAGAGAATGACTAAACCACCGGGTGTGAGGAGGCGGGGTCAATGGGTAGCGAAGAAGAAGAAGAAAACAACGAGCGCATCAAACAAGCGCTCACTCGTACGTAGAAAGCGTAAGAAGCCTGTTAGTCGAAACGCGACGGTCAAGAGAACCGTGAAAACCATATTATAACATGGCGTTACTGCATCAGATGTCGGGAGAATGCATCAAGTCCGAGTTGGACTTATTTACGGTCCCGCTGACGCAGACCATGATTGAGAAAAGCAGTTATTTAGAAATAACCCCATTATCAGCCATTTCCGACTCAGCTCCGATTGAGTTTTTTATCGCCGGCAACGGCGATGATTACATGGATCTCAATAACACGATGCTCTATCTACGGGCGAAAATCACGAGGCCGAATGGTGAAGAAATCGCGGACCCTGCTAAGGTTGGGCTGATTAATTATCCGGCGGCAACAATGTTTTCCCAAGTCGATGTGACGCTGGGCGATCGCCTAATATCTCAAAGCTCGAGTACTTACCCGTATCGCTGCATTCTGGAAAGTCTGATCAACTACGGTAAAGATACGCTGGAATCTACTTTCGCCGCTGGGCTGTTTCATAAAGACTCGGCGGGTCAGATGGATGTGAACGACCCTGCTGGTCGTAACGCGGGGCTGACAAAGAGATCGGGTTACACCGCCCAAAGCAAGGAGGTGGAGCTACTTGCCCCCATACACAGCGATATATTCTTCCAAGGGAAACTGATGATCAATGGAATTGACCTCAAGATACGCTTTATTCGAGCAAAAGATGAATTCTGTCTGATGAGGTCCGACGACGTGGCTTACAAATTACATATAACGGCGGCGTCCCTATTTGTCAAGAAAGTTTCTGTATCACCGTCGGTGAGACTGGCTCATGCCCAGGCGCTTCTCTCGACAACGGCCAAGTACCCCGTCGATAGGGTCTGTCTAAAATCCTTCTCCATACCCGCCGGCTCTTGTGTTTCGAATCAAGAAAATCTTTTTTTAGGAAGGCTGCCAAAGTCTATCGTCATAGCTATGGTCGACAACGACGCATTCACCGGCTCCTACACTAAAAATCCATTTGCGTTCAAACATTACGATCTGGAATTCCTAGCCGTCTACGTAGATGGGCAACAATACCCGTCGAAGCCTCTACAACCTAATTTCGAAGACGGTTTGGCAGTACGCGAATTTTATCAGTTGGCTATGACGACAGGGAGACACCTTAAAGACCAGCCGCTCTGTATCGGCAGGAATGATTTCCTGAACGGATACACACTTTACGCATTTAACCTGACCCCGGATGAAGAGTGCGGTCAGCACGTATCCCTCATCAAGTCCGGGAATATCAGAGTCGAATCGCGTTTCAGACAGCCATTGCCAAATACCATTAATTTGATAATTTACTCCGTTTTCGACAGCATCCTTGAAGTGTCTAACCGCAGACAGGTACTGATCGACTACTATTGAGAGATGAACACCCTACAACTCACCGCCATCATGGATAAAATCACATGCAGGACTCATTTTCTCGGCGTTCTACCGAGCGATCAACTACCCAAAAAACCCTGGCGTGCGCCGTTGTAAACGCCCCTATAAACACGTTAACGTCGCGTGCCTTGCAGACATCGTCTTTGTCGGGTTTATGCTGGACGAGAGCTACGTCGTCTGAGACGAATGTGAAATACGTCAGCGTGTCGGTATTGCCAAAAACGATTCTGGTGAAATCTTCGGGGTCGTTCACCAGAATCGTTTCTGGCAGGTTCTGTCTTAACGAGAATCTTCCCCAAAGCGAATTCAGAATTAGCTTCGTGATTGCCCTCTGGGCAGCGTTGTACTTGATCTTTTCAGGGTCGAGTTGAATCCTCTCTTTTTCAAAATACTCGCGAATGTAAGTCTCTTTCTCAGCGTCCGTGACGACGTTCGACGGGTACCCGGACGCTTGTTGTTTCAAACGCAAAAACCTTTTCACGTAACCGGCAAACAACGTGTCTGACCGTTGTGGAAAATGCCAAACCTCGTCTATCTTGACCACCACATAACCCTTCTCGACGGCTTTTAAAAGCTCGATGCTAACCCAGGTCCCCGAGAGAGATCTTTCCTGATCCGTGTGACTGCAGCTCGTGGTCTGGTTTTCCTCATGAGCGCAGGTTCTACATAACGGGAACATGAGTTTTCCTACGCATCTGTAAGGGAGAACCGGGTGCAGTAATTTGCGGGGAGGGAGCACGGTCGCTTTGATAAGTCCGTAATAATTTTCAATGGGTTCAAAATCTTTGATTTGTGGATGTTCAATCGGATAGGTTTTCGTAGCTTGGCAAAAGGGGTAGAGACTGGTGAAATCGAGGTACTTTATTTTCTCACCATCGGTCACCTTGTGATAGAGTTTATAAGCGTTAGTGCGCCCACCGAAGAGAGCGTCTCGCGGCTTCAGTCTCTCTGGGGCAGAGTATTCGCTCATAAATTCTATCACAGAGGGGTCGGTCTTTTTCATGTTGCACCATTCGCATTCCCAAAGAACCTCGATTTGCAAACTGTACGCGTTCTGCAGAATTTCGACTTTATCGTCAAACTGTCTCCTGAGAACTCCATAGGGTACTCCTGACAAGGGGTGCGTCTGATGGGGTTCAAAGCGACAGCAGTGTCCATGGTGGATACAACCAGCGTATTCTAAGCCGTATCTAACCCCGGCCTGTTCGTAGTAACCGTCTAAAAAGTACTTACCGAAGGATACTTCACCGTGGTTTACAGCGTGGTGTATGTCAACGTTTCGTGTCTTTTTGACAAACTCGAGCCATTCAATTGAACCGCTCGAATAGGTCTTGCTCTGTTGCACGTACGCTTTGTTATGCGTGAGAGCCAACGTATTTTTCTGGAGATATTGTGTTTTGAACACGCCCATTGCGCAACTTGCTATGGTCACGAAGGAAAAAGGGTCTAATTTTGCGCATTCGATGAACGACTTCCGATATTTCATACATCCTTCACGTAATAAGACCACGTCGTTAACGCCGTACTCGTACAGTTCTTTCTTGAAGTCAAACCACTTGCCCTCAACTGTCGCGTACCACGCATCGAACTTTTGCTGATCTTTGTCCGACATGTTGTCGTAGTTGTAAAACTTTTTGTCCGGGTACGGTCCGAAATAGTTCTTATTTTCGACCGTGTTGAACAGATGGGGGAAGTAGCCTTTTTCTGTCGTCGTTAAGTCTAACGCCGCAGGCATTTTCGCAAGAGCGAAAGGAAAAAATGAATAACTATCGATATATCGTTGATCAAACGATTCATCGTACATGTACATTAATTTGCACCCTTGCATGATGAGATCGAGAGTCAAACCGGCCTGGCAGAAATACTCCAGGATTAGAAAGGAGTCAAATCTGGAGGCGTAATGAGCTATGAAGCAGTAGCCTTCATATCGAGGTTGTCTGAAGCGGTTGATTAGCTTAGCAATACATTGAGTACCGCGAGCGACAAATTTCTTTCCTTGGAACGTGATTGCGCAAACAAAATTTGCCACATGCTTACCGTTTTCATAACGCGTTTCAAAATCGTAGAAGATGTATTTCTCGCAAAATTGCTTAGGCTCTAGGGGTTGAATGAAGCATTGGTGCGACCCCTCATCCGGTAAAATTTCGCGACAATGGGCGCATTTGTCCGGGGCGCATATGTGTTGGTTTTTCTTGGTCCCCGGTTTAACCGTGTAACGTCTGTTACATAGTTTGCAGTATTTTATAACATCACAGGCCGGATTTTCATGACCGGGAGCTGAATTTTTTTATGCATTTCGAAGCAATAGCACGATTTACAGTAGCGCAAACAGTCAGAACAGTGGATGGTTCGTTTAGGGAATCTGTAACATTCTGTGTCGAAACATACGTTGCAAACATGCTTACAGCGATGGTTTCTGCGAGATGTGTAACTTTTATAGCAAAATTCACACACATATGCTGAACCGATGAACGCGGTCAAATTCTAAATCATGTAGTAATGCTCGTTGTCCAGATAGAGGAACACCGTTTTGGGGTGGGGCTCATCGTTATTTTTGTACGTTTCTAAGGCCGAGGCATTAGATCTGTGAAATACCACAATTTTAATGTCTAGCGTGCGTTCAAACGAGGCTATGTCGCTAAAAGCGATTGGATCTTGGATGGAGAACCCCGCGCTGTTTTGGATAGAGGCAGCCAGGTTTTCTAACTGGCTCTCGGGGTGTTGAGGGTTAAGAAAACGGGCGAGACATATGGAGAAACACAAATTATTTGATATATTTACGGGGCAAAATAAACTAGTCTTTTTTCTTTTAATCACCTCATCAACGGCAAGATCTGTAAGTTTACGACATTGACCACCCCCACCTTGTCTGGCGAAAACAACGGACGCGTCTACTTCTACGGAAGTGTCCGATAATAACCGGTCTTCGCTCTGAAGGACTTTTTCAATTTGATCGTAAAGCAAATCGGCATCGTAATTATTGTCCGGTGTTAAAATGGCGTTGATGGGTGTTTGTAGACTGGGAGCCGACACGGTCATATTAATGATGGGGGCATTACCACCAATATCTCTAGCGAAGGTAACAATCTCGCTCAGCGTGTCGTGCAGGTAGGTGTTATAAACGGCTAAATCTGGAGAGTTAATCACTCGCAGATTCATGGATCTTCTCAACGAGACACTATTGAAACGAGGTCGTGGTATAACGTGATATCCGTTAACGTAGCCACCTTGACGGATCAGCGTATCAATATCCGGAGGACTTAATCGATCGTCGCGTGAAGTATCAACATTACCTGCTGCGGATGTGGATGGTTGTGAAGTATCATTAGCGGGAGGCTCTGTGTTGTTGTGGTCAGGATCTGTGGGTGAATCAGCGGTGCTAGATGTGGAGGGTGGGTTATTTAAATCACCGCCGTATTGTACAACAGGATCATTGTCTACGCTTAGCACATGATCGAACAAATTCATATTTGGATTTACGGCTAATTCAAAAAGATCCAAATTAGCCGACTGTTGTGAAAATTCTAGATTAAACAAATACTGGTCTAAAGAATCTGTATACGTTAAAAGCTCGTCAGGCAGCATACTTAGCATTTCAATCTCGTCCGGTGACAGTTCTGCTGGACATTGGCCTGGTTGACAAGCGCCTGCACAAAAGCATTTTGAACCATCCATTTTTAGATTTCAGACCAAAACATGAAATATAAAAATCACAGGGTATATGTAAAAACCATAAATGAAATATTACAAAATCATAGAGTATAAAAAATCAAAGCATGCATAAAATCACAGGGTATATGTAAAAACCATAAATGAAATATTACAAAATCATAGAGTATAAAAAATCAAAGCATGCATAAAATCATAGAGTACATGTAAAAAGTACAAATAAAATATTACAAAATCATAGAGTATATGGAAAAATCAAAGCATGCATAAAATCATAGAGTACATGTAAAAAGTACAAATGAAATATTACAAAATCATAGAGTATACTAGATGATAGCTAAAGAAAATGACTACAACCGTAAAAGTTTAATGGGGTACAAGGATTACTCCGCTGTTTCATATAGGATGGTGAGAATGAGATGACGGATCAAAAGCATATGCTCACCGTGGTATTCGGTGTACATGCGACCGATCCTATCAAAATCCTGACTGATGGCTGCCTGCATACTTTGGTTACGTCTGAATATTTCATCGGCCAAATTTTGAATAAAGCGATCCTGTGTGTCAAGTCGACTATGTGTCTCGAGCTGAGAGGCCCGAAGCTCACTGCGCAATGCGTCTAATCTGCTATGCGTTTCGTTTGGTCTCTCACTGTGCAGTGCATTCAATTTGGTCATTATACCATCTTGTGCATCGCGTAATTCGATGAACTGGTTATTTCTATCAACCTGTGAGTCACGAAACTCTTCCACTAATGTATCTATAGCATCAGTCGGGTGATGCGCAGCTGGCTCTTCTTCCGGCGGTGAGGGAAAAGGATACGGCGATTGACCAGCGTTTGTGGTTGTCACCTCGGCGTGCTCGCTTGTCCAAGAACTCTGATCCCAAGCGATGCGTTGAGGTGTATTCCAACCAGTCACGGTGTCAGGGCTCCTACCGGACCCAGCTGTGTAGAAATATAACTCGAAAATCTTAATGGTATGAATCAATTTGAGTTTAAATACAAAATAATGTAGATAGTCTTACCATAAAGAAATACACTGTCAAGACTCGGCTCAGGACTGTTCGGTGGAGTCGCACAAAAAGTTTTCCTGTCAGGACTGCTTTCAGGACTGATCGCCGGGACAAAACGGGTAGTTTTTCTCTCAGGACTGATCGGTGAGGTAGAACGATCCGTTTTTCTAGTCTTCTTTCTCAAAGACTCTCCGCTTGGTCCAGGGCGCTGGTCTAAAGCTGAGTCGGTAAGGGCTATTTGATCCTCAGCTGCGTCTGCTACTTCAACACTAGTGAGGTCTTCATTCTCTTCTTGAGTGTGATCCGTCAGGGGGAAACCGGGTTGCGTAATAAAATATATGAAATCTAAAATAAATAAATAAATAAATAAATTACATTTCTCATAGGCGTTAGAAAAAAAATTTACATCGACGATGGGTCTTGTTTTACCATCCGATGCGTTGTCTGCATCAATCACCGGAGTAGCTGCTGCGAATTTAAAAAGAAAAGAGAGAATTACATTTATTTTAAAATATTATTTAATCATTTATAAAAGAATAGAAAAAGATCAGTCCTAACATTGATCGATGTTATCGAAAGCGCCGCTCTCGGAATTTGCACCTGGGGGAAAAAATCCTGTTATGAATGGAAACACTTGTAAGTCGTTTTATAGGCTTGTTTGATGACACGCCTACAGACAGAGGCTTTAAAAAAATAAAAAAATAAAAATAATAATAATAATAATAAATAAATAAATAAATAAAATATAATAATCATTCTTTTTCAGCATGTTATATCACCCCGGTGGGCAAGGAGGCACAATTTCAGCATAACATAATGTTATATCACCCTGGTGCACTAGAGGGCATAATTTCACCTTAACAGGATGTTATATCACACAGGTGCACTAGGGGGCGTAATTTTGCCATAACAGGATGTTATATCACAACGGTGCACTAGAGGGGGCAATTTCACCATAACAGGATGTTATATCACAACGGTCCACTAGAGGACGTAATTTCGTCATAATAGGATGTTATATCACACAGGTGCACTAGAGGGCATAATTTCACCTTAACATGACTGTTATATCACAACGGTGCACTAGAGGGGGGTAATTTCGGCATAACAGAATGTAGTTTTAACACCGGGTAACCAGGTGGCGTCGGAGAGTTGCTTAGTTCCTGTATCAATAACATGGTGTTTAAGACAGTGACTAAAACAAGCTTTTTAGGTCTAAAAATAGCATGGGAATATATCAAAAACAGATCGATCTGCCTTGTGAAACAGATACGGATCAAAACTAGTTTTGATACATGATGTCAGACATATTTAAGAGCAGTTAGCAACGTAGCACGCGCTGCTAAGCTAAATCATGCATTTCTAACAGGAGTGGTGCTAAGGCATGCCTAATAACCGGGAGAGCAGCGCTGTCTTAGTAAATAGATAACAACGCGATGGCAAAACATCGATTTAATGCAAACAGAAATGATACATAGCAAAAACAGAATCACAGCATAGCTGTTAGCTAAGCAAAACACCGGACACTTCCTGTTAGAAAAGCCTAGTCTTTTCATAATAAAAGTCACTCAATGGTGAAAAAACCACAGCATTATAATTTTTAAAGATTTCTGAAAAAACATATACAGGCCAAACAGAATTGATATCGATCATAAAACAGTATGATAAGAAAAGACAGTGGATGCTACGTGGTTAGAATGACTGTCACAGATGATGTTTTAAATAAATCATATTGCAGATAGAACATTTATATTAATGATGTTTTAAATCTTTCAGATGAAACAATGTAATAGTCACAAATGGTGTTTTAAATAAAACACATTACAGATAAAACAATGCATTATCATAATGAATGGCTGTTTAAAACGAATAAACAGTTTTTTAAAATTAAAAATAATTAAATAAAGACAATAGCACATTGCATGATTAAAACACCATAGGAATGAAAGCCATCACGTTAAAAAATCGTATTATTATAACAGATAAAACCCATAGTTCAATGAACGTTTAAAACAGTTTTTAAAAATCATAGTTTTATGATAAAAAATACCAACATCAACAGATAAACATTAAACAGATAGTATAATGGAGATTTGAGTTAACAGTAGATAAACTTCAATAGCACAATGCATCCATGCTTAAAACAATCTTATTAAACTAATACCAATATTGCATAATGCAGATGATGGAACAAAATCATATTATTATAACATATAAAATATAGAGAAAAGAAATACTCACAGTTTTGCATTTTGATGACAAGAAGAGATGATTGAGCAAAGCCAGGAAAAGACGTTTCTGATGATTTTTGGCCTGAGGACATCTGTATTTATATTTGGATATGGAGAAAAACAGCGTTCCCCCAGTTAACAATTTTTGGTTCCCAGAACGTTCCCAGAACGTTACTTTCAGGTTCCCAGAACGTTCCCTGAACGTTACTTTCAGGTTCCCAGAACGTTCCCTGAACGTTCCCTGAACAAACATTCTAACGTTCCCTGTTGGTTAGCTAGGAAAGTTTTCTTTACGTTAATAGAACGTTCCCTATAGGTTAGGGGAACGTTCTCGGAACGTTCCCAAAAGGATTCTAGTCAAAACGTTCCCTGTTGGTTAGCTAGGAAAGTTTTCTTTACGTTAATAGAACGTTCCCGGAAGGTTCTCGGAACGTTCCTCGAACGTTGTTTATTGTTGTTTATTACATTGTTTATTGTTCAAACACTTAAGAATCCTATATATTAGTATTACAATATATTACAGAAAATAAGTAAATCAATCAATTATGTAAATCAATTTTGTATTAAATAAATAAATCAGCACACAATCCATGTTTTTGTTGATTCATTGTTTAATTATCAACTTAAAATAAGTCACTAAAAACAGCGTTAACAAGGAACAGTAATTTACATTTAATATTTAAAACATGAAAATATTTCAATAAATAAAATTGCACAAACATTTTAATTAAAACCATCCTTTTGCAAACTGTAGCCTATAACTTACAACAAAATTGATTCATATACAATTCATTTATATACAATATACAATGTGCTAATCTTCACTTCACTTCAAAACATGTAAACTCCCAACACCCTTATCTGCAAATTTAACAAGAAAATGAAAAGACAACGCGTTACATGGACATCAGATGAAACAATTAGATGAACAATTAAAGAAACAATCTTCTAGTCTGGGCCGGCTCTTAAGAGCTCTCTCTACGTGCAAGGTTACGAACGCTCGCGGCAATTCCACGCGCGTTTTTCAAAAATGCACTTCTACGTGCTACTTAAGGTGCCGCCTGGCCTGTATAGGTGCTTTATATAGACTTGTCTCGATTTCTAATCCACAACAAATGACGATTTTTAGGTTAAACGTTCAGAATACGATTCAATATAAGGTTATATTTCAGCACTTCGCGAATGGACAGCGACGCTTAAGTAGCACGTAGAGCGCGTTCTCGCGCGTTCATGTTAAGTGCATTTTTGGGAAACGCGCGAGGAATTGCGGCGAGCGTTCGTAACCTTGCACGTAGAGAGCGCTCTTAAGAGCTAAGATACATCGTTATCAGGAAACCCGGCCCTATAGTATAAAAAGCAAACATGCTTTTGGATATTAAACCGTGTTTTATTTATTTGTGTTTTTTTCAATAAAATAATCGGCCTTTGCTTTTCTAATAGCAACTGTGCATTTATTCCGGAGCTGCCTAAAACGGATCCAATCGGAGCCGACATCAGATTGTCTGGCTTTTGCCCATGCCACATCCCGCTCACGAATTTGAACAGAAAGGGCTTCAGAAAACCAGGGATTATCCCTACCTTTAACACGGAATTTTTTGAAAGGTGCATGCCTGTTGATGATTTATGAAAATCCATCATAAAAGTAATACCAGGCAGACTCAGCATCGGGAATGAGAAAGATCCTGTCCCAATCATAGCGTGATA
Source organism: Gila orcuttii (assembly GCA_026230005.1). Lineage (NCBI taxonomy): Eukaryota > Metazoa > Chordata > Actinopteri > Cypriniformes > Leuciscidae > Gila > Gila orcuttii. The sequence goes on along the minus strand of JAPDVR010000007.1, from coordinate 6,511,140 downwards.
CATCAAAAAGAAAGGCTTGTTCATTAAAATATCGTGTACAACGTTTAGTGATAATACGTGGTTTATGCTTGGGTAATTTGGTATCTCTGACTATGGCAACGACGCAGTGATCGCTAACATCATTAGCATATACAGAGGCCAAAGAGTACTTGTGAGGCAAATTACTAAAAATAAGATCAATCAATGTAGACAACTAAGTGGAATATACAGGAATGTATACAACTAAGGAATGTAGACAACTAAGTGGAATATTCCTGTAAATATACAGGAAACTAAGTGAAATATGTTTTTTTTATGAATTTATATAAAGTTACATTTAGATATTAGCCATATTAAAGGAGAACTCCGGGCAATTTTTAAGTTAATCTTGATCGTTATACCTTTGTGAGTAATGTCTATAGAAAAAAAAACGAACCGGATTGGTGCTTGCAACACGGAGCTGTTACAGCTAATGCCCAGAGCTCCCACTCAGCTAAAACGGCAGTTATGGGGGCATATACATAAAGAGTGTCTTCGTGCCTCATAACAGACACGAAATGCAATTAAAATGTCTGTCCAACATGAACAGGCCCCTTACATGTGAACAAGATGCGTTTAGCAACTTAACCATTGTTTAAATTCACCTAAATAGTGTTTTAGACGGCTAGCTGTAGTCTCGCGCTGAAGTCCCATGGGAACTCAGTTGTAGCCGGAAAAAGGTAAATACCAGTGTGCACGTGGGAGTATATTATATATATAAATATAATTGAAGACATAGAAGCTAGTGAAATAATTAAAGTTTTGCAAATAAGACTACAAAAACATATTACTGCACATCTCTCCTCAAGCCGTGTGTGCCCAAATGGAAGGATAAATAAAGTTTACATTACCTCCACAGTGTTGCACCCGTCTTCGTCCACGGAATGGCTTTTTTCTTCAACCGGCCCCACTGTGTTGTGTGTGTGTAGTCATCCTTGTCAAAGTGTTCGCTGCAAATGCGGTAATCTTTAGCGCGTAGTATTTGTATGGGAGTTTGCACATCAAGTTGAAGTACAACTAGCCACAACTGCAGAATCTCGAGGTCATGGAAAGGAAGACGATGAAAATGTAAGTTCTTGTATTTTCGCATTCTGTTGCCACAATTCGGAACGGCACAAACGCGAACCATTTCTTCTTCACTTGTGAGCAACTTCGATCATCACTCTTCACACACTACGCTCCTCCCACGTGCACACTGTTTACTTTTTTCCGGCTACAACTGAGTTCCCACGGGACTTCAGCGCGAGACTACAGCTAGCCGTCTAAAACACCATTTAGATGAATTTAAACAATGGCTAAGTTGCTAAAAGCATCTTGTTCACATGTAAGGGCCCTGTTCATGTTGGACAGACATTTTAATTGCATTTTGTGTCTGTTATGAGGCACAAAGACACTCTTTATGTATATGCCCCCATAACTGCCGTTTTAGCTGAGTGGGAGCTCTGGGCATTTGCGGGAACAGCTCCGTGTTGCAAGCACCAATCCGGTTCGTTTTTTTTTCTATAGACATTACTCACAAAGGTATAACGATCAAGATTAACTTAAAAATTGCCCGGAGTTCTCCTTTAAGGCCATTAAACATACAGTACCGTTTAATCATACGGATTCTCAATGAAATATCTGCTGTACTGCACCATTGGTCGTCATACAGCTACAAAACAGTGTCCTACGTATTTTATTAAGACAAACACAATTTATCCCTTTTCTAAAATTCCAAGGGCCATTTAGAAGAAAGAGACAATATTGTTGTTCACAAAAAAAAAAAAAGATTAACAGCATTTATGAATTATGATGACTCCCGTAGATGACTCCCCTGTGGCTTGCAACTCTTCTTTAACTGTTTTTCTATCCTCCTGTCAAAGTGCTCCCGCTCACTGATAATTTTTTTTTTTAAAGACATCCATGGTGAATTTGATCTTGTGTGTGTGTTGTCAAGAATTTATGTCAGGTGAGTTTGGATTGCATCAATTTGCTCCTGATCTTCAAAGTACAACGGCACAGGCAGGTGGACTACTTGGAAAAAGTGTCAAGCCACTTTGATTTCTTTTGGCTTCTGATGATGGACTGTGCAGAGAAAATTGAAGTCGTTAATTTACTAGACAAGCTATTGGTTTGGAATGCAGTTAAAAAAGAGAGATGGGCGTTTATAGTTTATACAAGTTTAGAGAGAGAGAGAGAGAGAGAGAGAGAGAGAGAGAGAGAGAGAGAGAGAGAGAGAGGGAGATTTTCATTTCCTTAAGTAGCTAAAGCAAACACACACCTTTATGAAATTAAAGTTAAAGAGAACTTGGTAAAGACAGAGTATGATAAAACCCACATTAAGTTAATATATATATTTATATATATTAGATAATTAGATAATCTCATTTATAAGAAAGACCTTAAACCAGAATCTACATTCAAACCATATGAGACCAAAGTTTTTAATGTGGGTTTTATCATGTATGATGTCGGAAATAATCAAAATATTTGAGTGAGTGTGCAGTTCAACTCTTTACTTAAAGAGACAGAGAGATTTACATACGTACATATAAATGTTTCTTCTGTGTGTTCACACCATAGACTGTAAAAAAACAGTTTTAATGCAAGGAGTAAACAGGGTCTTACCAGAAAAGGCCATCTCACGCAAGCTAAAGACAGGCAAAAAATGACAATTAAAAAGAAAATTAATTTTGAAAGTGAGTAGAGAAGACTAGGGGCAGCTAAACATACACGTGGTTAGCTAAGTTTGAGCCAGACAGCACATCAACCTGACGTCAATAACTTTTTTTGTCTCTTGAAATAAATTATAGACCCATCCATTGATATATAGAAATATCTACCCTTAGCTAATCGTTTATAAATAATAAACTTTAATAAAGCTAATAATAATATTAGCCAGCAGCCATATCCTGTGTGGGTCCCAACGCCCCAGTATATTGACGGGGACACTATACTATCAAAGAGCTCCGTTCTTCGGATGAGACGTTAAACCAAGGTCCTGACTCTCTGTGGTCACAAAAAATCCCACGATGTCTTTTGAAAAATTAGGGGTGTAACCCTGGCATCTTGGCCAAATTTCCCTTATGGCCTCTGTCCATCATGGCTTCCTAATCATCCCAATGTATATATATATATATATATATATATGTATATACTAATTGGCTTCATCATTCTGTCTCCTCTCCACCAGTAAGCTGGTGTGTAGTGGGCGTTCTGGTGCATTGAGGCTGCAGTCGCACATTAGTGGTGGTTGAGGAGATTCCCCCTTCCATGTAAAGAGTGTTGAGAAAAGCGCTATGTAAATGTAATGAATGAATGAATTAATTAATTAATTGATAAATGTTGCATCATTGCTAAAAAACAACTTCAGCAGATTATTTAACATAGGCTACCTCAATTTGTGTCGCTGTACAGCCTCCCCCTACTGGATGCATCAGGAACAACAGGGGTCTAAAACTGCCTTGGCCGTATATCGCTCTCGGTTACTAATGTAACCTCGGTTCTCTCTATATGAGGGAACGAGTGTTGTGTAAGCTAGCTTACGCTACGGGAAAAGCCCCCTTTTCTCGAGAATACTGAAGCCAAAAATTATCCTTAATTTTGCATTAGTTTAAAACGCATTGCTGCACAGAGCAGACCTAGGCGAAGCAGCTCGTGCGCCTATTGGTTGCTCTGCGGCACCTGCTGCAGCCTATCGATGGACTGTTCGTGACGTAAGCACCAATGCGTCTTCGCGCATCACGTCCCGACAGAATGGCCGTGGCTTATGTCTATATAAGCCGAGTCCAGATAGGATGTTCTTTGGTCTTTCACACTGAAGCAAAACCAGAACATAGCACAAGCACAGCAGGGTTAGGGAACCCAATGTAAAACGCCGTGCGTGCTCAAGTGTCCACAAATGGCCCCAAGGGGTGTGTACCCGGAGAACCATACTTGTGAACCATACTAGCGAGTGATATTCAGACCAACGGGTAGTGGGCCTAAAATATATCATAATCCTATAACTATAGGAACCAGTGCTTATCACGTAATCACAGACAGGAGGGACCTGAGTCGGCCTGAACTGTATTGCAACTGACTGTTATAGCCTGTCAGTCAAGTATTAGACTGAGAACAGCTTAGCTTGCAGCGCAGGAACTTCCAGGTTGTAGAATCATATAAATGTAGACAGAGAGGCCCAGCCTGCCATCCTACAAATATCCTGGAGTGAAACCCCACTGGACCAGGCCCATGAAGAGGCCACGCCTCTGGTCGAATGGGCTCTGATGCTTAAGGGGCTTTGAAGGCCCTTAGACCTATAAGCCAGCGCGATAGCGTCAACTATCCATCTGGAAAGAGTCTGTTTCGAGGTGGCTAGCCCTTTGCTGAGGCCTCCGAATGAAACGAAGAGCTGTTCTGACTGCCTGAACGCAGCAGACCGCTCGACATATATCCTCAATGCCCTGACCAGGCAGAGGAGATTAATGTCATTTTCGCCTCAGACCCGGGTAGGGCTGACAGGGAAATGACTTGCACTCTGAACGGAGTGGAAAGCACTTTGGGGACATAGCCGTGTCTTGGTTTGAGGACAACTGTAGAGTCGTTAGGCCCAAACTCCATGCACGTCGCACTCACAGAGAGCGCGTGCAGGTCACCCACTCGCTTGACTGAAGTGAGAGCCATGAGGAAAACAGTTTTAAAAGATAGAACCCGCAAGTCTACTGACTGCAAGGGTTCAAAGGGACCGCTTTTCATAGCGTCCAGGACCATGGAGAGGTCCTAGACCGGAACCATAGAGGGTCGCGGAGGGTTTAGTCTCCTCTAAGGAAACGGATGATAAGATCATTCCTTCCCAGTGACTGACCATGCAAGGGTTTCAAAAACGCCGCAATGGCCGCAACATACACTTTGAGCGTGGAGGGGGACCTGCCCTCGTCCAAAAGCTCTTGTAGGAAGGAGAGGATCTCCGTAACGCTGCCGCGTTGTGGGTCTAGGTTTCGAGCTGAGCACCAGCTAGAAAACACTGACCACTTAGAAGCATAGAGCCGTCTAGTAGAGGGCGCTCTAGCCTGTGTGATAGTATTAAGCACTTTTACTGGGAGATCAGTGAATACCCGTTGATGGCCCATACATGCAGGGCCCATAATTTGGGGTGCAATTGCCAAACCCCACCCCTGGCCTGAGAGAGGAGATCCCTCCTCATCGGAACAGGCCACGGGGCCGTGCTCGCTAACTGCATCAGCTCTGGAAACCAAACCTGGTTCCGCCAGAGCGGCGCCACGAGGAGCACAGAGCAATTGCTCTCCCTGATTCGCTTGATCACCTGAGGTAACAGCGCGACCAGGGGAAATGCATAGAGGGAGAGGTTGGGCAAGTCGTGGGCCAGCGCATCCCTGTTTTTCGAGAAAAATATTGGGCAGTGCACGTTCTCTGACGACGCGAAGAGATCGACTTTCACTCTGTCAAACCGGTCCCATAGCAACTGAACCACTTGGGGGTGCAGGGACCATTACCCTGGGGGAACGTTGCCTCTGGACAGCATGTCCGGACCCACGTTTTGACAGCCCGGCACGTGTGCCGCCGTCAGTGAGCACAGGTTGTGCTGAGACCACACACGGAGGCGTTCTGCCAACGTGTGAAGGCTCCTTGATCTGAGACTGCCCTGGCGGTTTATGTATGACACTACTGCCATATTGTCTGTGCAAACTAGGACATTCTGGCCCTTTAAGAAGGTGAGAAAGTGCCCCAGCGCGTTCTGAAACGCTTTCATCTCTAGACAGTTTATGTGTAGGCGCCTTTCCTGGGCTGCCCACAGGCCGAAGACCGAGGCCCCAACCTGAGTTGGAGGCGTCTGTCGAGATTACTTTTCGTGTCGAAACTGTTCCCAGATCGACGCCTGACTGGTACCAGTCTGTCACCTTCCAGGGTTCCAGTGCTGTCACACAGCTCTGGTTTACCTTGAGGCGAAAATGGCCAGAGGTCCACGTTTGACGCGGGACCTGCACTTTCAGCCAGCGCTGGAGGGGGCGCATATGAAGCAGACCCAGCCAAAGCACTGCCGAGGCCGAAGCCATAAGGCCCAGCATCCTCTGAAACCTCTTGAGAGGGAGAATAATTTCGACCTTGAAAAGGGCTATTGAGCGCTGTATCTGCAGCGCGCGCTGTGACGTCAGCCGCGCTGTCATTGATACAGAGTCTAAGTCTGTTCCCAGAAAAGAGATTGTCTGTCTGGGAGACAGTGAACTCTTGGTCCAGTTGACCTGGAGACCCAAAGCTTGTAGATGTGTAAGCAGTACAGCCCTGTGCGCTATCAGTTCTGCCTCTGACTGAGCTAAAATTAGCCAATCGTCTAGATAGTTCAATAATTTCATTCCCTGTAGCCTCAGGGGAGCGAGCGCCGCATCCATGCACTTCGTGAACGTGCGAGGTGCTAGAGACAGGCCGAACGGCAGGACGGTGTACTGATAGCTCTGGCCCTCGAAGGTGAATCTTAAGAAAGGCCTGTGATGGAGCGATATTTGAATCTGAAAATAGGCATCTTTCAGATCTACTGAAATAAACCAGTCCCTCGGCCGAATTTGCGCGAGGATTTGTCTGGTCGTGAGCATTTTGAATGATCTCCGCCAGAGGTCTCTGTTCAGGCGTCTGAGATCTAGAATGGGTCTGAGACCGCCATCCTTCTTGGGAACAAGGAAATATCTGCTGTCGAAACCTGAAGCGATCTGTGTCAGAGGGACGGTTTCTATAGCTCCTTTCCCCAGCAGTTTCGCTATTTCGGCACGAAGTAGATGTGCTACTTCGTTTTTCACCGTAGTTTCGACCCTGGCCCGAAAGCGCGGGGGTCTGTAAGCGAACTGCAGCGAATAGCCTCGCTTTATGGTGTTCAGTACACATTCATACACATTTAAACTCAAAGCCAGGGGAAGAATGATATCTGGGCTCTGGCTGCTGCGTGTGTGTGACACATAGCTTGCGGTGTTTGCATGTAAGCCCTCGCTCTGAGAGAGGCGCGTGCTCTCTACACATCGAAATTTATTGGGGTGGGCCGCGAGAGAGCGTGTGACATTGAACGGGCCGTGCTTATGTGTAGGGGTGAACACTGGGAAGTGGGCACATTCCTACAATCACAGTCTCTGCGGCGAGAGCCGGACACAGAGAGAAAGTGCTCTTTTTGAGATTTATGTGGGTAGCAGTGAAAACGGCCTTTTGATATAGGCGAGCGGGTCGAGTGACGGGCTCGTTGACTGCAGAGTGTACTTCTCAAGCCAGCTCTGTCGAGGGGACTGGGAGAACAAGACATGGTTTCTTTGATGGTGGTCCGGCCGCAGCGGGACTCAGCCATCTTCGTCTTCCCTGACTGGTCAGGAGGACTTTGAGGGCTCGGGCTTCAGCGCTATCTTAGGCCATGGTCCCCGAGGGGGGAGGTGGCCTGTGGCGACTCGACGAGCGTGAGCGCTGCTGAGAGTCCCTCTGTTGGCGGGGTGGCGGAGGAGGAGGTGGGGGCGCTGTACTGTGGCTAGGCGGCTGCTTCTTAGAGCGACCTGTCGCGGAGCTGGAGCACCTCGGAATGAAGTGTCGCATGGCTTGCAACGTCTTCTGCACCTCCGAGAAACGTTCGGCGAAGCCCTTGACCCCGGGGCCGAAGAGGCCGGACAGAGAGACAGGTGTGTCAAGGAAAGTGGCTCTGTCGGACTCTATGTTGGCCAGAGTCAACCACAAGTGCCTCTCAGTCACAGTGAGAGCCGCCATGTTCCTCCCGATGGCCTGTGCAGCGGACTTGGTGACTTGTAGAGCTATGTCCCTCGCCCTCCGGAGATCTGTGAAGTTTTCAGGATTCAGGCCCGCCTCGTCCATAGTGCGGAGAAGGTTGGCCTGGTAAATCTGGAGCACCGCCATCGAGTGAAGGGCCGACGTGGCCTGACCGGCGGCGGCATATGCGCGACCAATGAGAACCAAAGTGGTCCTGCAGGCTTTCGAGGGAAGAGCGGGCTTAGCCTGCCATCCAGCGGAGGGTGGGCATAAGTGTGTGGCTACAGCTTCCTCGACCGGAGGAATGGCGAGGTAGCCTTCATCCTTCGCGCCGTCAACAACTGAGAGCGTCGAAGAGATAGAAGACCGTAGCCTTCCAGCTCTTAGATAGCTCCTCGTGCAGCTCTGGCAGGAAAGGAGCGGGCCTCGTCTGAGGCGTCGAGCGGCGGCCGGGCAGGAAACAGCCATCCAGCCTGCTGGAAAGAGTCTGTTTCGAGGTGGCTAGCCCTTTGCTGAGGCCACCGAACGAAACGAAGAGCTGTTCTGACTGCCTGAACGGATGACAGCAGCAGACGGAGGCTGGGCGGCCGTGATCGCGTCAGGGGAACCAGACAGCGATGCACGTGGGGAGATGGCCGGCGTGCATTCGCTCACTAGCCTCCGGAGCTCTCTGCGAGCGGCGCTTTTTACGGCGCGGCCCAGACAGAAGAGACGGAGGAGTGGGATCCACGTCAAACGTGGCTAGTCGAGCCCGCAGGGTCGACATAGCCATGTCGTCGCATTCCGGGCCTTGGGAATGCGTGAGGTCGGCGTGGGTCCGTCCCAGGCAGGAAACGCACAGGATGTGGCGGTCCCCGTCGCTGAGAGGGGCTCTGCAAGAAGCGAGGCATTTGTAACAACGCCTCAGCTCTTTTAGAATGTGAGTTTGAGACGAACACACAGCAAGTAGGAAAAGGATATAGGCGCCGGAAAGCGGAGCAGGTACGGGCGGAGAAGCGGCGTGGATGGCCAACTCCTGTTCTACGAAGCAGATGCTCGTCCCGCTGAAGGCTTTGTCAATGGTGCAGGCTTCTCCGGAGATTCAACGATGTGGTGTCTTCGCTGAAGAGGTGAAAAATCAAAAAACATCCTATCTGGACTCGGCTTATATAGACATAAGCCACGCCCATTCTGGCGAGGTCCCATCACTCTCTTCTCCCATACAAAAATACTCAAAGGTATTAGACAAACGTCAATCAAAATGCAAACCAAATATTGCAAGTGTGGCACCAAAGGGGTGGTTTTACTTATTTTGGACTTAATTATAATTACAAAGGCGGTGGGTCAGGATTTTGACTGGACTGGACACCCGACCCTTCGTAATACCGACTATGCCACCCTGGGAATTTTACCCAGGGAAATAATGGTCCAATAAGGACACAGGTTTGTTCCCACAAGGATACAACAGAGATGTGAATATAAAGAAAATAATAATAATACTTTATTAAAAATAGAGTAAAAGCTCAACACACAGTTCAACACCAGGAATAGATATGGCTTCAAAAATCAAACTAAAAGAAAACAAACTACTAAGACAATCAAGGTAACATGTCAGATGGCAGGGAGAAATAACAAACCTACCCACTTCCACTTCACTATGTACACTAATGTGCTCACTTAACCACACACACACGAGCATTCAGGTGACAGAAAATTTATAATCAAATCACTCAGTGAATAAGGGTACCCAGAGTGGTCAGCACTCCTTCCTAGCCAGTCCAACAAAGTCAACATTTATACATCAAATTGCCACAAATCAAATCAATAAACACAAAAAAAAAAATACAAAGTTGATCAACAAAATACAAAAACAACAAAATCACAGATGCAATCACATTACACATTCACCAACATATGAGATCATGATCCATTAACAATATACACACAAAAATATACGCTCCATAAGACCACTCAAACTCACAAGCATTAACACTTATTTCTAACGCGGGCGGACACACACGCACACGCGCACACTTCCAACGGTGAACGACACACTCAAACAACTCACATCAACTTATGAATTCATTCACACTACGATATGTAACATACAAACCATACAAATCCCACAACACACAGTCTTCCAGATGATACAGAGCAGGGGTGGTCGCCCGGTCTCACAATCTCCCGACGTCTTAAGTTCACTTAAGATGAGCTGGTCAACAGGCAAAGATGATGAGGCGAGACGGAACATTGCAGCAATTAGAAACGAGGTAAATGTTCAATAGAAAAGATCGACAAAAGGAAGGGGAAGCCAGCTCACGGTCCCAATCAGCTGTCCGTGATCACGCGGACATATTACCAGCTCTTGATCTTTTCAGTAGTGATGGTGAAATGAAGCTTTGTGAAGCACTGAGGCTTTCCCCTCAAGTGTATCGTAAATTAGTTCATTACTTGAAGCTTTTCAACATGGTGCACTGCACACTAACGACATCTTGTGGTCAAAAGGTGGAAAAGCTACCTTTTCCCATTTTTTTTTAATTGTTTTATGTAATAAATCACTTTGTGCTATGAAAACCACAAAGCAATAAAAATCATTAGTGTTAGTATTGATGTTTACACAATGTATGAACAAATGAGTCTATGAATTAACTTATGAAATAATTAATACATAGGACAAATTAACTCTCCTTTGTTCAACAAATGCAGCCTTAAAACTTCAGCCGTAGTCCTAAACCTATGAGTTCATAGGCAAGGCTCATATAGGCACATATAATCAAAATAAAAGAAAACTATTGTGGAATAGTGAAGTGCTGTGAAAGTGCTTGTGAACTGGGATGGGTAATTTAAGAAATTAAAGGTTTTTATTAAGGAACAGGACTTGTTTAACAGTGTGAGGGCTAAGACCATTTTTTTTTATTAATTACTTCCCCTGCCTTTGAGAATATTCTCTCTCACGGGACTGAGGAGGCAGGAGTGCATAAACATCCCAGGGCAAGACGATGAAGATGCGGATAGACACACTTTTGAGTAGCCTCATCAATCATTTGTTTTCTGATCCCTGCAATACAGTAAAGTATTTAAAATATAACTGAATAAGTATTACATAACTGGGTGATTCTTCAACTACGGGCACTTTTGGCCTTGTGAACTTGAGGGGGAAAAAGTGTTCAAATCAAAATTGTCACAGTCTAACAGTTAAATATAACTAGTCTACGTAGTTTAATGATCCATAAGAGGACGCACTTACATTATAAGACAAATTGGTGTTTTTTGACATATTTTTTGACATACCAGTACCCAGAGGTGTGAACTCGAGTCATGTGACTTGGACTCGAGTCAGACTCGAGTCATGAATTTGATGACTTCAGACTCGACTCGACAAAATGTACAAAGACTTGCAACTCGACTTGGACTTTAACATCAATGACTCGTGACTTCACTTGGACTTGCGCCTTCTGACTCGAGAAGACTTGCTACTTCCTATGAAAACTGTGGAAAATAATGTTCACACGACCGCGCCGCTCTCAGTTTATCTGCATCTTAGAAAAAAATGTGCACCACCTGTATGCATGCAGAGAGCACGCGCGCTGCCTGCACGACATCCAATCACTGTTAGTCCCACGTTGTTTTGATTCGACAGCATCTATGCAGGCACATTGCAAGACAACCAATGAAGCGCAACAAGCAACAACGAGCCAGTTGGCAAAATGATGATGACTATACTGCGCGCATAACATACATAGCGCGCGCACGGCAGAGAGGGAGAGAGCGAAAGACACACGCAAGTATGGGAGGCCGTATGAGACGAAGCCCATTGAAACCCTTGCACGTTCAAATTAGACTTGCATAGACATGTGAAACACCTGCAATACACACTGAAATACCTGCGATACACACTGAAATACCTGCGATACACACTGAAACACTTGCGATACACACTGAAACTCTTGCGATACACATTGAAACTCTTGCGATACACATTGAAACTCTTGCGATACACACTGAAACACTTGCGATACACACTGAAACTCTTGCGATACACACTGAAACACTTGCGATACACACTGAAACTCTTGCGATACACACTGAAACACTTGCGATACACACTGAAACACTTGCGATACACACTGAAACACTTGCGATACACACTGAAACACTTGCGATACACACTGAAACACTTGCGATACACACTGAAACTCTTGCGATACACACTGAAACACTTGCGATACACAGTGAAACACTTGCGATACACACTGAAACACTTGCGATACACACTGAAACACTTGCGATACACACTGAAACACTTGCGATACACACTGAAACTCTTGCGATACACATTGAAACTCTTGCGATACACACTGAAACACTTGCGATACACACTGAAACACTTGCGATACACACTGAAACACTTGCGATACACACTGAAACACTTGCGATACACACTGAAACACTTGCGATACACACTGAAACACTTGCGATACACACTGAAACTCTTGCGATACACATTGAAACTCTTGCGATACACACTGAAACTCTTGCGATACACACTGAAACACTTGCGATACACACTGAAACACTTGCGATACACACTGAAACTCTTGCGATACACACTGAAACACTTGCGATACACACTGAAACACTTGCGATACACACTGAAACACTTGCGATACACACTGAAACACTTGCGATACACACTGAAACACTTGCGATACACACTGAAACTCTTGCGATACACATTGAAACTCTTGCGATACACACTGAAACTCTTGCGATACACACTGAAACACTTGCGATACACATTGAAACTATTGCGATACACACTGAAACTCTTGCGATACACATTGAAACTCTTGCGATACACACTGAAACTCTTGCGATACACACTGAAACTCTTGCGATACACACTGAAACACTTGCGATACACACTGAAACTATTGCGATACACACTGAAACTCTTGCGATACACACTGAAACTCTTGCGATACACACTGAAACACTTGCGATACACATTGAAACTATTGCGATACACACTGAAACTCTTGCGATACACATTGAAACTCTTGCGATACACATTGAAACTTGCATTCAATGCAAAACAAAAATGAAAAATATAGTAGCATATAAAATAAACATAGCCTACATTATACATGGCATTAATTAGTCCACAAACAATATTTATTTTAAAGCCTAAACTACTTTATTTATTTGAAGCAAAACTAAAACCAGCATTCGGCATTTATAGGCTAAGTGTTGTATTTGTTTATATTATTATTAATATGTGCTTTTTAATATTTTTATTTAACTTATTTATTTAGCCTAAATCACCGCTTATAGGCGGGGGAATGGCTCTGAGTTTCGTTTATTGGAAATATGAACTGAATTGAGAAATGCTTTTGAAATAAAAAACTTTGCGTTTAATAAACAAAATAATATTTTTTTAATGAAGATGGCGTTTGGAGTGGTAAAATATTTCCCTGTTCCCTGAATCAAGGGCTTAATTTTAGGAAAACACATAACGTGTAATTCATGCGGTGCGTTCATATTCTGGGCTCATCTGCTTTTATGTACTTTATTAATAAGGTGTGTGCAGAATTTGATCTTTTAATTTTTAATAATGTCTCATTAAGTCACGTTAATGGTTTTTCACATTAAGCAATAGAATGTCCTGCTATACTATTTGCTTCAGCGTTTTGAACGTAGAAGTATGATAAAAGCATGATAAGCTATAAATATTTTATATAAAATGTGTATCGCTAGAGTTTCAGTGTGTATCGCAAGAGTTTCAGTGTGTATCGCAAGAGTTTCAGTGTGTATCGCAAGAGTTTCGATGTGTATCGCAAGAGTTTCAATGTGTATCGCAAGAGTTTCAGTGTGTATTGCAAGAGTTTCAGTGTGTATCGCAAGAGTTTCAGTGTGTATCGCAAGAGTTTCAGTGTGTATCGCAAGAGTTTCAGTGTGTATCGCAAGAGTTTCAATGTGTATCGCAAGAGTTTCAATGTGTATCGCAAGAGTTTCAGTGTGTATCGCAAGAGTTTCAGTGTGTATCGCAAGAGTTTCAGTGTGTATCGCAAGAGTTTCAGTGTGTATCGCAAGTGTTTCAGTGTGTATCGCAAGTGTTTCAGTGTGTATTGCAAGAGTTTCAGTGTGTATCGCAAGAGTTTCAGTGTGTATCGCAAGTGTTTCAGTGTGTATCGCAAGAGTTTCAATGTGTATCGCAAGAGTTTCAGTGTGTATCGCAAGAGTTTCAATGTGTATCGCAAGAGTTTCAGTGTGTATCGCAGGTGTTTCAGTGTGTATCGCAGGTGTTTCACATGTCTGTGCAAGTTTAATTTGAACGTGCAAGTGTTTCAATGGGTTTCGTCTCATACGGCCTCCCATACGCAAGGTCTCTCGCTCTCTCCCTCTCTGCCGTGCGTGCGCGCGCGCTATGTATGTTATGCGCAGTATGTGACAGTATGTTCTGTCTCGCATTCGCGTTCTAGATTCCGGGAGATTTGAACTAATTTGCGGGCATCAGGGAGACGCTATCAATATGCGGGAGACTCCCGGAACTTCCGGGAGACTTTGGATGTCTTTTTTCTCTCTCTCTCTCTCTCTCTCTCTCTCTCTCTCTCTCTCTGTCTCTCTCTCTCAGTCTCTATGGAGGCATTCCAATTATATTATCAGGTTGGTCCAGTTTTTAAGAAGTGATAATTGAGGGGTGAGAATTTTATTGATGACATGTTTAAAAAAGTTTAGGCTAAAAGGACCCATGTCTATTTGAAAGTTAAACTGTTTTGCAATATGAGGTCAATACAATACAGGACTGAAGCTGCTGTGCATTGTTCTAGTGCAATATGCTGTTGAAATACAAGCATTTTTTGTGAAAATAAAATTTTCATTTTTTTACTGTATTTGATTAATGTCATTGTATAAAAAGAGGTATAAATCTTACAGACATACTTGAAAGAGGACTTGAAATGACTCGAAACTAAAATGGTAGGACTTTGGACTCGACTTGAGACTTGTTGGCTTTGACTTTTGACTCGACTCGGGACTTGCCTCATCTTTGACTCGACTTGACTCGGGACTCGAGGGCAAAGACTTGAGACTTACTTGTGACTTGCATAACAATGACTTTGTCCCACCCCTGCCAGTACCTACTCGGTATTTTTTAAACGGTTCCGGTGCTTAAACGGTTCTTGAAACGGTACTTAAAGGGATAGTTCACCCAAAAATGAAAATTCTGTCAGTATTTACTCTCCCTCATGTTGTTCAACCCCGTAAGACCTTCGTTCATCTTCGGAACACGAATTAAGATACGAAGGTCTTACGGGGTTAAACAACATGAGGGTGAGTAGGGGAAAGCCGGGACGGTTGAAACACTTTTCAGATAAACGTCGTTTTCTAAGATAAGGTTACAGATATATTTTTTTTGTGTGTGTGATCAACAACTCACACATGTGTTCTCTTAGTATCATGTGTTATTTGGTAGAAACATAGAATGATTTTAGTAAAAATTTACTTTGAACGGGAGTTGGGCTTTGTTTCAATCGTCCCTCGAGAGCGGGACGATTGAAGACACAGGGGTGGGACGGATGAAACATAACAGTTTAAACGGTAACTATTCATCTAATTCTTGTTTTTATGAACAATACCTGACAAGTAACTTATGTACATATTGTTACAAACATATTTTGTCATTTATTTTCATTTTAAGGTTCATATTAACATTTTTGTTCTGTCGCCCAATAAACAATCGGCAATAAGCCTTTGCACATTTTGCGTAATCTTTCTAATAGGCTATTTTGAAGAAGACAGACAAATCCGTTTACAATTAATTCTTACATTTATTCCTTGAGTCATATTGAGTGATTTAGTCATATTGAGTGTTTTCCTATGACCAGGTTTAACTGGCACGAGTCGCTGTTTCAACCGTCCCGACAGCGCCTCCAGCCATTTAAACCTGTTTTGTCCGTAAACTAAAAAACTCTGATATTATACACTTAAGGGTGTGATGCAGTACTAATACACCTGCCATATTATTATTACAATGGCACATGAAACAATAAATACAACTTGTTGGTCAAAAAAAAGTACCGCAGGAAAGATTTCACTAACCACACTCAAAAACAGCTTTCCGGCTCTAACTTTAAAACGGCAAGACGTAAAGAAGAAATGTTTTCGCGGGTCTGATAGGCATTGCGTCCTGTACGTGCTGACGGAATTTGACGTACATAACGTGAGTGGTTTTCAAGGAAATCTCAATGTTTCATCCGTCCCGCGTTTCAATCGTCCCGGCTCTCCCCTAATTACTGACAGAATTTTCATTTTTGGGTGAACTATCCCTTTAAGAAAACGAAACCGCACACACTTTGTCAAAAACTAATACCCTTTTATTTACAGGGCCAAACTGGACACAATATTAACTTAAATCTTTAAACAATATAAATACAAGTAACATATATGGTAATAATAAATAAACCAATATAAAATAAAAATTCACATTTACATAATATCAAATAAAACAATATTGTATCGAACAATGTAATAATACTGGAGATTAATAGAGATTACTACCAGGGTAATCTAATCTCGACATGGCTCCAGGTTCCCATGTTTTGTCAGCTTGATCCAGTCATGTAAGTTATCTGGTCGTTGCACTAGAACGGCAGCGCTTGGCGAGTTTGGTATTTCATTCTCACTGCGTCTCAGCTACGCAGCGTTGAGTGAACCTATGAAAGAGAATGTCTCTGGTTGATGTAACCTATGTTCTCTGAATAGAGAACGAGACGCTGCCAAGATCCTCGTGCTGCCGACAAGCTTCCTTTTTCGGCAGAGAAATCTGAGGAGCAGATGATTGCGCGCGCTAATATAATATGACGACGTAAGAGTGTCGAGGCGGTGCCCGCGCCATCAGCCAATGGATTGGCGTGATTCTATATGTGCTTCAGACAATCGGCACACACAGAGGGCGTTCTGACGCGTAATTTTTCACGTGAAATGCAGTCAAACCTTGAAGCGTTTTGTCTTCGGCATCTTCATTAATCCCCTCGCAATTGTGGTGGTTAAAAAGATAAAGGAAAAGAGAAAACTAAACTAAGAATAATTAGTGTCATTAGAATATATTGTCATTAAAAAATAAACTGAATGTCATAAATGCATAGTGTATGATTTTGATGGCGATTGATATTCCTGGCCTTGTATTGATGATCGATCATTTGATTATTTTTGCCTTGGGATTTTCACATGCTGGGGGAGGGGGCGCGCGCGCTGCTCAGACAATACAGAGACTCTGAAGAGATTGCCCGTGTCCCGTGTGTTTTATTAACATTATATCTCCCCTAACCAGGTATGATATGAGTAAATTGTAATAGAAATATACATTATATAAGCTAAGGCTGTAAAAAAAATGGCAATGTCATAGTTTGATGTGTATTCATTATGTATATAAAAGTTCGGTTCAAGTTAACCGCGTGTGTATCACGTGTATAGTGGGTGAACTGATGGCAGAGACCATGCGGTCATAAAAATGTGAAAACAGAGAAATTAATACCATATTGGTGTTTTGGGAACTAATTTAAAAAAGTTAAGTTACAGGTGACAATGTTTAAAGGAAAAGGAATCTGTTGGTTCATAAGAGAAAGTGTAATATGTATGTGTACAAAGAGATAATTAGTTTTGCTGACATGCTATTTAATCCTGAGCTCATTAAGAAAGTTTTAAAAGAGTTAAAGAGATAGTAAATGGCACATATGTTTTAAATGAAGAGTATAACGTGAATAGTGTATGCAAAATCTGCACGTAGTATTATTAATGTGCATTGTACTTCAAGTTTCTATTGAAATTAATTGTTTAATTAATGGGAACAGTATCTATTGTTGAAAATCTGTATGTGATAAATTCTATATTTGTTCTGTATATTGTGTTTTTCTCTAAAGAGATATGTTGTTATATGTTTTATTGACACATGAGAATGCAGAAATATTTGCATTAATGTGAGACAATACAGAGACTCTGAAGAGATTGCAGCAGCTCCGTGTCCCGTGTGTTTTATTAACATTATATCTCCCCTAACCAGTGGTTTAGGGTGCTACATTTTGGAGGCCCCAGCGAGGATGAATGCAGTGTGAGTTGGCTTCCAGTGACGACAGCCCGCTTCCAGTGCCATTCAGCCTTCTACTCAGCCCAGGTGACCAGTGGAGTGAAGACGTTCGGTGTCCGTGTCGAGCCAGGAAGGAAAGTGCAAGCAATCTGAGGTTTATCTTCATTACCAGGAGTGCTGCAGAATTCCAGTCTGCTAAGGGGATTTCTTCTATCACTTTGCATACATCTAGACTGAATAACTCATGGATCACAAAGAGGATCTGAAGCTTGAGGTGATAGGAGCAGTATATGCTCTCTCACAAGAACATTTGATTGAACTGTGTGAATTCCTAGGGATTAGGTGTGAACATGTCAGTAAAAAAAGCAGGTCATTTTTTGTTTCAGTGATTGTGAGACACCTTGAGAGAGAGGCATTAGAGGAGCTTGAAGATGAGGGAATGGCAGAGCTTATGTGTTTAAAAGACAAAATCAGTGAAATTCAGAGGGTTGATGAAAACAGTGATTTAAAAAAACAGGCCACTGAGGCAGTGAATGTAAATCCAGTAGCAGAAACCCCAGAACAGGAAAAACTCCAAAAAGAAATTGACACATTACAATTAGCATTGCAGAAATTAATAGAGCAAAAACAGAAAGCAGCTGATCACACACCACAAAAAACAGGCACACAACAGAACATAAGTACCATGCAGAGTTATTCCACATTGTCAAGTCCATTTGTTCAGCCAGACTCCAGCTCTGATCGGCAGTTGATGACACAAAGACCAGTCATGCCCCCCTGGAACAGAGAATTCAAGATATCAGGACAGATTGGTGAACCTGGACAAAAAGATAAACTCACCTTTTCAAGTTTGGCCCATCAAATCGAACATGGATTGAGCAGGGGAGTTTCAGAGCTTGAAATAGTGGATGCAGTAATAAGAGCAATCGCACCAGGCATGCAGCTGCGTAGTTACCTGGAGGGAAAACCAAATTTAACCCTGCCTGTGCTGAGACGTATACTGAGGGCGCATTATCAAGAAAGAGGTGCGACTGAATTGTACAAACAGCTTACCTCCGGGGCGCAAAGTGGTAAAGAGACCCCACAAAGTTTCCTCGTTAGGTGCCTTGATTTGAGGCAAAAGATCCTGTTTGCATCTCAGGAAGCAGAATCCAGTTTGAAATATGACCCGAATCTAGTTCAGAGCATGTTTCTTCACACTGTTCTTACTGGCCTGCAAAATGACAGTATCAGAAGTGACCTGCAACCTTACTTGACAAAGGTTGATGTGAGTGATGAAATTCTTTTCGATAAAGTCAATGTTGCTTGTGCAAACGAAACTGAGCGGCAAAACAAGAAGAAGCTGATATTCCAACACACCAAAGTGAATCCAGTGCAGGTTAATGAAGTTGCTACTGAAAAGAAAGGAAAGACACAGTGTCACAAAAACACAGAGAAACTTGAACCTGACATTTTGAGTGAGTTAAAGGAAATGCGGTCTGACATGGCATTATTGAAGGATCTCAGTGCGGAGGTGTCTCAAATTAAAGAATCCATTCGACAACCTCAGATCATGTCCACACAGTTTTCTACCAATGTGAGGGATCAAACCAACATGCCACCACCCCAGTCTCTGTACCCACCTCAAAGTCGTTTGCAGAAATACGAGCGGAGAAGGGGGGCATTCCAGCAGCCACAGTGGCTCCCTGCACAATGTTTCCATCCACCCTCAACTCGGGTGAGAAAATGTCTGGCATGTCAGCAAAGTGGATTGGATATATACTGTACTCACTGCTATAGGTGTGGCAGTAGTGATCACTTTGTGGCGGGTTGTAGAGCACGAGGCCCAACGATGTACAGAGAGCAGTCGTTAAACGGGACCGGGTCACGACTGCGGGACGAGGAGTGACCAGTGATTCAATGATGTCCCCACCAAGCTGCGTACAGTGTGGTATCTCAGGTTCAGACTTTAGACCGCAACAATGCGCTGCCTGTAAACAAACATTGTACTGTTCCAAAGCATGTCAAGCTAACCACTGGATAGTCCATAGGAAACAATGTAACCAGACTGCAAGAGTTCACACAAATTCGGCAATGCACAGAAAGAAATGTGCAGCCGACAAGTCTACACGTGCCGCCTTTGTAGGAAAACAGTGTCTAGTGCCGTGTTACCTTCAAGGGCTCCTTGTTGATGCTTTGTGGGATACAGGCTCTCAAGTTTGTATAGTTGATGAACTGTGGAAAAGTGAGCACTTACCAAACATCAGGTTGAGAAATGTGGCCGAGGTAGTTGACGCACCTGAAGGACTCCGTCTCGTGGCGGCGAACGGACAGGATATACCGTATATTGGGTGGATGGAAGTAAGTTTTGGTTTGGCATCAAATGAAGGTGAAATAGATGAACTTATCATACCCGTGTTGGTGATGAGGGGTAGTCAGCTTCACCATCCTATCATTGGATACAATGTCATTGAACAAATGGTGAACACCAAGAAAATAGCGCAGCCAATCACAAGTGAATTCCAGAGAACAGCCTGTCCTAGTTCCACCACAGAAACAGTTCAAGCTTTCATCAATCAAATCCAGGCTAAAACACCATGTGAATATACTGTCAAAACAACCAAGGAAAATGTTCATGTGCCCAAACATACATCGGTACAAGTGGAATGTAGAGTGCAGACATACAGACCAAAACAAGAGACTTTGCTCATTTTTGAGCCTGACGTTAACCCACAGTGGGCAGAGGGGTTGGAGTTCTGTGAGACAATTGTAACCTTGCGGCCACATACATCTCCACACATCGTTGTCAGTGTTCAGAACCCTACGAATCATGACCTACTGTTAGCAGGCAAGATGGTAATTGGCACCGTGCAACCTGTGCAGGCCGTTTATCCAACTACAGCTTTTGGGAAACCTGGTTCAACTTCTGTGACGGTCAATCAAATCAAAGATGAACCCAGCCATAACTCCAACATTGCAGGGGTCCCGCCAGTCAACTTGAGCCATCTTAGTGAGTCTGAAAAACAAATAGTTCAGCAAATGTTAATAGAGGAAGCAGCTTCATTTTCCGAATCTGACAATGACATAGGTTGCATTGAGAAACTACAACTTGCCATTTCACTGAAAGACACAAATCCTGTTGCACGCACTTACCGGTCAGTGCCTAAACCCCTCTATAATGAGATGAAAAACTACCTGCATGATCTAATTGCGCAAGGATGGGTGCAGAAATCAAACTCACCATATGCCTCACCTGTCGTATGTGTCCGGAAAAAAGATGGCAGCTTACGCCTGTGTATCGATTTCAGAGAACTGAACCTGAAAACGCATCCTGACAGACAGCCTATACCCCGTGTACAAGACATAATGGACAGTTTGGGAGGGAACTCCTGGTTTTCAGTGCTTGATCAGGGGAAGGCATATCATCAGGGCTTCATGGCCAAGGAGAGCAGACCTTTAACAGCTTTTGTGACACCATGGGGCTTATATGAGTGGATTAGGATACCTTTCGGCCTGATGAATGCTCCTTCAGCTTTTCAACGCTGCATGGAGGAGTGTCTGGGCGAGCTAAGAGACAACATCTGTGTTCCTTATCTGGATGACACGTTAGTCTTCAGTAAAACCTTTGAAGACCACGTGGATGATGTAAGGAAAGTCCTGCGAAGATTGAGACAGTATGGAATAAAACTAAAACCTGGCAAATGTGAACTATTCAAATGTGAGGTGCGATACCTTGGAAGGATTGTCTCGGCGGAAGGGAGTAAGATGGACCCGGCTGATACAGCTGCCGTGAGAAGTCTGAAAGATAAAAGACCAAGCACAGTTGGACAGTTGAGAGCAGTGATGGGTCTGTTGAGCTACTATCGGCAGTATATAAAAGATTTCTCGAGGATTGCGAGTCCGCTGTACGACCTGCTGAAAGAAACCGAGACAGGGAAGGAAGAAGGCAAGGAGGCACGTAACCGACAGGCTACAGGAAAGAAAAGGGGAGTGCCTTCTCACAGGCCGATTGTATGGACGGACAAGCACCAAGAGATAGTGGAGGGACTGATCGATTGTTTAGTTGAGCCACCAATACTTGCATTCCCGGACTTCTCACAGCCATTCATACTTCATACTGACGCATCGAATCAGGGTCTTGGAGCAGTTCTATGCCAAAAACAAACCGGGAAGCTCAGAGTTATCGCTTATGGGTCCCGAACCCTGACAGTCGCAGAAAAGAAGTATCACCTCCACTCAGGGAAATTGGAGTTCCTTGCCCTCAAGTGGGCTGTCACAGAAAAATTCAAGGATTATTTGTACTATGCCCCCACATTCACTGTTTATAGTGATAATAATCCACTTACTTATGTTTTGACCAGTGCAAAGCTGAATGCAACAGGATGTAGATGGGTGGCGGAACTTGCGGATTTCCATTTTAACATCAAGTACCGGCCTGGAAAAGAAAATGTCGATGCAGACACCTTGTCCAGGTTGCCACTGAACATTGAGACCGCAATGGAGGAATGCACGGAGGAATTGCCATCTGACTGTGTCGAAGCAACCATCCAGTCTGTTGAGGCACCACATGCCAGCATCTACTGGACTGCAATGATTTCTCTTGATGACATAATGGCATCTGAGCATGTATGTGAGCCATTATCTGTGGAAGAGATCAGACAAGCACAGAGAAATGATGACCACATTGGACCTGTTTTACAGTTTAAGTTGTCCAATAAAAAGCCAACAGGACATCTTTTTAAGACCTTGAGTGTACAAAGTAAATGCTTGCTGCGCAGTTGGGACAAGCTTCTCCTGGGAGATGATGGTATCCTCCGTAGAAAGACGAACACCCAGACACAGCTAGTCTTACCTGCAAGGTACAAGCAGCATGTTTTGACAGAATTACATAATAACATGGGTCATCAAGGTCTTGATCGAACAATGTCGTTAATCAGAGAAAGGTTCTATTGGCCACAAATGCACAATGATGTCAATCACTATGTCACCAAGAGTTGTGTTTGCCTGAAACAGAAGAAACCATGCAGGGAGACCAGAGCACCACTCCAGAATATCGTCACTACTCACCCGTTCGAGCTTGTCTCCATCGACTTCTTGCACCTGGACAGATGTAGAGGAGGGTATGAGTACATTCTAATTGTAGTTGACCACTTCACACGATTTGCACAAGCCTATGCAACTACCTCAAAATCAGCTAAAACTGTTGTTGACAAGTTGTTTAATGACTACGCTCTGAAGTTTGGGTTCCCGCAAAGAATTCACCATGACCAAGGAGGGGAGTTTGAAAACCAGCTTGTTGCTCAGTTGAAGAAGAGTTGTGGAGTTGCTGGATCAAGGACCACGCCGTATCACCCACAGGGAAACGGGCAGGTTGAACGTTTCAACCGAACGTTACTTCAGATGTTGAAGACGTTGACGGAACAGCAGAAAACCAATTGGAAAGAGTCCCTAAATAAACTTATCTTTGCATACAACAGCACACAATGCGAAGTTACAGGATTTTCACCATTCTACTTACTGTTCGGAAGGTCCCCAAGATTACCCATTGATCTAATGTTCAGTTTGACATCTGAAACTGGAACTACTGATTATAAGGAGTATGTTAAGAGATGGAGACAAGAAATGAAGGAAGCATTGGAAATCACCAGACAGACTGCAAAGAAGGTGGCAGAAAGGAACAAGAGGAACTATGATGGAAAATTGAGGGGTTCCATGTTATGTCCTGGAGATCGTGTGTTAGTGAGGAACTTGACACCCAGAGGTGGAACTGGGAAGCTTCGAAACCATTGGGAAGATGTTGTACACACAGTAGTGCGTCAAATAGGAGGAGAGGGACCGGTTTTTGAAGTGAAACCAGAACATGGTAAAGGAAGATCACGTGTTCTCCACCGAAACCTCTTGATGCCTTGTGATTATCTCCCATTGGAGACTGATTTTGGGAAGGAAGAAAAGACCAAGGGACCAGTGAAAAGACCAAAACCAGTAAATAGATGTGAACCAGTCCCTGAAGAAGAAGAGGATGAGGATGAAGGTTATCCTTACTATAATTACCTACCTGCGGTCCATCATCAGCAATCTGAACGTGAAAACTGGCGAGATGGATACGTACCTGAAGTCCAGTTTCAGCAACCTGAGGAAGGAAGCAGAGAGTTACAAAGTGAAAACTTACCAGTTATCCTGCACGGTGAACCTGGAAAGGAAAGGGAGGGAATTGGTCAAGAGGGAGGAAGTGAGGAGATACCTCAACAGGAAGTTGAAGTTATAGAGGAGGAACAACATGTAGAAAGACCTGATGAAATGGAAGATCTACCTGTAAGACTGGGTGAGAATGCCAGGGAAACAGGACAGGAAAACAGATGGCCTAAGAGAGACAAGAGACCACCAAAGATATTTACTTATGATTACTTGGGTACTCCGGCATGTTATAATGTAGAGCATACAAATACAACAGTGCCTCAACTCTTGTCATATGAGGTGCAGAACTTACCTCCATGGACTTACCCAGCGCAACACTATCAACCAGTGTACTTGTATGCATACTGAAGAGATTGAGGAAAGGAAAAAAAAGAATGGCTTTTGAAGGAGGAAGATGATGCAGTTTCCAACACATGCCTTTGTTCACAGTTAATATGCAGTACACATATAGAACAGTGAGATAACACAACATTATCAGCAGAAATAATTTTTTTTTTATTTTGGGTTGAAGAAAAAGGAGAGTAATGTCGGGACGACATTTATTTTTGACGGGGAGAGTGTGGTGGTTAAAAAGATAAAGGAAAAGAGAAAACTAAACTAAGAATAATTAGTGTCATTAGAATATATTGTCATTAAAAAATAAACTGAATGTCATAAATGCATAGTGTATGATTTTGATGGCGATTGATATTCCTGGCCTTGTATTGATGATCGATCATTTGATTATTTTTGCCTTGGGATTTTCACATGCTGGGGGAGGGGGCGCGCGCGCTGCTCAGACAATACAGAGACTCTGAAGAGATTGCAGCAGCTCCGTGTCCCGTGTGTTTTATTAACATTATATCTCCCCTAACCAGGTATGATATGAGTAAATTGTAATAGAAATATACATTATATAAGCTAAGGCTGTAAAAAAAATGGCAATGTCATAGTTTGATGTATATTCATTATGTATATAAAAGTTCGGTTCAAGTTAACCGCGTGTGTATCACGTGTATAGTGGGTGAACTGATGGCAGAGACCATGCGGTCATAAAAATGTGAAAACAGAGAAATTAATACCATATTGGTGTTTTGGGAACTAATTTAAAAAAGTTAAGTTACAGGTGACAATGTTTAAAGGAAAAGGAATCTGTTGGTTCATAAGAGAAAGTGTAATATGTATGTGTACAAAGAGATAATTAGTTTTGCTGACATGCTATTTAATCCTGAGCTCATTAAGAAAGTTTTAAAAGAGTTAAAGAGATAGTAAATGGCACATATGTTTTAAATGAAGAGTATAACGTGAATAGTGTATGCAAAATCTGCACGTAGTATTATTAATGTGCATTGTACTTCAAGTTTCTATTGAAATTAATTGTTTAATTAATGGGAACAGTATCTATTGTTGAGAATCTGTATGTGATAAATTCTATATTTGTTCTGTATATTGTGTTTTTCTCTAAAGAGATATGTTGTTATATGTTTTATTGACACATGAGAATGCAGAAATATTTGCATTAATGTGAGACAATACAGAGACTCTGAAGAGATTGCCGCAGCTCCGTGTCCCGTGTGTTTTATTAACATTATATCTCCCCTAACCAGTGGTTTAGGGTGCTACACAATCAGCAGACGTTCCGGGAGTCTCCCGCCATGGCCGTAGCCAGCTATGAAATGAGGTCACCGAGGTCCGGACCTCGTTCATTTTTTTACATTCAAAAATAAAATGTCAAGCTCTCTGAATGATTAATTAGCCGTGTTAAACCACCTCATATGAGTGTTTGCAATTCATGTTGCTGCGAGAAGCTAGCGCAGTGAACGGGGCTTGAGAGCGCGTTGTGAGTGAGGGCGCGGGGGCAGCCTCCGTGTTGCCAGATCCACCTAAAGCCCCGTTCACACTACACGCGACGCGATACCATTCATTTCAATGGTGAGCGGGCGACTTCCGGCGACACGCGCGACAGTGACCGTTGGCGACTAGATGGGGCGTGTCTGGCGACGCGACAAAGTTGAGAATTTTTTTACTTTATGCAAATGAAGAGCGATTTTCGCGAGCGACAACCAATAGGAGTGGAGCGCACGTGATCCTTCTCCTCAGCCCCTGGGCCTGCAGTGATAGATGAAAAATTGATCCTTGCGGTTAGCAATTTTCCAGTTTTATTTGATATGTCTCTGCCCACGTACAGGGACATAAATAAAAAGAATGATGCGTGGAAAGGTGTTTCGGTGATTGTGGGGATTCCAAGTAGGTTTAAATGATTGAATAGTCTGTACAATTAACTATATTTTTTTTGACAGAGATAGTAAACAAAACCTAACGTACTATAGTGGCCTTTCTAATATTTTAGTGCTGTTTACACTCTCCATTTACACGTGTATATAATGTACTCCATAATGTTATTGAAATCAATGTATACTAGATATAAATAACCTATTACTGTACTGTACAACCTATTACATCAGTACTGTATACTGATGGACACATATTAATATTATATGTATTCTATGAAATATTCAGTATATCTTGTATCTGTATACAGATATTAATATTGTATTGCAACATATCACAGAATAAAATAGGCCCATACTATGCTTACTCATTGCATCTGATCATACTTTGTTATACATTTTCATAAAAGTAATATTTGTGTCACATTTGTGTGCTCATACATATGTGTTTTTTTTTTTTTTAGTTGATATTCACAGAATTATCTTTGAGGCACAGTGCAGCCAGGAACAAAAAGAGAGCGGGGTACAGCTGACAAGGCCATGAGGGGTGTTCGTAAGCTTATTTACCCTCGTGGTCCTGTCAGCTGTACCCTGCATCCAAGGTTAATATTGTTAAGTGTTTTTGTTATTATGAGAACAAGGTACAGCTGACAAGGTTGAGCTATAATTACAGTTTACCCTCATGTAGTCCAGCTTCATGTTGAGTTTTGTTTTGTTGTTGTTTGGGGGTGGGGGGCCTGTTTAAAAAGAAACCAATTAAAATAACAATAACTTTTAGGTCATTCTTCAAATAAAAATACATTTGTTCCAGAATGTTCAATGTTTCTTAAAAATATATATATATATATTTTTAAGGGTAAATTTCTTCAGCACACCACAAATAATATTTAGAAGAATTTTGTCCATGTAGTAAGTCAGTTGGATTCAATACTGATTTCATGAAATTATTAAGTATATATATATATATATTAAAGTTTGTAGCATTTCATAGTGTGATTACCATAGTGCAGTCACTTATTATTCATATGTTTTGCTGTTATGTATATTGGAAATAAATGTTTATTGAGCATATCTTATAGTATAGCCATGCAGGATATAATTTAGTATTGAGAAGAGATGATGGAAACATTGCTCTTTTATTATAATGTGGGTGGCTCTTAAAAGAGCCTTTGGTCTAGTGCAGAAAAGATCCTTTCATGCCTGTCACAACGGTGGCTGCCAGGGAACTGCACCCTCAGCACAGAAGTAGTCGACCAGGGTCTCCCTCACACGCATGGCATCGCGGGAAGCGTTGTTGCTCCCTGCTCTGCTGATGTTCTGCAGCGCAGAGGCTTCCCCTTCCACGGCCAGGGTTGGTGCGTTCTGCATACTCCCTGTTGTCCTCCGCAGAAAGTTGTGTAGAACACAGGTTGCTTTAACACAGGCTTCCACATGATCAGGGCTGACACCAATCACACGCCGATACATTCGCCACTGTGCTGCGAGTATACCAAACGCATTCTCAACTGTCAGCCTTGCCCGTGAAAGCCTGTAGTTAAACACCCTGTGTCTACTGGGAAGGGTGGTGGTACCTGGGAAGGGTCGCATCAAGTTTCTGCGGAGAGGGAAGGCCTCATCTGCCACAACAGGGTATCTGCACATTTTTAACAGCAAATTTAATGACTTTTAAGACCATTTTAAGTCCTCTAAAAGGCAAATTTAAGACTTTACCACGACAAAAAAAAAAAACAGGTAAATGTTCAACACGACAGTGTTAATTTTGGCAGCCATTTTTGTTTTAGTCTTAGTCTTTAGATGAAAATGCTTATTGGTCTTATTGGTCACATTTTAGTAATTTTGTCTTTCATAGTTGTAGTTGACAAAGTCAAACTTCAGTTACCGACATTAATTTTGGTAGCTATTTTATATGTAGTCTTTAAAAAAAATGACATTATAATTTTTCGCTTTAGGCCAATTCAATTAAGCTTATGAGACATTTGAATAAAGGTGACAGGCTGTATTGACAATGCACTCTTTAGCAGTAGCACTTGTGCAATTCTACATATCCCTGTTCCTTAGTTCAGTGGTTCTCCAATCTTTTATAGTGCCGTAACCCCTCTTCCACTTAGATGCAGTCACACCTTTTCCAATATCTGCCCCTTTTAATCGATTTTTTCCAGTTCATTTTTTACCTTTATAAATACTTTTATAAAATAAATAATGCTTTAAATAAAACAATGTTCAATAAATATGCAATGATGGTAAAAACGAGGTGATACCTTTAAACATTAAATTAAAATCGCCAGTAGGTGGCGGTAAGTCACTGTCTTTATGAGCGAGTCATCCGTCATCGAGTCATTCATTCATAAGTAACAAACACAGTCTATGGTAACGTCTCTGGTTACTTGCGTAACCTATGTTCTCTGAATAGGGAACGAGACGCTGCGGAAAGCGCAGTGGGATATCCTCTGGATGTGCCGATTGCCTGAAGCCCTATAGAATCACGCCAATTCATTGGCTGATGGCGCTCGCGCAAAGCTGGCTCCGCCCCGACGCTCTTACGTCGTAGCATGACGAACGCGCGCGCGCCATCCTCTCCTCAGATTTCTCTGCCGAAAAGAAGAACTGTCGGCAGCGCGAGGAGCTTGGCAGCGAACGCAGCGTCTCGTTCCCTATTCAGAGAACATAGGTTACGCAAGTAACCAGAGACGTTCTCTTTCATAGGTTCACTCAACGCTGCGGAAAGCGCAGTGGGAACGAAATACCAAACTCGCCAAGCTTAAGCGCTGCCATAACTGGTAACAGACCAAATAATAATAACCATGACCGGTTCAAGCAGATAGAACCTGGGAACCTGGAGTCATGTCAAGATCTAAATTATAGAACCTCACAAAGGTGTGCGGAGAGGACCAACCTGCCGCCACACAAATGTCTTCCAAGAGGGCCCCTCTAAAAAGAGCTTGAGAGGAAGCCACACTTCTGGTGGAATGTGCTCTGATGCTAAGAGGTGAAGGCAAACCACGCACCTCGTAAGCCAGCGAAATAGCATCCGTTACCCAGTAGGAAATCCTCTGCTTTGATGCCGCAAGCCCGCGGCGGCCAGCACCAAAACACACCAAGAGCTGGTTAGATTTCCTCCAACCGCCTGAGCGATCTACATACAACTTCAAAGAACGGACCGGGCAGAGCAGGTTAAGTTTCCTTTCTTCCTCAGAGGCAAAAGGAGGAGGGTGGAAAGCGTTAAGGTTAACAACCTGAGAGCGGAACGCCGTGGAAAGAACCTTGGGTACATACCCCGACCTTGGCCTCAAGGTAACCCTAACCAGGCCAGGAGCGAAGTCCAAGCATGACTCACTAATAGAGAGAGCCTGCAAATCCCCCATCCGCTTTAGTGAAGATAAAGCCAACAAAAGAGCAACCTTAAGAGTCAGAATCCGCTCAGGGGCTGACTCCAAGGGCTCGAAGGGAGCCTCTGTCAAACCCTCCAGGACGACTGACAGGTCCCACGAGGGAACACCAGGGGGGCGAGCCGGTTTCAGGCGCCTAACCCCACGCATGAAGGCCGAAACTAACCTCAGTTTCCCCAAGGGAATCTCATCTGATTCTCTATGAGCAGCAATAGCTGCGACATATACTCTGAGAGTGGTAGCAGCCGCTCCGGAAGCAAACTTTTCCTGCAGGAATTCCAGCACTGAGCCTACTGAAAGCCAACTGGGTCCCTATCATGTGCTAAGAACCATGCCTCAAATACCCTCCACTTGGAGGAATACAGCCTCCTCGTAGAAGGGGCTCTAGCACTCGCAATGGTCTCCTGAACGTCGGTTGGGAGATCAAAGCTTAAAGTTAACGGCCTCTGACAGGCCAAACGTACAGCTTCCAAATGTCGGGGCGAGGATGCCATATCCTGCCCTGAAGCTGGGAAAGCAGGTCCTCCCTGACCGGGATCTCCCAGGGGGAGGATACCAACAGAGGGATCAGCTCCGAAAACCATGGCTGGGACGGCCAGAATGGGGCTACCAGAAGGAGGCGGACTCCGCTCTCTCTCACTCTGGACAGAACCGCCTGGATCAGCTTGATGGGCGGGAAGGCATAGAGTTTCTGCATCGGCCAAGGGTGGGCGAATGCATCTATCCCCAACGGAGCTGGAGGGCTCAGGGAGAACCAAAGCGGGCATTGGGACGACTCCTGAGATGCAAAGAGGTCCACTTCCGCTTTTCCGAACCTCTCCCAGATCAGGGCCACCGTCTGGCGGTTCAACATCCATTCCCCAGACCTGAGCTTCTGCCTCGACAGGAAGTCTGCTGCGAGGTTCAGAATCCCTGGGACATGAACTGCTCTCAGAGAGAGGAACTTGTCCTGGGACCACAGAAGAAGGTGACGCGCATGCCTGTCTAGGGTGCGCGAACCTGAACCCCCCTGTCTGTTTACATGGGACACTACTGCCATATTGTCCGTTCTGACAATGACATGGTGCCCTTCGAGGAAAGGGAGAAAGTGGCAAAGAGCCAGGAAGACAGCCCTCAGCTCCAAGCTGTTTATGTGCCATGAGAGGGTCTCGCCAGTCCAAACCCCACACGCTGGCCTGCCCTCGAAAACCGCTCCCCAGCCGGTCAGAGAGGCATCCGTCGTAACCATTTGACGACGGAATACCGCACCCATACCGACTCCTTTCTGAAGGAAGAGGGGGTCCCGCCAGATTGACAGAGCGCGAAAGCAACTGCGCGACACCTTCAATAGGCGAAGGGCTGGCCCCGTGGGCCGAGCCCCTGAGAGCTTCATCCACCACAGAAAAGGTCTCATGTGGAGTAGCCCTAGAGGTAGCACAGGGGAGGCCGCGGCCATAAGGCCCAGAAGTCTGCGGCAGGTGCTCACGGAAACATGCTGGCCTAGCGCAAAGCGGGACAGACATGTCTCCAGACTGGAAATCCGTGCAGGAGCCAAACGGGCCTGCATAAGAACGGAGTCCATGTGTACCCCCAAGAAAACCGTGCTCTGAGCTGGAGTAAGAACGCTCTTCTCCGTATTCAACCTCAAACCGAGAGACTGAATATGACGGAGGACAATGTCCCTGTGGTGAGTCACCAACTCTCTGGAGTGGGCTAAAAGGAGCCAATCGTCCAGGTAGTTGAGTATATGGATGCCCTGGAGCCGCAACGGGGCCAGAGCAGCATCCATACACTTTGTGAACGTCCTTGGCGCTAGAGCGAGGCCAAAGGGGAGGACCCTGTATTGGTATGCCTTCTCTCCAAAGGCGAACCTGAGAAACTTCCTGTGTCGTCGTACGACCTGGATGTGGAAATAAGCATCCTTGAGGTCTACTGTCACGAACCAGTGTCCCAGCCGGATATGAGATATGATGGCCTTCAGCGTCAACATTTTGAATTTCCCTTTGTAAAGAGAGAAATTCAACCGGCGAAGATCTAGTATCGGCCGCAGGCCGCCTCCCTTCTTCGGGACCAGGAAGTAACGGCTGTAGAAGCCCTGTTCGACTTCCCCCGAAGGAATCTCTTCTATCGCCCCCTTCAGCAGAAGGGATGAAATCTCCTGCTGTAGTACAGAAGCCTGAGCGGCGCTGTCGACTACAGTAGGAAAGACCCCGTTGAAGCAGGGGGGGTTGCGACAAAACTGAAGCGTGTAGCCGAGCCGAACTGTGCGAAGGATCCAAGGCGATACCCCTGGTAAACGCTCCCATTCTTGAACGAAATGTGATAGAGGGAGAGGAGTGTTGCAGTGCAGGGGACATACCTGAGATAGGGTGTCGCGCTGTCCGTGGGGAGGCGTGGTTGACCGTTGAGGAGAGCGCTTGGCGTCCTGACACGTACTGGGGGGTACCACCACCTGGATAGAAGTAACTGGGTCCGCCTGCTTCAGAGGAAAGCGAACTGTGCCTCCGAGGAAGCGATTGGCGGGTATAACGTACGCCGGGAGCGAGGGGAGAAAGCAA
Source organism: Gila orcuttii (assembly GCA_026230005.1). Classification (NCBI taxonomy): domain Eukaryota; kingdom Metazoa; phylum Chordata; class Actinopteri; order Cypriniformes; family Leuciscidae; genus Gila; species Gila orcuttii. Next base: position 6,479,042 of record JAPDVR010000007.1, on the reverse strand, counting down.
GATGCGTCTCCTTCCTCCTGCTCCAGACTGGGTGAAGAGAGTGAAACAGGACCTGCACTTCGAAACACACTGGGTGGCGAAGGTGACAAGGTTGGAGGAGGAGAGCCGGTTGGAGGAGGGCAGAAACGCTTGCGCGGTCTGTCCCAACCTCGTAGATCTGGTGCGGCTCTCCTCCTTCTGACCTGCGGGTCAGGAACGGCTCGAGGAGGCTGGAGCAGCCGATTTGTTGGACCGCTTCAGCTGAAGGCGCTTGTGAGGGCGCTGGCGGGGAAACGGACGACCTCGGGCTCCCCAGACCGTAGTTGGTGGGGGATGAGCCAGGTCATTCCTTCTAGTAGGGAATTCAACCCTATGAGCAGAGCGTTCTCGGGTCTGAGAAGGGGGAGTGTTGGAGTCTCTTGGCTCTCTAGATCTCCTGGGCATAAACTGCCTGAGCGCGGCCGACTGAGACTTAGCGGCACGGAACTTCTCAACCACCGTGTTGACCGCTTCCCCGAAAAGACCTGAGTGGGAGATAGGGGCGTCCAGAAGAAAACTCTTATCCTTTTCTCTGATCTCCGTGAGATTCAACCAGAGGTGGCGCTCTGAGAGCGATCTAGAGCGACCTACAGCCCGAGCAGTGTGTTTGGTGGCTCTTAGGGCCAGATCTGTGGCTTTGCGAAGCTCTTTGACAGCTTCGGGCGTCAGTCCCTCTCCTTCGTCCATGTCCTTAAGGACGTCCGCTTGGTAGGCTTGAAGGATGGCCATGGTATGCAGGGCCATGCCTGCTTGACCAGCCGCCATGTAAGACTTCCCAATAAGGGAGGAAGTAGTCCTACAAGCCTTGGAAGGAAGGAGGGGACGCGACTTCCAGGACGGTGCAGACGACGGGGCGAGGTGGTTAGCCAGCGTGTCCTCGACCACTGGAATAGCGGAATAACCCTGCTCCACAAAACCCACAAGGTTAGTGAAGTCAGCGGCTGCCGCATTAGTTAGGCGTGCGGAGAAAGGCTGCTTCCAGGATCTGGAGATCTCGTGATGCAGATCGCTGAAAAAGGGCAGCTTTCTTCGCTCTGGCCTAGAATTAGGGCCACTAAGGAATCTCTCGTCGAGTTTGGACGATAGAGACTCGCGGGGCTCAACAGGCCAGTCTATAGAGAGCTTCTCTGTAGCGCGCGAAAGCACGTCAATAAGCTCAGTGTAGGCCGGAGTAGGCCGCGCGTCCTGGCCGCTAGGCGGGATAACGTCATCAGTCAAAGCAGGCCCGAAATCCTCGGAGTCGGAAGCTGCAGTGTAAATCACATCATCCAGACCGAAAGAAACCGATTCGCGGGCTCCCGGGCTGGGGCATAAATAATCATGCGCGAATTCAACCGCGCCACGTGCGTGCTCGGGGGAGGGAGGGAGAGAAAGGGCGAGGCCCGTCTTCTCGTACTCAATATCCTCGAGCTCAACATCCGAGCCCCAGGCCACGGATCCACGAGAGGCCTCAGCGGTCTCGGGAGCGCGACGGGGGGAAACGAATGACTCCTTCTCAAAAACCGCGAGTCTAGAGCGGAGGGTTTTGAGAAGGAGATTGTCACAAAATTTACATTTTGACAATCCTAATACAGCCTCACGCGCATGCGAAAAACCCATACATTTAACACACTTACTGTGAGGGTCGTCGTTCGAAATGAAACGAACGCATGGCGGAGAACAGCGTCGATAATCCATGACACTTCACTGTAAGGAGAACAGAGTTCCACTTATGCCAGTCGCTGAAGTGTTGAGACGAAAGCTGTAGTTGAATTAGAAAAATTCGGGCTCAGAAAAACCGAACGAAGGGAAAGATGTGACCGCTTCGTGAAGGCAGAGAAATCTGAGGAGAGGATGGCGCGCGCGCGTTCGTCATGCTACGACGTAAGAGCGTCGGGGCGGAGCCAGCTTTGCGCGAGCGCCATCAGCCAATGAATTGGCGTGATTCTATAGGGCTTCAGGCAATCGGCACATCCAGAGGATATCCCACTGCGCTTTCCGCAGCGTTGAGTGAACCTATGAAAGAGAACAAAGCAAGTGGCTGTATTTATGAACGGGTCATTGAATCTCACGATTCGTTAAAAGCCACAGATTCGTTCTCGAATCACCGCTGTGTGCTGCAGTTCTGCCGTGGCTTTCGTTGCAAAATAGCAATAATATGATCAACATTAAAAACACTGCTAAATATCAGCCTGTATTGATCGCAGATTTAGTCGCACAAACAGCGCAAGCGGCTCGTGACAGAATAAAGACCAACTGATGACACTTCAATTAATTTAAGTAGAAAATATCAAATGAAGATCACTGAACTCCAGCTTACTTGTCTGTGTTTTCAGATCATCCGCGCTTCTTCAGCAGTGTAGAGAGCGCGCGCGCGAGCATGGTTGCCAGATACTATTGACAAGACCGGCTAGAAAACATGTTATTTTAACAGAAAAGCTCTGACTGGGGATTTAATTATTTAAATCTGGCAACCGTAAGCATGAACGCTCGTAAACAAAGTCTGTAATGTGTTGTTGTCCCCTTTATTCGTTGCCCCCAAATGGTGCGCACTGTTCAAAAAACAAAACAAAAAAAACGGATGACGAGTCGGACAAGAAATTTAAGGTCCGTGCGTGAAATTTAAGACCTCCTTATCGGAAATTTCAGATTTTAAGACATTTTCAGGCCTTAAAAAGCAAAAATTTTATTTAAGACGTTTTAAGACTTTTTAAGGACCCGCGGGGACCCTGCACAAAGACGTGAGGCTGGGGTCCCAGGTGTTCTGCTCCTGGTAGCAGCGTGTCCTCTGGTAGGCCAAGGGTTCCACTTTGAAGACCGTTTCCAAAGGGACAATTTGCCAGAGTCCCACCATCACTGGACTTCCCATAACTGCCAACATCTATGATGCGGAAACAGTACATGGCATCTACAACTGCCAAGAGGACAATAGAGAATGTCCCCTTGTAGTTATAGAATAATGATCCAGAGTTGTTGGGAGCCTGGATCACCACATGTTTCCCATCAATAGAACCAAGACAGTTTGGGAAGTTCCAGCGATGGTAGAAATCTGCTGCAATGTCCCTCCAATCTTCGGTGGAAGGAACCGGCATGTAGTCCTCAACCATGGAGTGGAGTCCCAAATGGCCTTTGACACCTCTGCCACGATACCAGCTACAGTGCTGTGCCCAACGCGGTAGCTGAAGGCAATAGTGCGGTATGAATCCCCTGTTGCAAGGAATCTGTGGAAATATGTATTAAGAATTAAAGTATACATTTTTATGAAAAGAAAGTATATTATTCTACAATATTGCACTTAAATAAATACATTATATATTTATATTTATTTTTATAATAATTTAACCGACACATTAAATAAGATTCAACATGTAATATATGTCACAACATGTTATATATGATTCTTCTTTGATACACACAAAGCTATAATATATACACACACTTTATAAGTATAAACAAGTATAAATATAAACACACACACACACCGGCATATATATATATATATATATATATATATATATATATATATATATATATACACATGATATATATCCTATATATATATATATACATGATTTATATCCTATATATATATAGGCTATATATATATATAAATATATCCTCTAGGGCCTAGGCCTATCACAGATAGCAAGGTGTCATTGATTAAATATTGAAACATATGTGTGTATTTATTTACTGATTAAATTAATTGGTAGTCTTAGTTTATATAAAAGCATCTAAATCGATTAAATATTTTAATCAACCTGGTTCGGTACGCATTTAAATAGGCTTACTTACCGTAAACAAATTGCCAGCCGTTCACCGGGGGAAATGGCTCGGCGGAACCGTGTATTGTCCTTGCAAATCAGGGGACCCACCCTCCGCAGCAGCACATCAAACTGGGTCCTGTCCAGCCTGAAGTACTGCTGGAACCGGACTTCATCCAGCCGCAGTTACTGCACCAGCCGGTGGTACTCGCCGTGCTGTCTCCGAGCCCGAATGGTCTTGTGAACCCAGATAGACCGGCGTTTGCGCTTATGCCGTAGATAAACGGCCGCAACGAGAAAAATCGACTTCTGTGTCTCGTTCATCTTCATGCTTCACTACAGACGTTTTTATGTACGGAGTATATTTATATTTAGTATTTTCCCTCCAGAAATTGTGTTTTTTAGCGGCAAGAAAGCTGATTCGCTGTCTTTTGGATGTCATACTAGTCAACCAGTAGTGGGAACGCCCACTAGCGACCTCATCGCCAGCGACTGGCGACTTGCAGCGACAAAGTCGCGTGTAGTGTGAACGGGGCTTAAGGGAAAGGTGGCAGTAGTCTCCTGGACCTGTTTTTCTGATTTAATGTGACACTTTAGGAAGTTATTAAAGTGGAAAGTTGCATGATAGGTTTAGTGATATATTAATCTTATTTCCAAAACACAAGCTTTAAACTTATTTCGGATTATTATTATTATTTTGTTTTGCTTGTTTTTCATAGCAAGATCTGGCAACATTTTACTGTCGGCATTAATAAAAAAAAGCTTATAGACAAACTGTAATTGCATAAAGCTACCACATTCGGTAAGACAAACGCAATGATCATCGTGAATATCTGTAAGAAATGTATAACACTATCAAAAACAATAGCATAGCATAATACACATCTGTTTGTTACAGAATGATATTTGACAAATAACTTACTGGCCAGGAAGACGGCTCATGCTGTTTTAACCTTTCACAAAGTCATCATAAAAACATTAATTAAAGCAGTGTTTCTCAACTAGCAATCTATTCAGTCAGCATATTTGTGTTTGATCTGTGTGAATTACAGAAATATAAGACTTGATAGACCTACTTTTTTCTATATTTCTTTGCACAAAACTCTCCAGAAAGTGCCATTTAATGGTTTATTTTTTTTAAAAAATCCCGGGGGGGCATACCCCCGGTCCCCCCTGGAATCTAGAGCGAGCGAGCAAGAGCGCGCATGCGAGACAGAACAGACTGTGCTTCAAACAGTATTGTGCGCGCACGGCGGAGAGGGAGAGAGCGCGCGCGAGAACTTGCGTGTGTGCGCCTCATGACACAGAGAGTCAGGCACCGAAATCAGGCACCGAAATTTTCGTTCTTATTCGGTCTGGTTACTACCGTTTACGTCAGAACCGGTTCCCTATTGGCACCGCGTTTCGGTACCCAACCCTAGTTGGAAATGACAGTGGTGGAAATGACAATCCTGCAGTATTTTGTAAAAAAATCCAAGCTAGTATTACAGATTAGCTATGAATTGGTAGCTAGCATTGCATGCATGCAAAATACATCTATGTATGTTAAAAATCGATTTATTTACAAACTCAATTGATGTTACGCCATGTTTGGAAATGACATACAATAAAAATATTTTCATTTCAAGCAATATTTACCTTGAGTTTTCTTCTCCAAGTTGGTGAAGAAATTAAAAATCTCCTCCATATCAGACATGTGCTGTGATGTCATTGTTCATCTCCATAGAAACTACCTAAACAATCTTTCAAAAAAGCCTTTTAAAAGGGACATTACAGCATTGTGGTGGAAATGACGGCAATACTGTGGGACAACTATATTTTGTATGTAAAATCACATTAATAGTTGTCTGACCTTAAATACCACAATTATGTTTTGATTATTTTACTGATACTGTATACAGTCATATTAAAATAAAATAGATAAATCATTTTTTTACACTTCTTTTTCATTATTGAAGATCAGAAGTCTGGGTGTGGGACAAGCACAAAACAGCAATATTTTCATCTATAATGATGTTTAAAAAGGTGAAAAAATCATCGTAGACTACTGGTAAAAAGTTCCTAAAGTACTTTCATTGTAAAGTTAACTATGAATGTGTTGATTTTTCAAAATTAAATGTTTTTTATAAAATATGATCAAAGGACATGAAAGTGCCCATAGTCTAAGAATTGCCCTACTATGCACTATGTAAGATATCTCATTATAAATACAGAAATTGACAAACAAATAAATGACTGGTCAGAAGTCTTAGAAGTCTTGGTTATTGTTGGTCCACTTCCAGAAGATGTGTTTTTCATGTTTAGCTCTAAAATGTCTCAACATTAACAATGTGTTATTATAAGAAAGCTGTTGAGAACATTATAGGCACTCAATCTACAGAAGGAGGTCACATGTATTAACTTGGAGTACTTTTTTTCATATACATAATGTAGTAGGCCTATTATTTAACATAATATATTGTTTATTATACACTGAATATGCATAAAATTACATGTAAATATCAAGTTACATAATAAATAATTATTATATTTATTTTATATAAATAAAATAATTTATAAATCATTCGTAAATCATAATTCATTTTAAAATCATATTACAAAATAATAATAATAATCTTACTGTATTTGTGGATACGACCTGAAAACGCTTGGCTGGTTCCATGCTGAAAATTCAAAAGAGCTCACCCTCTGTTTCAGTCTCAGTCGGTCTCAGTTCACTACCGAAGCGCATGACACTCGAAACCTTCGCAAGGGGTTCGCGCCATTTATGAAGCAGAATATGAAGCAGTCACGTGGTTGAGTGTCGAAACCATTAGGCTTGTTCGACTTGAACTGGCGCTGCACAGACCGATCGGTTTATGACATCAAAGTACCGTGAGAGCAATTCAAAAGCATAAGGAGCCGTCTGCTCTCTAATCGCTCTTGAAGCTTCGGACGTCACTGATCACATGGGCTGTGTCCGAAATCTCCACTCAAACCACTACTCCCTAACCCCTATGTAGGGGGTAGGGAGTAGAGCACTATATAGTGAGCTCACCAGCATAGAAACACCACTTTCGGACACTACTCGATCGTCTCTCGGCGCCGTTGATTACGTCATTACTGTCGCACTATTTAAACGCGCCATCATCTGTCAGCTGGTGCCGAGCCAGCCAGCTCTGGGCTAAATATATATTTTTTATATAATACATTACATTATATTGAGCTTATTTCTCCAAAATTGTAAAATTAAAAGTAATTTCTGGCCGTTTCTGTTATAATGCGTTACTCCACACATGATTATAACTTATAAACATAAATAAAATTAATACACATATTTCATATATTTTTATTTTCGCGCCACACCGTTTTCTCTTGCCTGTCGACATTAAGATGAACTGAACTGAAATTTGAAAAAATGTGATATAACAGATGTATTTTATTTATTCTCATTGGTACAATTATTAAAATGGCAGAATTTGTTAAAAGGGATAAAATGGTACGTTGAAAATGTTGTTGTTGTTACACGGGCGCCGCCATGTTGGATTTCAACATTCGACTACGTCACTGGCATGGTAGGCTACTCCGTTGCCAACCAACACCAGCAGATCTAGCTTCTCTCTCTACCCCCTGCCTTGTCAACAAAATTATTCTAGTCGTGATTTCTAGTGTTTAATCCTAAGTACGAGAGACAGATGTGTTGAAAACGTCAATGAGCGTCTGACATCAAATGTTTTATTTAGCTACAAGTCCAACGCATACTAGAATCCTTGATATTCGGCTGAGGGGAAAAGATGTAACGTTAGTTCACTGCACAGGATGGAAACGGAATCTTATTCATCCTTCCCAAATGCCCCCTCGCCCAAAGAGTGAACTGCCGGTACGCTGTTAACCTTAACAGTCTGAGAAAAGGATATAACAAGTTAGCCTAGCCTAGCCCAGTCGCCAATTCGTAAAATACACTGTTACATATCAGCTACTTGTGGGGCGCTCCAGCGTCTCAGCTCGGACATCCCTTAGAGATAGCATTGCCTCCTCCAACACGTCTCTCTCACTGCACAGCATCCGAAATGAACAGTGCATGGTGATGCATTTTTGCCGATCAATAAATGTTCCAGGTTAACCTCTCTGCAACAGATCGACTCCGGTGCAGTGTCCATGCTCCGGCAGCGCCCGCGCCAGTCACTTCCATGGTCACTTCCCCCAAACGATCCTGTACTGTATGTGGAGCCTGAAACTGGTCGTCCTCCATGTGGTGGTAGTCTGATACTACTGGCCTGTCCCTCACATGCTCCAATACGTAACCCGTGCCATTAAAATTACTCATTTTCGTGTGTGTATATATAGGATTTGCAGCTGTTGCCTATATACCTTTGCGGGTCCTACCATGCCAGTGACTTCATCGAAATTGCCAGCGTAAAAAACGCAATTTTTGTGCTGCTTAAAAAAAGCTATATTGATATTTTTAGTTAACATTTTTAATGTAATTTACTTTTAATTGTCATAAACAACATGTTATCAACGTTGATTTTTTTCAGTTCAGTTCATCTTTAGGGGGGAAAAAAACAGATCTACATTATCAAATATCTTGCTCATAATACTCTTAATAAAACAGCTTTTAGACTCTGTAGAGATGCCACTCAATATTTATCTTTTTTGTTTGTTTGTTCTCGTGATTCAGAAGATTTTGCGGATTAGCAAAAGAAACAGGATTTCTAGACACAGAAAATGACGTGCTGTTCTTGCTACGCTAGCGAGACGTCGTCAAATTGTAAGTTAAAGATGAAGATGATGCTAGGTCTTTATCAGAGACGGACAGAGTAGGCTACACAGCGTTATTACTTGAGTAAAAGTACAGATACCCCTGGCTAAATTTACAAGTAAAAAGTACTACAGTCAGATGTCTACTTAAGTAAAACTGTAGGCCTACTTGTTTTTAAAAGTACTTTAGTATCAAGAGTAAGAGTAGCCTACATTTTCTTAATATTGCATTACTACTGCCACAGTGCTTACATTTATGTACAGAAACGTCCTACATGGAGTTATGAAAAATGTTATGAAGATGTTATGGATGAAGAATGTTATGTTATGGATGAAGACGCAGCAGGTCCATCCCGGGAATGTGCCAACCCGTGGCCCCACCTCGCCAGACTATTTCAATCTTATGAATTTTCATCTTTTTACCATGAATAGAAATGTAGTGGAGTAAAGAGTACAATATTTCCCTCTCAAATTTATTTATACAAAACAATTTATCTAAAAACAATTTATAAATGTCTGACATAATTGTAGAACTACGACATATTATAAGTTAAACGAGAAAGAACATTAACATTTGTATGACAAATTCGTATTGTCGCGCTGCTCTCCTTGACGTCCATCCACTATAGAGGGAATGCATTAAAGGGACACCAGGCAGGAATCCCGTTTTTGTCAAACAGCGACCCTTAGAGTCGCTGTGGAGAACTTGTATTTAACGTTACTGTCGTAAATTTCTTTTGCCAAGTGTGTCAGAGGTTCTGGGTTCTAATCCGTACTAGTATAGTTTATTTTCTTCATCAAAACCGAATGTTTATTAGTGGTTGTATTTCAAGCAGGGACACGTTTTTTGTGCATTAGGTTTTGTGATTTCACCGTAACAAATATAGAGTCTCTCCTCAACGGATTGAGGCGCGCGTTTGTGTGAAGACTGTGCGCGTCACAACAGAACACTCTATCCGCGCCACTGATCGCAGCGGCAACAAGCACTTTGGTCACTTGATTTCAAAAACAACACATTTCAGATCGCCTCTTATTTAACAAACGAACGAAATGAATGCTCTACTAGAATTACCTGGAGATGTTTTATTTGTTTGTATGGGTACATCCGTGCCGCGAGATGTTTCAATGGGGACATATAACACCCGCAAATTACGCTCGTGTCTGACTCCTCGCTCGGTCAGTCTGCCGTTTCCTCTTTCTCTGTTCCACCGACAATGCTTTCTGCATCTTATATGCCGGCTCAGCCATGACGATATTGTGACAAACTCCATCCTTCTCTACCTTCCTGGATGGGGGCGTGTATGTGTGCAGTGCCGTAAAGGAATATGTTACATCGCGAGAGCTGATATCACGCGATACTTCCTGACGCTGAGGCCGGCGGCCCGCCGCACCAAAGTTGCAAGTGAGATTTTTCCGCTCACAGGCACCAGGGGGTGCGAGAAGGCCACCATTCAACCCGAAAGAAGTCATATAACCATTTCAATAACTCTGAAGCTGTTCAGTTAAGCTAAAAAAACTGCATAGAATCCCTTTAACGTCACTTTCCCGCCGGAACACGCCCCCTCAGCCGGACTGAGTGGCAGAAGAGCAGCTGCGTGACTGGATTTAATAGGGGAAACTGCGAAAACGCAAGTAAAACAAACGATTATCAGTTTAAACTAAAGATTGGACTCAATATAGTGTTCCTTACAACTTACTAAAGATCCAGTGATCCATGGATATTAACATGCAGCCAGGAATCGTGTTTCATGACATTTATATGTGCCTGATTTCGATTTTTACAGTGGTAAATATTTCATTGATGAGTTGTCACTGCAATATATAACAATACAATATATAGAGAATGATTTTACCACTAAATTCAGCATATTGACACAAAAATGATAACTCCAAATCCACCTTTCGCTGCCTGGAGTCCATTTGTTTCTATGAATTGCAGCGATCTATTTGCTTCTCTGTTCTGTAGCTTTAGGTAGTCTGTAAAAATATACCTCATATTTCTTGTCAAATCTAGTTGTACAGTCAGTCTCAAAGCTCTATCCCGTTTTACATGCGTTTTGTGTGTTTTTCCGCAGCATTCACGCTGAAAACCAATGCTGCCGCTCAGTGTTTTTGCCACTTGTGGGCGTAACCGCAGTCACTCCGGCCAACGCTGACGTCACATGCATACCCTCTATTTTTAAGATCAGCCCAATGCATGATGGTATGTAGGGCTTGGGTTAGTGACCATCGGTTGTACAAGAGTAAGAGTAGCCTACATTTTCTTAATAATGCATTACTACTGCCACAGTGCTTACATTTATGTACAGAAACGTCCTACATGGAGTTATGAAAAATGTTATGAAGATGTTATGGATGAAGAATGTTATGGATGAAGACGCAGCAGGTCCATCCTGCTGAAGATGTCCATGTCTTTCTTTCTTCAGTCGAAAAGAAATTAAAGTTTTTGATGAAAACATTCCAGGCTTTTTCTCCATAATGGACGACACAAACGTTTCAAGGACCAAATGACAGTTTCAGTGTTCAAAGGGCTTTAAACGATACCAGACGATGAATAAGGGTCTTGTCTAGCGAAACGATCGGTCATTTCAAAAATAAATACAAAACTTTAAGTTTTATAAGCACAAATGCTCGCCTTGCTCTGTTCTGTGATGCACGTTCCTCTCCTGTTTCAAAATGAACGAATCTTTTTTGCGAGTCATTTCGTTTGTTGAATGAACGAAATGACTCGGAAAAAAGATTCGTTCATTTGGATGAACGAGTTCGAACAGGAGAGTCACGAACGACGGTACGCGCTCGCGCTGTGCAAGAGAGGGGTGATCAGCGCGTACACGAGCGTGATTGACACTGCTAAGACATTCCTCCTGGCTCTGATTGGTTGTTTCTGACCGGGAGCGGTGTATTTCTGCAAATGGCAATAGGACCACAGGGAGGAGCCAGAGGAGCTTGATTTTTTCCACAGATTATCTGTCTCATATTCTACTGTCAGGACATAATGACAGTTTTAACAAATATTTGTTTACAAAAGTGACCTACTGGAGATTTAAATGTGTATTTTTAAAAATAATTATATTGTATTTTTCTAAAATAAAATCTTGAATTGTATTATTTCAGTCAAACTTGGACTCAGCACATTTGGACTTGCCTGGAGTAGACCTAATAAAAAGACCTAATTTTTTTAAAATTATATATATATATATATATAATTTTAAAAAAATTAGGTCTTTTTATTAGGTAATAAAAATTAAAAAAATTTTTACAATTTTTTAAAAAAGATTAAAAATCTTTAAAAATTAGGTCTTAATATATATATATATATATATATATATATATATATATATATATATATATATATATATATATTGAAGCAGCGGGATCTGCCGACGTCTCGTTCAAGCCATAAAAAAAAAAAAGTTAAAAAGCTGATGTGGATGTTTATACCATGTAAGGAATTTAGCTCAGGTTTGGGGAATACGTATGCAACAATTTATTAATTTAGAATCAACAGTTATTTAATACGGTCCTGAACTAGATCATCATACATAAAAATCACCCAAATAGGGATTATATAGCTCACCCGTCTGCTTCAGATATATATAGTTAATTAACACAATGAATTGTAATTAATTAAGTATATAATTCACATGCAGGCGGCTATATTAATTTTCAGAATACCTTAATAGAGTTAACTGTAACTGTTATCCCAAGTCAGTTCGTCCACCGAGCTGCTTGTTTGATATTCGTTATCAATTCTCAAAAAGGTTTATCCTTAGTATCAGTTTACTAATCAAATTAGTTAACTTTAACAGTATCAGCTCGTAGCTTTAGATCATACATAAAAGAGGCTTTGTTCCGTGACCAACAAACAGAGACAATTGAGAGTATAATGGGTTTAATAAAAATGAACTAGAAAATACAACTACATTTAACAATGAATATATCGAATAATAAAAGCAAAAACAGTAAGGAAGAAAAGTAGAAGACAGGAAAACTAAGATTGTTACCACAGTTGAACCTTTAGAGCCAACAAGGAAAATACACACTTTAACGCGCTTGAATTTGGATTGAATTATACTTGCACGGGACCTTTATGTCGCTGGGCACGCAAGCGTGTGTGGGTGTGGATGTCCTCGTAGTTGGTGAGCTGGAAGCGTCCTTTCGGTGTTTCGAGAGCGTGTTGGCTCGCGGGAAATTCGAAAGTCTTAAGGTTACGCTGTGGAGGAGTCCTTTCACCCAGAGGATAAAGGACTTCTATCAAAAATGTAAGATGCTGCGTTCGGTCTGCCGACAAGAACTGAGCATCAAATAAAAGACTGGGTTAAATGTAAAATAAAACCAAAGATAAAATAAGACGACTAGGTCGCAGGACATACACAGGAAGAGTAGCACGAAGGAGAGAGTGAAGAAGAGCCATGTCACATCTTTTAAAGTGAAACTTAACGCCCCCTTCTTTTGGAGCAAAAACCAATAGCAACTCACAGATTTTGGCGCCAGATATTCCCTTTGTCTTAATCTGATGACCTCATTCGCGTGTTTTATGAGGACGAGCGTTTGGCCTTTCACTTATAAAGATGGGAAAAACATAGTAGAATATTTTTTTCATTAACTTCTTACGTATATTTGGCTCGAGCAAGTTGAACGATTTCGTTTGATACCAATCACTCTGTGTTTGTTACGCATACAAGGATATATATAAACTCGTAGACCTTTATAAAAGTCCGCAAGGTTCAACTACATAACTAACAGTCCTAGATAGACTCGATACAGTATAAACTTCAAACATACAGGAATACATCATGTTTACATTTCAGAATCACTCATTTCTGGGTTTTACTGTTAGAGATGCATATATGTGTGTGTGTGGTCCATTTGCGCATCTGCCATTCCTCCCTCTCGGGGGGTATTGGTTGGGGGTTGGAGATAACGGTCTTCTTTGATGTTGGCTCGCGAGCAAACCGGGGCTGCGCGAGGATCTCTGTTGGGACTCATTACGCTGTAAAGGTGTCACGAATTAATCTACCCTCCAGACTGGCTGGCGCTAAGGGAAGATTTAGAATTGGAAGAGTCATAGGTTGGGGCTTTAGAAACCCTTCGTTAACATGTGTTTATTGTGTTAAGAAATAATGAATTCATGATTATGCGCACATACCCTACACCATCTCTGCATTTCAGCACTCCAAGTCGCACCACGTTTATTTATACCACTTTATACAATACAGCATATTGCTTTAAAGCCACAAATATCATAACTTCCTAGAGGCTTACTGTAATTGAGACATGCACCGCAGAAACATGGTTCGTTTGTTACTCACTTTAATCCAAACCCCGGTGTTTTTGGTTTGCTTCTTATTTATTAAATCCAGGCCATTGGTTGATGAAATATTCATTCAAATTAAGATACAAATTATACAAAACGAAATTCACTTTAAAGAAAGTCTTTCTATAAAACAAAACTTATGAAGTGGTCAAAATCATGTCTGACACAGTTCATGTCTCCCGTCATATTGCACATCCTATGATGTAGCTCTTACTCATGCTGTTCACTATTCATAATCAACATTAATTAAATAAAACAACAATAGCCTATTATTTAAACATAAATGTGAAACTGGCAAAGAGTGGATATTGAGCGGAGAGTCACGGTGAAAACTAAAAGTAGCTTGAAACTAGTTTTTAAATAGGAAGCGCGTCTTGGTTCACCTTCCGCCTGTCAGAAAATTATGCTTTATTACACAAAAAGAAACTTTACTATATTTATAAATGACTATCACTTGGAGAATAGCCTCCTTCAATGGTGAGTAGCCTACCTACTGTAGAGGGAATGTTTTTGTTACACATCAATATGCTACAGATTGGGGCTGCTCGATATTGAAGAAAAATGCGATATGTTATCTTTAAAATATATTTAAAATTATATAACCAATGTAGCCTACGTGTTTCACATTCTTTTTGTGACAAGAAAACATCACTACAACTTAAGTGAAGATCAGTGTTTTATAAGAAGTGCTATTTTAACATCAATGTAAACCAGGGGGTTTAGGTAATCCTACATTAGGGTTATTTAACAACAGAAACGTCTATGGTTACGTATGTAACCCTCGTTCCCTGAGTAGGGAACTGAGACGTTACGTCGGATGACGACGAAATGGGGTTTCGCTTAAAAAGCCTATCAACTTCGAGTATTACAAAACGAGCCAATGGCAAAGAAATGCCATGGGTCTGCGGAATTTGCATAGCGTATCTCCGCCCTACCTCGTGGGTATAAAAGGAGGACGCCGGCAACATGCAGATATGTTTCTTCGCTGAGGAGCCAAGACTAAGCTCAGGCGATCCCCGCGGTACAGCGGAAAGTGGCAGGCAGACGTAACATCTCCGTTCCCTACTCAGGGAACGAGGGTTACATACGTAACCATAGACGTTCCCTTTCGTTGTCACTCCGAGTTACGTCGATGACGACGAAATGGGGTTACCAGTCTAATCCCGCCACCTTCTCAGCTGTCTTCCAGTGCCCTGCGTAAATCGAGATCCCTGACATAGAATGGACGAAGGACTTTTTATCACAGGAATACCAAGGTACACTGGGAAGCATATCCCAAGCTAAGGGGAAGTATGCAAATAAAGCCAACCCAGAGGGGGGGGGGGGGGACTTAGAGGATACACATATGACCCGAAGGAAGCATATGGAGAACACTGGGGTGTCCAGCCGCAGGTGGAATAATTCAACCCCAGGGGTGGCAAGGTGGCTTGCCAAGGGAAAGACACATGCTCAGAGAGGCTTACAGTGGAAATACACATGTGGGGGTCGCTCAGAGGAGGGGCCATGCACACGGGAGGCACCTAGCCGACGCGCAGGCAATAGACACTGGCGCCGACGTCAGGAGTGCTGGAGGAGCTCAGGGCTTTCGGGGAAGCTCACCTGAGGAGAATATCACACGTATCAAGTCCGTGGAGTGGAATGGCGAGCAAGCGAAGACACCTGAGCGGGTCCGGTACTAGCTGGTTGAAGCGAGTACATGAGAGGACAAAGGCTCCACTCGGAGATTATAGAATCTGGCAAATGTGTTGTGTCGCCCAGCCTGCAGCTCTGCAGATGTCTGTTAGCGAGGCGCCATGTGCTAGAGCCCAAGAGGACGCCACATTCCGGGTGGAGTGGGCAGTCACACCAAGGGGGGACGGTCGACCTTGCTGCTGGTATGCCAAAGCAATGGCGTCCACTATCCAGTGAGACAACCTTTGCTTGGAGAGAGCCTTTCCCTTCAGCTTCCCACCATAACAGACAAAGAGCTGGTCTGAGGTCCTGAAACACTGCGTCCTGTCTACATAGGCGCGGAGAGCGCGTACTGGACAGAGCAGTGCCAAGGCTGGGTCTGCCTCCTCCGGGGGCAGCGCTTGCAGGTTCACCACCTGGTCCCGGAAGGGAGTGGTGGGAACCTTGGCACGTACCCAGGCCGGGGTCTCAGGATCACGTGAGAGTAAGCCGGCCCGAATTCCAGGCACGCTTCGTCAACGGAGAATGCGTGCAGGTCCCCTACCCTCTTGATGGAGGCCAGTGCAACCAGGAGCGCTGTCTTCATTGACAGGAACTTAAGCTCCACTGATTGCAGAGGCTCAGAGGGAGCACTCTGCAGGGCAGTTAGAACCACTGAGAGGTCCCAAGAGGGAACGAGAGGAGGGCGAGGAGGATTTTAGTCTCCTCGCTCCTCACAGGAACCTGATGACCAGGTCGTGCTTCCCCACCGACTTACCTTCGATGAGGTCATGGTGTGCGGCAATAGCGGCAACATAGACCTTCAGGGTGGAGGGAGACAGCCTTCGCTCCAACCCCTGTTGAAAGAAGGAAACCACAACATTGATCGAGCATCTCCGGGGGTCTTCTCGGTGAGAAGAGCACCAGCTGACGAAGAGGTTCCACTTCAACGCATAGACGTGTCTCGTGGACAACGCTCTAGCGGAAGTGATGGTAGCCACCACCGCTGGTGGTAGGGTACTCAAACCTGTTCGGGGAACCAGGTCCAGTTGGGCCAATAAGAGGCAACCAGAATGACCTGCTCCTCGTCCTCCCTGACCTTGCGCAAGGTCTGCTCACTGGGGGAAACGCATACTTGCGGCCCTGCGGCCAGCTGTGCGCCAGAGCATCCGTGCCGAGCGTGCCCTCGGTCAGAGAATAAAACTGGGCGCAATGGGTCGAGTCGTGAGAGGCAAACAGATCTATCTGTGCGTCCCCGAACTGGTCCCAAATCAGCTGAACCGACTGGGGATGGAGTCGCCATTCTCCAGGGAGTGACTGAAGCCGTGAGAGCTCGTCGGCTGCACAGTTCAGCGCTCCGGGAATGAAAATGGCTCGAAGCGACCTCAGATGCTTCTGACTCCATAGGAGGAGGTGGCGAGGGAGTTGTGACATACGGCGGGAGCGTAGACCACCTTGACGGTTGATGTACGCTACAGTGGCGGTATTGTCTGAACGGACTAGTATGTGTTGACCCCTGAGCAACGCCCGGAAGTGGTGCAGGGCAAGGCGTACTGCCAACAACTCGAGGCAATTGACATGCCATAGCCGCTGGGGTCCTGTCCAGGAGCCCGCAGCAGCATGTCCATTGCACATGGCGCCCCAGCCCGTGGTGGAGGCATCTGTTGAAACAACATGCCAAGAAGCTCGTTCCAGGGGGACACCCGCCCTGAGAAAACTGAGGTTCGACCACGGGGTGAAGAACTGGAGGCAGGTCGGAGTAACTGGTACTCGGAGCGTGCCTTGTTGCCATGCCCACCTCGGGACTCAGTCGCGAGCCAAGCTGAAGCGGTCTCATATGAAGCAATCCGAGCGGCGTTGCCGCAGCTGCAGATGCCATATGCCCCAGGAGCCTCTGAAAAGTTTCAGAGGAACCGCACTCTTGCTCTCAAATTGTCTCAGGCAAGTCAGCAGTGACTGCGCGCACTCGCTCGTAAGCTCCGCCTTTTACATGGCGACCGAGTCTATGTCCATACCGAGAAAAGAGATCCTCTCTAAAGTTTACTCTTCTCCCAGTTGACCCGAAGGCCCAGACGAGGTAGGTGCCGGAGCACTAGGTCCCTGTGTTCGCAACCCCGATCTCGAGAGTGAGCTAGAATCAGCCAGTCGTCGATATAACTCAGGATGCGATCCCCGTGTTCCCAAAGGCGAACAAGGGCAGCCTCGACAACCTTCGTGAAGATGCGAGGAGACAGGGCTAGCCCGAAAGGGAGAACCACGTACTGGTATGCCTGCCCCTCGAAAGCAAACCGAAGGAACGGTCTGTGTCGAGGAAGAATGGAGACATGAAAGTAGGCGTCCTTCAGGTCGATCGCTGCAACCCAATCCTGGGGCCGTACGCATTCGAAAACGCGTTTGGCAATGAGCATCTTGAACGGCATCCTGTGAAGGGAGCGGTTCAGCATGCGCAAGTCCAGGACTGGCCATAACCCACCGGTTTTCTTGGGGACAATGAAGTAGGGGCTGTAGAAGCCGGACCTCATCTCGGCTGGAGGGACAGTCTCGATTGCACCCTTCGCCAGCAGGGTGGCAATCTCTGCTCTCATGATGGGGGCCTAGCCACCGACCAAAGTGGAGCGGACTCCCCAGAAGCGGGGAGGAGACCGTGTGAACTGAATCGCATAGCCGAGCCTGACGGTCCGCGTGATCCAGCGGGACAGACGGGGAACTCTAACCAGGGTCCCAGGAACTGAACCAGTGGGGTCATGTGAACCACAGGCGTCCCCCCGGAGGGGCAGTGAAGCGGAGTAACTGGCCCAGACGTGGACAGCATAGCGGCCCGGTGTGGGGGCACAGTTAGCAACCGCGCCCTGGCAGAGGGGGCCAGGGGAGGACCAGGCTGGTCATCCCGCGGGGGCCTGCTCTGCCAGGGGTCTGGCGACAGAGGGGGACAGGGGCGAAGCGGTCCATGGACGGCACGCTGTGTCAACCACCTCTGGGGCAGAGGGGGACGAGGAGAGCACGGCTTGTGGGCGGCGCTCTGTGTCGTCCGAGAACTCTGTGTGCTCAGAGACGGGAGAGTCAGTTCTTTGGAGAATAAGGATTCTTCCCCGGCCCTCCACCGGGGAAAGGAGTGGTCCTGCTACCAACTCCTGGAAAGAACTGAGTCCCATCTCTGAGGAGCCCATCTCAAGAGCGCCGCTTAACCCAGCGTGTAGCGGGGGGCGGGGCTGGAGAGGGCTGTGTCGTCCACCCGCGGCTCCCAGAGCCGGCCAGGGTGAATGGGCGGGGTGGGAGCCGCGGGAGGGCGCCTTCGGGCGGGGCCGTCGGGACAGAATCAACGTCAGTCTGCTCATGGGCGGCTGAGAGCTGTTGGGCAAGCCCTCAACCGCACCACCGAAGAGGCCGACCTGGGATATGGGAATGTCGGACAGACGGGTCCGTGCGACATCCAGCACATCAGACAGGTTCAGCCACAGAATGGTGAGCATCACCTGACCCAGGGAGCGTACGGCCACTTTCGTCGCTCGGAGAGCAAGGTCAGTGGCGGCGCGCAGCTCAGTGAAGAGCCCTGGGTCAGTCCCGCCCTCGTGAAGGTCCATGAGCATCTGGGTCAGGTAGACCAACAGAATGACCATGGAATGCAGTGAGGCGGCTGCCATTCCCGTGGTACTATAGGATCTTGCCACAAGCGTAGACGAAAAACTACAGGCCACGGACGGGTGCTTAGAGTGCTTCTTCTCGGCGCAATCCTAAGGACACATAGCATCGCAACAGAGCGTTCAGCCGGGGGGACCCCAGTGTACCCATGGGCAGCGGCCCCATCGAGGGGAGGAAAGGCGGATGAGATCAGCGAGCGGTCCCGAGAAGACAAGGGGGTCTTCTAGGACTTCGAGATCTCATCATGCACGTCCGGGAAGAAAGGTATTGGGGTTTGCCGTGGACGAGGGTCGGCGGCCTTACCCAAAAAACAATCGTCCCGGGAAAGCATGGCCGTCATCTCCGGATCAGACTCAGGCACAGCCGTATGCACCAGAAGGTGGCAGCTGTGACGAGTCGTCACTTCCAGGAAAATCAAACCCACCTTGTGAAGCTACTACAAACATAGTATCATCCTCTGTAGCTTCAAATGAAACACACGGGCCACCAGAGGGTAGACCCGTGGGAATCACCTGTTCACTAGCGGGCACCGTCATTGAAGAGTTATAGTACACATAGTCGGTGCCTTGTTCCAGACCGTAACCCTCAGGTCACCCTGGCCACCAGCCGAAGATCGGGGGGTGGATGAGGGGACTCTCAATCATGTGAGTTCACCGAGTCTCGACCTTAATGACGCGATGGTCATGTTCCCACGGAGAAAACATGAGTCATCCACGAGCGCTGCTCTAGCATGATCAAGCCCAAACATACTAGACAACGCTCGTGCCCATCAGAGTCCGATACCAAGCTGCCCCACCATTCATTTTTTTTTTTTAAATGCACGGGCGAGCCGTCTTTAAAAAGACGTGCCGCGTGCGAGCTCTTTTTGTGAGAGAAAACTCAAGTGTTGAAGCACACGGGGAGACACGCACTGTCTGACAAACCACTGCAGAGATAAGCAGGAAGCACGCGCTCGCCGGAGAGCGCCGTCACACCAACACTCGAGGTACTCGTTTGTAAAGCTGACAATTCAGAGATGGCTTGTGGAGAGAAGAATAAACTTGGCTCCGAAGCGAAAACATATCTGCATGTTGCCGGCGTCGTCCTTTTATACCCACGAGGTAGGGCGGAGATACGCTATGCAAATTCCGCAGACCCATGGCATTTCTATGCCATTGGCTCGTTTTGTAATACTCGAAGTTGATAGGCTTTCTAAGCGAAACCACATTTCGTCGTCATCCGACGTAACTCGGAGTGACAACGAAAGGGAACTGAATAATCAAATGTAAAAAAAAAAAAAAACACACATTACTTTTTACTGTATCAATTAAATATAGGCCTATACTGATTCTTATTAAAGCTACAAAAGTGATTGAGCCAAGAGCAGGGAGTGATTTTCTCTTTGTCTTTTGCTCATGATCCCAGTTATTGCAAGCCGTTGCGATATGCATATTGCGAAATACATTTGCGATATTTCGATATATTGTGCAGCCCTTTTACAGATGTAGGCTTCATATTTTACTGCTATTAGGTATGTATTGTTTTATCATCAGCAGACGGCTCATGCTTTTGAATTGCTCTCGTGGTACTTTGATGTCATAAACCGATCGGTCTGTGCAGCGCCTGTTCAAGTCGAACAAGCCTAATGTGTAACCGCAGAAGCAGCAATAGAATCGAGCGATTTTTGCAGGTTATGCAAAAAAAAAAAAAACATGAAAATTTGTGGTATTAACCATAGACATCATATAGAGACTAGATGCCCTATTGGCCGCTGTGCAGCAAGAAATGCGGCCGCCATCTTAAACCGGTCATACTCCTATTTGCGTTGCATAGCGGCAGTAGATGCCAGAGCACTGTGCAGCATATTCCTGCTCAAATCGGCGGACCATCACTCGGGGATTACTTTTCACAAGTAAGATTTAACATTTAATATTACCGTACTATTGGTTGTATTTTGTGAACAAAATATTCAATGTGTCCTGTATGGCCGTAGCTACGTGTATGACCTTTGCAGCAAAAAAAAAAACGCGTGAAAATCAGTTCGGTATTCAGTGAGATATGATTAATTAAATGGCTGGCAGCTCATTCCACCTGCCAAACAGATTACACTGAGCGGAGCGGGTGACCAGTTTAAGATGGCGGCCCCACGGCTCGTCCGCGCCAATTGGCAGTAGCGGTCGATAGGGCGTCTATCTATATGATGTCTATGGTATTAACATCGTCGAGAGGTTAAAAGGAATTGGACAGAGCGGCTCTGGAATTGGATTGGATTAAACCTGCCAATAGCGCGCCAGGTGGATGAGCCAGTTTGTGATTGGTTCCTGCAAATTATAGAATTGTTGCATTATTCCAAATAAATAGATTAAGATCCACAAATAAATGTAAAGAGTTTCACAAAGAATTATAAAACTATTTATATAATTTATAAATATATAAAAAATATATTTACAAATGTTGTTTATACCACTGTGATGAGGGGGGCGTGGTTTTGCGGAGTTTGCTGTGGGATAGTGAGGGAGGAGCCGAGCAGTAAGTAAGTGGGTCAAGTGCAAAATGACGAACACCTGTGTCTGATTGCAGTAATTGGCGTGGGGAGACCGCATATAAACCGGCTGATGCAAGAGAGCGAGAGAGAGAAGGACTGGGGACTCGTACCAAACACTCACGACCTGCTGGCTGACAATCAGACTGAGGATACACATAGGAAAGAGTTTTATGAATGGACTGAGTTACACATCGGAAAGAGTTTTATGAATGGACTGAGTTACACATCGGGAAGAGTGGACTGAGAGTGTCAGCAGGAAGGAGTATTTATGAACTGTGCTGTAGACGAGTCTACAGTGAACGCGCATGTGGCGCACCTTTTCTTTATTTTTGTGTTTATTTAATAAAGTGTACGAGTCCCTGTTACGCCGACCCTTGTCTTCTTTCATCCCTCATACTGAACCATCGTTACAACCACAAACACAACTCGGCCTGGCATTTATTTGTGAACCGTTTTTTTGTGCATTTGTGAATCGGTTCCTGTGCATTTGTAGATCCCCTCACACATTTGTGGATTTTGAAACACTTCTAGCGTCGACGTGCAGACAAATCCACAAATAAGTGGACTCCACCCACCCTTTACCTAAGCCAATCAGATAACGGCCACATTGAGCTGACCAATCGTAGCACGTTCTCGCTACAACCAATCACGTTAGGCTTTACACTCGGCGCGAGAACTGGATCTGATTAATTTTGCAGATATTGACACCCCTAAAAGCATCTGTAATGGGAGCTTCATTCAAATTAGCTGGTTAAAACACCCCGTTTCCAAAAGATTGTTGGAGTTTAAGGCTTCTTTATATTTATTATTCTTTATTATTAACTCAGGACTACACACAAATGATCATCACAGATCCCGAGCATCTTAACACCCTCTCTACCGGAGTCAAGCGGAGCGTCAAAAGCAAATAGCCGATTATATTCCCTATATATTATATTTAAAAAATTTTTTTGGGTGTGTGGTTCCTCACTCACCGTGGGAGACATCCAGCACGATCTCCACGTTCAGCCCGATCTCCCGCTGATGTCACTGCATGGTTCCAGATGGGCCATCCGGCCAAAGTCTCGTCCCGCAGAGCCTTCACCGCTGGTCCCGTCCAGCACAGAGCTTCCACCGCTGATCCCGTCCAGCACAGAGCCTTCCCCGCTGGTCCCGTCCAGCCCAGAGCTTCCTTCGCCGCTGGTCCCGTCCAGCCCTGAGCTTCCTTCGCCGCTGATCCGGCCCAGCCCAGATCTTCACGTCACACCTGCAAAGCCAGTCTTCGCACCAGAGCCAGTCTTCGAACCAGAGTTAGTCTTCGAGCAAGCGCCAGAGGCCGTTGATCCTGCGCCAGAGGCCGTTGATCCTGCGCCAGAGGCCGTTGATCCTGCGCCAGAGGCCGTTGATCCTGCGCCAGAGCCCACTGATCCTGCGCCAGAGCCCACTGATCCTGCGCCAGAGCCCGTCCAGCTGGTCCCGCCCACGTCTGCTGATCCAGAGACTGTTCCCGTTCCTGAGCCGGTGTTTGTTCCTGAGCACCAAGAACCAATCTTTGTACCTGTCAAATTTCCCATTAAGATTTTGTGGGGGCGCAGTATACCTGCTAGGGGGGCTGCGGAGTCCTCTCATATGAGGTTCCCAATGTCACCGCCGTGGCCACCCGAAGGGTCCGACAGCTTCGCCCTGGACGCCCGAGGGTCCAACAGCTCCGCCCTGGACGCCGTGGCCACACCCGCTGCCTGTTCCTCCCTGGTCCCACAAGCTGCCAGCTCCGCCCTGGAGGCTTCCCGTCCTGTGCAACCACGCCCTCATCAGCCTCCAGGGCACCCACCCTCCCACCCCTTTGGATGTTATACGGCGCGAGGACGCGCCCTTGGGGAGGGGGGAGGGGTTCTGTCATGGTTCACCGTCTATCTCTGCACTACATTCCCCAGAATCCTCTTTGGCGCACCTGCAATTACTCTCCCCTGAGTATTATCATCTGCACCTGCTCACAATCAGCAGCCTCATTAGCAAGCTCCATAAAGACACTCACCACAGCCTCAGTCTGGGTCAAGCCTCCAACAGGAACAGACCATTATCCATCGTCTCCCGAAGTCCCTGATGCACCCAGTACCTGCGAAGTAACATATACTCACCAGTGAATTACTAACCTCTGTATCCTTGTTCCGCTGTTTTCGAAAGCCTGCCTGAATCCATGTTTCCCGGGATCCGGTATTCACCTGAGTTCCCTGTGTTCACGCTGAGTCTACTGGCTCGTGACTGCATCTGTAAGAGAAAAGAGAAGTATTAATGAACTGTGATTGCTTGACACCAACTAACCTGAAGAGGACCTGTTCACCTGTAATCTGCCCCGCACATTGTGCTCTTCACCGAATCTGCACCTGAACTTTGAATACTCACCTTTGCACTTGTGTCACTTTAAATAAAACTGTGTTTGGATTCACTTACCTCTGTCTCCGTGCCTGTATCCTGACTATTATATTATATTATATTATATTATATTATATTATATTATATTATATTATATTATATGTTTCCATAAAATGTAAAATAAAATTTCTATAAATTCCAATATTAACTACAAATGAATGCTATGTCCACCCTGTCATGTGTATGTCCACCCTATCGAGTCTAAGTGGCCGACAGGGTGGACATTTTGAGCTTCAATTAGCATATTAGCTTACAACAAACTGTGACTAGGTAAATAGTTAGTTTGGGTTGTTGAAGAGAATTTGGTATATTAAAACGTACATATTTGGAAATTATTGTATTTGAATCACTTCCAGTATATTTTATGCCGACAGGGTGGACATGTTAAGCTTTGAAAGTGAAAGTGAAGTGAAAGTGAAACCTGATGGCCAAGTATGGTAACCCATACTTGGAATTTGACCTCTGCATTTAACCCATCCAAGTAAGTGCACAGACATTAGGAGCAGAGTAGTGAGTAGTGAACACACACACACTGCAAACGTGGATACACACACCCGGAGCAGCGGGCAGCCTTGAGTGGCGATTGGGGGTTAGGTGCCTTGCTCAAGGACACCTCAGTCATATTCCTGCCGGTACTGGAATCGAACCAGCAACCTTTGTGTCACCAGTCCAACTCTGTTACCATTAGGCCATGACTGCCTAAATCAGCAGCTACTCACCTCAGCAGTTGAATTTCCCACCACTATAGAGATCCAAAAATCTGTTGTCCTGATGTTACTAATGGGGGTGGCCTATTCTTAAAGGGGCAGATTCCACAATACGACAGGGTGGACAACCATTTAAGAGACATGGACAAACTCTTCTTTTTTATTAAATAAAAATATTGTTTTTATTATAAACTCATCAATACACTCAATTTGAGTAATATCTTATTAAACAAAATATTAATAGGAAAAAATAAATAAAAAATAAATATGATTTGACTATTTTACTCTCATTCAAATTTGATGAGCAGTGCCTGGGACATAGCAAAATAACATACATCCTCTTCTACAAAACTATAGAAAATCTTGAAAATGTATCTAAAGAGCCAAATAATGCTACTGCTATGAATAAAAAAACTTAGCCTTATAACACACCCTTTCATAGTCATTTGTATGTTAAGTTATAATGGAAAATTATTTATGTTCAGGACACCAAAAGGCACCCTACAGTGATATTGACCCTTTTAACGGATAAATTCAAATCGCTTCTCTGCTGGGCATTTCACTTTTAAATGCATATATATTTAATCATAAGATCCACGGACCTGGTATTTAAAACTTGAATGAGGAAGTGGGAAAAGCTGTTGTGACAGTAATTTCCCCAATATTACACAAACTTGCGTATTTATCACGAGGTTGAATCCAGTTATTCATTAGTCAGCAACGCATTGATGCTTTTTTGTTTTATCATGAATAACGTGTTGCTTCCATAACGCTTTGTTCCCATAACATAAGCGATGTTTCTCTGCCATTTTCAAAGGCTCATAAAAATGTGTCTTGGCTTGATACACAGTCTAATGGTCTAACTCTAACGAAATGCAAATTTTTAAACATATTTTACTGAAGCAATATTATGGGCCTTATAGCCTTACACCTCCTATTTGAACCAATGCAGATGAACGAGCAAAGCTATTTCAGGGCAAGACCACTCTGATTGTAGGGCAGGGGCGGATCTACAGGGGGGCAAGGGGGGCAGGTGCCCCCCCACTCTAGAGCCTTGCCCCCCCAGCTGCCCCCTTAACTTTGATGATCCAAAAACTGTACTTGTAAAAACAACCCGCAAGCTTCTCAAAACAGTGAACTAAACGATACATTTACCAAAAGTGAACAATTTAATTTTTATTAAAGCCCCTCCCCCCGCCCCTCAAATACTTAGTACGTCCCTGATTCAAAGTGCAGAGCGGCGTTTGCTCAGTCTGGCTCACACACACACTCAGCGAGTCTGCTGCGGTGCGTTGGGCCTGCAACCCGACTGGAGAGACTGAGCTGCCCCAGAGCCTCTGAAGGTGAAGTGAGTTTCCCCAGGTGTAGTTAAACACACATTTAACTTAAAGTTACATTTGTAATGAATGTATTGTGCTAAAGACGATTCAGCATCAGCAAAAACAGCGAGTCTATTACGTCAAATCGCTCCCTAGTAAAGACAAGAACAGCTTAATAAAAAATATAAATTGTTTGTATCCATAACGTTTACTGATGGTCGCCGTTACGTTACAACACACAATACAGTGCCAGTTAGGAGATCGATCATTTGATTAGCAAAGCAAATCCAATTTCTCTCAGATATCACAGCAATGAAACCAGGTTACAACTGGGGAAATAACAAATACAATTAGGATTATTATATTAAGTAGTCTAAACATAACTGGTGTGTGTGCATGTGATAAATCTTTCTGATTTTATATTTGTTATATAGGCTATTATTAGCTACATGGCCCTACAGTGTAATGTAATACAAGGATAACCAGAGGTTTTCACATATTGACTTTTGCAGGCAAGAGTAGTTGAAGAAAGTAGCTGGAGCCTAACCATTAAGGCTAAAAGTCCTTGGACACAATTATTGTACTTTTCTTTTTTTTTTAATATATTTTCATTTTGCTTTTTATACTTTTTAAAAGATGCACAGTTTTCTTTTTTGCCAATTTCATTTTATTTAAATTAGCTCTGGTTAAAATATATAAAACAGGAACAATATATATTAATATATTTATTAATAATACACAGTTTAAATATCACAAATATCAAATTTTATTTTCATTTGAGTCCTATGCTGGCTAATTACAACGTTAAACCTGTTATCATAACACTAAACAACTAAACAGTGTGTTTCCTAATAGAACTCTATCGCGGGTAAAGATACACGTGTGTCTCAACCACACTCGCTGGTCACCTCGCACATTTCTCTAGATTTTGCAATGATCTTGTACGACAATACCATGAAATATACCAGTTTTCAGGGCACAGAATAACGTTTGTGATGATACCAGTTACGTTTAACAGTCACATAAGGATAATAAGCTATTCATTGTGGAGTGTGCATGGTGAAGTGAAAGTCTTATTTTAGAAAAAAAACTTTTGCTGTTATCTTCGGATCGGATATGTTTACGTTGTTAAAATATCCCATGATCAAAGAGGACACTAATACACATGTGCACAGCAAAAATCACAGCTTGTGCATGCTGCGCACGCAAGTTATTTAATGGCGCTTTTCCACTGCATGGTACGGTTCGGTTCGGTTCGGTACGGCACGCTTTGGCGCGGAACGGTTCGGCTCGCTTCGCTTTTCCACTGCGTGGTACGGTACGGTTCGGTTCGGTACGGCACGCTTTGGCGCGGAACGGTTCGGCTCGCTTCGCTTTTCCACTGCGTGGTACGACTCGGCGCGGCACGGCTCGGCTCGGTTCGCTTTAGCTCGGTTGCTTTTCCACTGCAGTTAGTACCGCTTCAAAGTGGGTGGGATTATGACTGATGATCGTTATAGTTTATCCGCTCCTCGACAACCAACAAGAGGAACGTCTGCGCTTCTCGTCCACTGACCACGATTCAGCCATTTCTTTTTTGGACGTTTTTTTTCTTCAAGCAATTCAAGCAAGTAGTTTTAAAACAGGTGCTACAGCGGTGGCTGTTTACTGGCTATTTAAATCTAGCGGGTTTGATGTCTCGCAAATACAATGATGCTAGTGACGATTCTGTCTGTCTGACCAATCAGTGATCTACAGTGCTTCCACGTCACATTTTAGTATCGGTACGGTACGCTTGGAACCTCAACAGAGGTGGTACCATTTAAAGCGAGCCGAAACGAGCCGTACCGTACCGTACCATGTAGTGGAAAAGCGCCACAAGTGAGCCGTACCGAACCGAACCGTACCGTACCATGCAGTGGAAAAGCGCCATAAGGTGTCTCAACTGTACACAGTCTACCCTAAAGCCTAACGTGATTGGTTGTAGCGAGAACGTGCTACGATTGGTCAGCTCAATGTGGCCGTTATCTGATTGGCTTAGGTAAAGGGTGGGTGGAGTCCACTTATTTGTGGATTTGTCTGCACATCGACGCTAGAAGTGTTTCAAAATCCACAAATGTGTGAGGGGATCTACAAATGCACAGGAACCGATTCACACATGCACAAAAAACTGTTCACAAATAAATGCCAGGCCGAGTTGTGTTTGTGGTATAAACAACATTTGTAAATATATTTTTTATTTGCAAATCTCATTCTATTTATTTGTGAGTTTTATAATTCTTTGTGAAACTCTTTACATTTATTTGTGGATCTTAAATCTATTTATTTGTGAATTTGATATATTTTTGTGAATCTCTTTACATTTATTTGTGGATTATAATCTATTTATTTGGAATAGTGCAACAATTCTACCCCCATAGGAAACCTGTACTGCTGCTTCCTTTACAAATTTGCAGGAACCAATCACAAACTGGCTTATCCACCTGGCGCGCTATTGGCGGGCTTAATCCGATCCAATTCCAGTGCCGCTCTGTCCAATTCCTTTTAACCTCTCGACGATGTTAATTGCACAAACTTTCATGTTTTTTTTTTTTTTTTTGCATAACCTGCAAAAATCGCTCGATTCTATTGCTGCTTCTGCGGTTACACATTAGGCTTGTTCGACTTGAACAGGCGCTGCACAGACCGATCGGTTTATGACATCAAAGTACCACGAGAGCAATTCAAAAGCATGAGCCGTCTGCTGATGATAAAACAATACATACCTAATAGCAGTAAAATATGAAGCCTACATTTGTAAAAGGGCTGCACAATATATCAAAATTATCGAAATATCGCAAATGTATTTCGCAATATGCATATCGCAACGGCTTGCAATAACTGGGATCATGAGCAAAAGACAAAGAGAAAATCACTCCCTGCTCTTGGCTCAATAACTTTTGTAGCTTTAATAAGAATCAGTATAGGCCTATATTTAATTGATACAGTAAAAACTAATGTGTGTGTTTTTTTCATTTATTTTTATTTTTTACATTTGATTATTCAGTTTCTGTTGTTAAATAACCCTAATGTAGGATAACCTAAACCCTGTGGTTTACATTGATGTTAAAATAGCACTTCTTATAAAACACTGATCTTCACTTAAGGTGTGGTGATGTTTTCTTGTCACAAAAAGAATGTGAAACACGTAGGCTACATTGGTTATATATTTTTAAATATATTTTTCTTCAATATCGAGCAGCCCCAATCTGTAGCATATTGGTGTGTAACAAAAATGGCCCATGATAATGGTAACAGAGTTGGACTGGTGACCCAAAGGTTGCTGGTTCGATTCCAGTACCGGCAGGAATATGACTGAGGTGTCCTTGAGCAAGGCACCTAACCCCCAATCGCTCCCCGGGCGCCACTCAAGGCTGTCCACTGCTCCGGGTGTGTGTATCCACGTTTGCAGTGTGTATGTGTTCACTACTCACTACTCTGCTCCTAATGTGTGTGCACTTACTTGGATGGGTTAAATGCAGAGGTCAAATTCCAAGTATGAGTTACCACATGTGTCACTTTCAAATTTATCAAACATGTTTAAAAAAAAAAAAAAAAAGTAGGTACAGTAGGTAGGCTACTCACCATTGAAGGAGGCTATTCTCCAAGTGATAGTCATTTATAAATATAATAAAGTTTCAAAGTTTCTTTTTGTGTAATAAAGCATAATTTTCTGACAGGCGGAGGGTGAACCAAGACGCGCTTCCTATTTAAAAACAAGTTTCAAGCTACTTTTAGTTTTCACCGTGACTCTCCACTCAATATCCACTCTTTGCCAGTTTCACATTTATGTTTAAATAATAGGCTATTGTTGTTTTATTTAATTAATGTTGATTATGAATAGTGAACAGCATGAGTAAGAGCTACATCATAGGATGTGCAATATGACGGGAGACATGAACTGTGTCAGACATGATTTTGACCACTTCATAAGTTTTGTTTTGTAGAAAGACTTTCTTTAAAGTGAATTTCGTTTTGTATAATTTGTATCTTAATTTGAATGAATATTTCATCAACCAATGGCCTGGATTTAATAAATAAGAAGCAAACCAAAAACACCGGGGTTTGGATTAAAGTGAGTAACAAACGAACCATGTTTCTGCGGTGCATGTCTCAATTACAGTAAGCCTCTAGGAAGTTATGATATTTGTGGCTTTAAAGCAATATGCTGTATTGTATAAAGTGGTATAAATAAACGTGGTGCGACTTGGAGTGCTGAAATGCAGAGATGGTATAAACATCCACATCAGCTTTTTAACTTTTTTTTATGGCTTGAAAGAGACGTCGGCAGATCCCGCTGTTTCAATATGCTATATATATATATATATATATATATATATATATATATATATATATATATAGCGTCGTTAGGCCCTTTTTAGGGGGGCTTCAGCCCCTAAACTTCTGCCTAGCCCCCCTAAAAATTTGTGATTAGCGAGCAGAGAGCACGTCAGAAACAGAGGACAGGGTGTGTGTGTGTTCATCTGAGCCTCATTGGTCTGTCACTGCTCGTCAATGTCAGAATATTTGAGATGACCAATCAAATCAAAGTAGGCGGGCTTTATGTTCACAGACGCTGCTGAGCGCGAATTGTAACAGTGCGACTCGACGCGTACGGTCAAGTGTGATATAATATGTAAGTAGCTAAACTTAACATTTTTATATTTGACATTTTTTTAGGTCATAAATGTTAAACGAATGACAAAAAATAATCAGGCAAACTAATATAGGTTTGTCTAATTTCGCCATTTTGAACTGAAAATAGGCCTATATGTAACGTGACTTCTGTAGGCCTAAGTTAATGTAATAATTACTGTAGTTTACTGTCATTGGGGACAAGAAACATTAACAAAGCCGTTTTCATCATGTTAGGCATAAGATTAATAATGAATGTGTACATATGGAGAATATAATACAAATTGTAGCCTTTAGTAAAATAAAAAAAAGCTCAGGTTTAGGAGGGGAAGAGAAAGGGATGAAGAGACTGAGAAAAAAGAAAGAGTGATGGAGATGGGGAGAGAGCAGGTATTGGCAAATAATCTACTGCCCACTGACATGGTTTTAAAGCTATTTCTTATCCTTTTTTGTCTTAAAAACGTCTTAATGCACATATCAGAGAAATAAAAATTTGAACTCCCTATTCAACCTCAAATTTAGGACCTCTTTGATTATAAAGCCCTGTCTACGGCCCTGTATTAGGCATAAGATCAATAATGAATGTGTAGCCTACATATTGTGAATCCATTTAATAAACTTAATTACCTAGCTTTAGCTTTCAGTAAATAAACGCGTCTGAGAAAATGATTCATAGGCAAAATCAACCTATCAGTTGACTGTTTACTTTCTTCACTGACAGACAAAAATGAAAAGCCTATATCAGTCAAAGCTCAGCTTTAGGAGGGGAAGAGACAGGGCAAGATAAAAACAAAGAGAAAAAGAGTGTGATGCTGATGAGGAGAGAAAAATAATCAGCTGCCCACTGACATGGTTTTAAAGCGGTTATCCACATTTTTTGGCCTTCAAAACATCTTAAAATATGTAGATCAGAGAAATCAAAATATCAAAATTTTCTCTGGGAAACCCAAAACCCCACTATCTGCCCTACCTCACATTTGGGACCACAGTGTTTATAAAACCCTGCCTTTGCATGGTAATGAAACTGGTTAATAGTGAGCATTAGATCCTTAACTAAAGTGTTACCTTTTTTTATAATTAAAAAAAAAAATACCCTCATTGGGGACTTAGCCCCCCTAAAATGAAAATCCTATATATATATAGGTATTTTTATTAGGTCTACTCCAGGCAATTCCAAATGTGCTGGGTCCAAGTTTGACTGAAACAATTAAATTCAAGATTTAAAAAA
The DNA here is from genome assembly GCA_026230005.1 of Gila orcuttii. Classification (NCBI taxonomy): domain Eukaryota; kingdom Metazoa; phylum Chordata; class Actinopteri; order Cypriniformes; family Leuciscidae; genus Gila; species Gila orcuttii. Next base: position 6,447,092 of record JAPDVR010000007.1, on the reverse strand, counting down.
AAAAAAAATACAATAATTATTTTTTTAAATAAAACCTAATAAAATATGTAGCATTAGCCATTATGGAAATACAGGCATCTCACAACTCTTTATTATTTACAGTCCATAAAATAGGGCATGTATTATACTATTATAATACGAGAATATATTTACAGTTTTCCCGTGTATTTTACTGAGGCATTGTATTGTGTTGTGTTTTAGAGTTAACGGAAAACTAAAACGTAAAATTACTGAATAAAGTCTTGGCAAAAAAAGGACCATTACATTTTCCATCTTTAGTCCCCTTTTTCCAAAATGGACCCCTAAAAATAACGCCAGAAATTCTGATTCTGATTCTACAGAAAATTAATAATTTAATGTTACAAAAAAACGTCACATAATCGTTATATTATATGACATCAGAATGAACAAGGTAGTACAAAATATATTATTCACTGTTAGCAATATTAATGTCTATTTTAAGGCAATATCAGCGTGATAATAAATAATTTATATGTGACATATATCAATCCCTCCAGAAAAACGCGATTATGCGATCGCTGAATTCAATGCATAATCAGCCAAAGTCCGCATATTCATGCGGGGGCCGCATTTTTTCAAATACGCAGCACTTTCGCTGCATAAATTGCCGATTTCCGTGCAAAATATGCGGGACTTGCATGATTTCATAATCCTCGCATTTTCGTTGAAAAAAGTCACATATATCTTAGCAGAAAGTTGAAAAATGTTGCGTTTGCTTCACACAAGAGCAGCCACTCCCCCCTCCCAGATAGCAAGCATATTTGGGCCGATTCCGGCTGAAATGCGGTACTGTCGGCTCAGTGTCGGCATCGGTGAAAAGATAATGGGCCAGAGTCGTGCCGACTGTGTACACAACACTTCTGGCTGACATAGGCTACGGCTTTTTATAAACGGTCCAGTGTCGGCTAAAATCAGTTGTACTCGCACTGGCTGACATACGGCGTTTTAACAATGGGCCAGTGTCGGCTAAAAGCAGTTGTACTCGAGCTGGCTCATATACGGCATTTTATGAACGGGCCAGTGTCGGCTAAAAGCAGTTTTACTCGCGCTGGCTCATATACGGCATTTTATGAACGGGCCAGTGTCGGCTAAAATCAGTTTTACTCGCGCTGGCTCATATACGGCATTTTATGAACGGGCCAGTGTCGGCTAAAAGCAGTTTCACTCGCGCTGGCTCATATACGGCATTTTATGAACGGGCCAGTGTCGGCTAAAAGCAGTTTTACTCGCGCTGGCTCATATACGGCGTTTTATGAACGGGCCAGTGTCGGCTAAAAGCAGTTGTACTCGCGCTGGCTCATATACGGCGTTTTATGAACGGGCCAGTGTCGGCTAAAAGCAGTTGTACTCGCGCTGGCTCATATACGGCATTTTATGAACGGGCCAGTGTCGGCTAAAAGCAGTTTTACTCGCGCTGGCTCATATACGGCGTTTTATGAACGGGCCAGTGTCGGCTAAAAGCAGTTGTACTCGCGCTGGCTCATATACGGCGTTTTATGACTGCGGTCAAGCCAGCCGCGGTTTGAAAATACACGGTCAAGCCAGCCGCCAAAGAAAAGTGTGTGCGCGCCTATTACTATGAATACGGTAATTTCAGTAAGGGCTGCCAGAGGGAATGTTGCTCCCTTTTTTCTTTCTATCTTTTTCTTCTTTCTTTCTTTCTTTCTTTCTTTCTATCTTTCTTTCTCTCTTTCTTCATTGTCTCTCTTTCTTTATTTCTCTCTTTCTTCCTTTGTTCTTTCTCTTTCTTCCTTTTTTCTTTCTTTCTATCTTTTTCTCTCTTTCTTCTTTCTTTCTCTTTCTTTCTTTCTTTCGTGTTAGTTGCACATATTTGTGAGAGACAATGTAACAAGATGCTTTCTTTTTTCTCTCTTTTTATAGGTCACATCTAAAGAAATTGTTTTATGTAAATGTTTACACCACAAGAAGACAAAATAAAGTATTCACTCTTTCTAAATACATTTACTGCATATGGTTTAATGTTCTCTTGTATTAAATGTGCCATACAGTATACAAACCCCATGCGAAACACGATGGACATTTTCGACTTCAGAGGCCCTTAAAGACCTAATTTCTAATAAGTAGAAAAAAACAATAATCAGATTTAATACAGGACGTCCCATACAGTACACACACCTCATATCAAACCATTTTACTGTAGCATTTTGGAGATATGACACTTTAGTTGACTTCAGAGGTGTATAAATACCACATTTCTAATAAGGAGAAAAAAACAATGATCAGGTTTAATACAGGACGTCCCATACAGTACACACACCTCATATTAATCCATTTTACTGTAGTATTTTGGAGATATGACACTTTAATTGACTTCAGAGGTGTATAAATACCACATTTCTAATAAGGAGAAAAAAATAACATTTAGGTTTAATACAGGACGTCCCATACAGTACACATACCTCATATTAATCCATTTTACTGTAGCATTTTGGAGATATGCCACTTTAATTGATTTCAGAGGTGTATAAAGACCTCATTTCTACTAAGTAGAAAAAAATAACAGTCAGGTTTAATACAGGACGTCCCATACAGTACACACACCTCATATTAATCCATTTTACTGTAGCATTTTGGAGATATGACACTTTAATTGACTTCAGAGGTGTATAAATACCACATTTCTAATAAGTAGAAAAAAACAATGATCAGATTTAATACAGGACGTCCCATACAGTACACACACCTCATATCAAACCATTTTACTGTAGCATTTTGGAGATATGACACTTTAATTGACTTCAGAGGTGCATAAATACCACATTTCTAATAAGTAGAAAAAAACAATGATCAGGTTTAATACAGGACGTCCCATACAGTACACACACCTCATATTAATCCATTTTACTGTAGCATTTTGGAGATATGCCACTTTAATTGACTTCAGAGGTGTATAAATACCACATTTCTAATAAGTAGAAAAAAACAATGATCAGGTTTAATACAGGACGTCCCATACAGTATACACACCTCATATTAATCCATTTTACTGTAGCATTTTGGAGATATGCCACTTTAATTGACTTCAGAGGTGTATAAATAACTATTTTCTAATAAGTAGAAAAAAATAACAGTCAGGTTTAATACAGGACGTCCCATACAGTACACACACCTCATATTAATCCATTTTACTGTAGCATTTTGGAGATATGCCACTTTAATTGACTTCAGAGGTGTATAAATAACTCATTTCTAATAAGTAGAAAAAAATAACGGTCAGGTTTAATACAGGACGTCCCATACAGTACACACACCTCATATCAAACCATTTTACTGTAGCATTTTGGAGATATGACACTTTAATGGACTTCAGAGGTGTATAAAGACCTCATTTCTAATAAGTAGAAAAAAATAACAGTCAGGTTTAATACAGGACATCCCATACAGTACACACACCTCATATTAATCCATTTTACTGTAGCATTTTGAAGATATGCCACTTCAATTGACTTCAGAGGTGTATAAATAAACTCATTTCTAATAAGTAGAAAAAAATAACGGTCAGGTTTAATACAGGACGTCCCATACAGTACACATACCTCATATTAATCCATTTTACTATAGCGTTTTGGAGATATGACACTTTAATTGACTTCAGAGGTGTATAAAGACCTCATTTCTAATAAGTCGAAAAAAATAACAGTCAGGTTTAATACAGGACGTCCCATACAGTACACACACCTCATATCAAACCATTTTACTGTAGCATTTTGGAGATATGCCACTTTAATTGACTTCAGAGGTGTATAAATACCACATTTCTAATAAGTAGAAAAAAACAATGATCAGATTTAACACAGGACGTCCCATACAGTATGCACACCTCATATCAAACCATTTTACTGTAGCATTTTGGAGATATGCCACTTTAATTGACTTTAGAGGTGTATAAATAACTAATTTCTAATAAGTAGAAAAAAATAACGGTCAGGTTTAATACAGGACGTCCCATACAGTACACACACCTCATATTAATCCATTTAACTGTAGCATTTTGGAGATATATGTCATTATTCTAATTTAAACACCTATAAAAACCTCATTTCTAATAAGTAGAAGAAATGAATGGTCAGTTTCTATACGGGACGTCCCATACAGTGTGCACACCTAATATCTAACCATTTTACTGCAGCATTTTGGAGATATATATCATTATTATACTTTAAACACCTATAAAAACCTAATTTCTAATAAGTAGAAAAAAACAACGGTCAGTTTCTATACGGGACGTCCCATACAGTGTGCACACCTCATATCTAAACATTTTACTGCATCGTTTTGGAGATATGTCACTTTATTCATATTTATAGGCCTATAAAAACCTAATTTCTTATAAGTAGAAAAAAACAATGGTCAGTTTCTATACGGGACGTCCCATACAGTACACACACCTCATATCTAACTATTTTACTGTAGCATTTTGGAGATATATGTCATTATTCTACTTTAAACACCTATAAAAACCTAATTTCTAATAAGTAGAAGAAATGAATGGTCAGTTTCTATACGGGACGTCCCATACAGTCTGCACACCTCATATCAAACCATTTTACTGTAGCATTTTGGAGATATATGTCATTATTCTACTTTAAACACCTATAAAAACCTCATTTCTAATATGTTTAAGAAATGAATGGTCAGTTTCTATACGGGACGTCCCATACAGTGTGCACACCTCATATCTAACCATTTTACTGCAGCATTTTGGAGATATATGTCATTATTCTACTTTAAACACCTATAAAAACCTCATTTCTAATAAGTAGAAAAAAACAATGGTCAGTTTCTATACGGGACGTCCCATACAGTATGCATACCTCATATCCAACCATTTTACTGCAGCGTTTTGGAGATACATCACATTAATTGACTTCAGGGGTGTATAAAGACCTTGTTTCAAATAAGTAGAAATTCAGAATTTGTGGAGTGTGTGCTGGAGTCTTGTGGATCGCCACTCACTGTCGGAACTGAGGACAACAACGCCAGTCCCACTCACAACCCAGTTCCCAGCCAAGACCACCCAGACTGTGAGGATCAACAGCATGAGCCCACCGCAAGCAGCGAGAGTGAATCAGCTGGTCCCGCCCAACCTCCCTCTCCCACCACCTCTCCAAACCACTTGTAATAAACTTGTATGTTTCCTCAGTATCTGTCTGTCTCTGCAGTCCCAAGACATTCCTGCCACCCAGTCATCTCTTCCTCCTATCAGTCCCGCAGTGCAACTCAGCCTCCTCTCAGTGGCACGGCTACATCTTGTGCCTGCTGGGAGCCATCTCCTCCTGGGAGTGTGGAGACTGTATCTCCGCCTCCAGCCTCTGAGTGCTCCGCCTCAGCTCCACCTCTACCCGTCGTCCTGGCTCCTGTGCTCTTACCACCCTCGACTCCAGCGTGGACCATCGGCCATTCGGCCTTGCCGGGCTCCCAGGGTATGTCAGCTCCACTTGGGTTAGACATTGACCACCTTCGCCATGGACTTGCGGCCCATTCGCTGCCCTGCGGCCCTCCACCTCTTCGGCTTTGGCTTGCTCCACCCCTTCCACCTCCACCTATGGTCGCTCCAGCTCAGCCACTAACCTCAGCATCCCTGCTTCCACCTCAGGGGGTCGGCGCTGTGCCCCAGTCGCGGTCGCCTAGGTCTTTGTGTCTCACTGCCTCATCGCTTCTCTGGCTACGCGGTGTGCTCCACCTCCATCACCGTCGTCACCTCCGTTAGTCCCCATGGCAGTGTCAGGACTCTTCACTCCATGGCTTCTCCCTCCTGCGCCGCCGCCGTGGGAGGCAGTCCTGGCTGTGGCCTGGGTCTCCGTCTGCTCTTCCCTGTTCAAGGCCATCCCCTGGCTGTCACCACCATCTGCAACACCCTGGGACAGTTTTGTATGGCTCTCTCCGGCTTCCTTGTCCTCCAGCTAAGCCGCCTCTATCCATCTGCTAGTGCGAGGTCGCGCCTTCCAGGAGGTAGCGCCTTTGCCTTCATCATCGTGTTCATCTGCGTTCTACAACACAATCTGTGACATGCATATAGTATGGGACGTTGAAGTAGTAAAATATAACATATCTTTAAAACGCTGCAGTAAAATGGTCTGATATGAGGTGTGCATACTGTATGGGATATCCCCTATAAAAACTGACCATTCGTTTTTTCTACTTATTGAAAATTAGGTCTTTATAGGCCATAATGACATATCTCCAAAACGTTGCACTAAAATGGTTTGATAAGAGTTGTACTTACTGTATGGGACGTCCCGTATAGAAACTGACCATTGTTTTTTTCTATTTATTAGAAATGAGGTTTTTATAGGTGTTTAAAGTAGAATAATGGCATATATCTCCAAAACGCTGCAGTAAAATCATGGTTAGATATGAAGTGTGCACACTGTATGGGACGTCCCGTATAGAAACTGACCATTGTTTTTTTATACTTATTAGAAATGAGGTTTTTATAGGTGTTTAAAGTAGAATAATGGCCTATATCTCCAAAATGCTGCAGTAAAATGGTTAGATATGAGGTGTGTGTACTGTATGGGACGTCCTGTATTAAACCTGACTGTTATTTTTTTCTACTTATTAGAAATGAGGTTTTTATAGGTGTTTAAAGTAGAATAATGACATATATATCTCCAAAACGCTACAGTAAAATGGATTAATATGAGGTGTGCATACTGAATGGGACGTCCTATATTAAACCTGACCGTTATTTTTTTCTACTTATTAGAAATGAGGTCTTTATACACCTCTGAAGTCAATTAAAGTGGCATATCTCTAAAATGCTACAGTACAATGGTTAGATATGAGGTGTGCATACTGTATGGGACGTCCTGTATTAAACCTGATCATTGTTTTTTTCTACTTATTAGAAATGTGGTATTTATACACCTCTGAAATCAATTAAAGTGTCATATCTCCAAAATGCTACAGTAATATGGTTTGATATGAGGTGTGTGTACTGTATGGGACGTCCTGTATTAAACCTGAATGTTATTTTTTTCTACTTATTAGAAATTAGTTATTTATACACCTCTGAAGTCAATTAAAGTGTCATATCTCCAAAATGCTACAGTAAAATGGTTTGATATGAGGTGTGTGTACTGTATGGGACGTCCCGTATAGAAACTGACCATTGTTTTTCTCTACTTATTAGAAATTAGGTTTTTATAGGTGTTTAAAGTAGAATAATGACATATGTCTCCAAAACGCTACAGTAAAATGGATTAATATGAGGTGTGTGTACTGTATGGGACGTCCTGTATTAAACCTGACCGTTATTTTTTTTCTACTTATTAGAAATGTGTTATTTATACACCTCTGAAGTCAATTAAAGTGGCATATCTCCAAAATGCTACAGTAAAATGGATTAATATGAGGTGTGTGTACTGTATGGGACGTCCTGTATTAAACCTGACTGTTACTTTTTTCTACTTATTAGAAATGAGGTCTTTGTACACCTCTGAAGTCAATAAAAGTAACATATCTCCAAAATGCTACAGCAAAATGGATTAATATGAGGTGTGTGTACTGTATGGGACGTCCTGTATTAAACCTGACTGTTATTTTTTTCTACTTATTAGAAATTAGGTATTTATACACCTCTGAAGTCAATTAAAGTGTCATATCCCCAAAATGCTACAGTAAAATGGTTTGATATGAGGTGTGTGGGACGTCCTGTATTAAACCTGACCGTTATTTTTTTCTACTAATTAGAAATGAGTTATTTATACACCTCTGAAGTGAATTAAAGTGGCATATCTCCAAAATGCTACAGTAAAATTTCTACTTATTAGAAATTAGGTCTTTAAGGGCCTCTGAAGTCGAAAATGTTCATCGTGTTTCGCATGGGGTTTGTATACTGTATGGCACATTGAATACAAGAGAACATTAAACCATATGCAGTAAATGTATTTAGAAAGAGTAAATACTTTATTTTGTCTTCTTGTGCTGTAAACATTTACATAAAACTATTTCTTGAGATGTGACCTATAAAAAGAGAGAAAAAAGAAAGCATCTTGTTACATTGTCCCTCACAAATATGTGCAACTAACATGAAAGAAAGAAAGATAGAGAGAAAGAAAGAGAGAAAAAGATAGAAAGAAATAAAAAAGGAAGAGAAATAAAAAAGGAAGAAAGAGAGAAAGAAAGAAAGAAAGACAATGAAGAAAGAGAGAGAGAAAGAAAGAAAGATAGAAAGAAAGAAAAGAAAGAAAGAAGAAAAAGATAGAAAGATAAAAGGAAGAAAGAAAAAAAGAGAGAAAAAGATAGAAAAAATAAAAAAGGAAGAAAGAGAGAAAGAAAGAAAGAGAGAAAAAGATAGAAAAAAGGAAGAAAGAGAGAAAGAAAGAAAGAAGAAACAGAGAAAAGGTAGAAAGAAAAAAAAGGAAGAAAGAGAAAGAAAGAGAGAAAAAGATAGAAAGAAAGAAAGAAAAAGGAAGAAATAGAAAGAAAGAAAGAAGAAAGAAAAAAGAAAGAGAGAGAGAGCCATAGTGGAGAGAGCACATTCCCTCTGGCAGCCGTTACTGAAATGACCGTATTCATAGTAATAGGCGCGCACACACTTTTTTTTGGCGGCTGGCTTGACCGTGTATTTTCAAACCGCGGCTGGCTTGACCACAGTGTTTTATGAACGGGCCAGTGTCGGCTAAAAGTCGGCTAAAAGCAGTTGTACTCGCGCTGGCTGACATACGGCGTTTTAACAACGGGCCAGTGTCGGCTAAAAACAGTTGTACTCGCGCTGGCTCATACGGCGTTTTATGAATGGGCCAGTGTAGGCTAAAAACAGTTGTACTCGCGCTGGCTGACATACGGCGTTTTTTTGTTTTAAAATTTTTTTTGGCGGTTAATTTAAATCCTGAGGAGGATCCTGGAGACGCAGTCAGAACATCGTTTTCGAGAGGAATCATTCAGCTGAAAAAACGAGTAAGTAATTAAATTAATTTATTGTTCTAGTGTTGTTTGATGTTTTAACTGTCAAGATAAAAATAGTTTTTTTCCAATATCTAGATGTTTGCGATGATATTGGGCCTACGTAACGTCAGAATACCCATTCGGTCGCGGATAGTGTTGATGAGAAGGCCTAACATGCCTGGTTATGCGGTCTCTTTTTAGGATGATTGTGTATTTTCTTTTTTATTAGAAAAACTGCTGTGATGCACACAGTGCACTGTAATGTTAGCTAATGAAATGATATTGAGTTATATTCCATTTTGTTTGCTAAACATAAACATGTTATCGAATCATATGAGTCGGACTAACGTTACGCTTTCGGCCCCGTACGTAGTTCTCTTTTCTCTACACAGGCGACTCTTTCTGATTTGATTCACTAACCTTTCAAAAGAGTCATTTATTTATGAATCGAACAATACTGAACACGACCACGCTGTTGCATTACACCCGCTGAGACAACGTGTAGCCTATAATATGAAATTAAACATTTATTTTGTTTTAACACTGTGGGGAACTTCGAAACAGAAAAGCGTTATAGATAACGTTACGAGAAGCTGCCAAATAATAAGTGCAGCTTCTTGATTCATTGTCTTTGGCATGTCTTGTGTTCTTGAATAACGTAATCTGCTTTAGAGCAGGTGCACTTTAGAGTGAAAGAAAAATATTAAAGCGTATCTCTGTATAATGTTATTAAAATTGTTCTTAACATTTTTACTGCAGTGGGGATGTTAACGTTATTATAAGCGAACGCACTGTTTGGGAATCTGACACTTTTACACTTTTTTTACACTTCAACACTTTTTACAGATATTTTGGTAACACTAAAATAAAGTTTCATTCGTTAATATCAGTTAACTAGGCCTACATTAGTTAACATGGACTAAGAATGCACAATACTAAACATTATTTCATCTTAGTTCATTTTCATTTTGACATTTACTACATTATTAAACTCAAAAGTGAACAGTTGTATTTTTATTAACTAATGTTAACAAAGAAGAATAAATACGGTAACAAATGTATTGTTCAATGTTAATGTTAGTTAACACATTAACTAGCCTAATTTTAACAAATGAGACCTTAGTGTTACCAGTATTTTAAACTGCTGCGTGAACTCTGGCTTAAACTAATGCTTAAGATTGAATTTTGACCTCACAATATCTATTCCTTTATTTAAAAGATGCAGTTCAGAGAAACACTCATGGCTAATGTTGCTGAAATGGAGATCGGGGGATCATGAACCGGCAGCAGATCGAGGGGCAGACACAAGATAAGTTTAAATCTATATTAAAAACACACCTCTTTAACCTAGAATAAACATAACACACTCTCACATTTCTGTAATTCACATCCATTAAAGGTAGCTTACACTGAATGTACTTGTTACATCGTAAGAATGGCATCTACACTAAAGTTAGTCTCTCTGTCTCATTCTTATCCCAAGGTTAGGCTATACTGTAGTCAGCCGGATCTAGTCCGCATCCAGACCAGATGGTGGACCTGCACCTTAAGATGACCACAGTGAGCCCTGAACATCACAACTAGACGAGACCTAGAAACAAACATCTGTGAAGACGTTGTTGACACAACAGTCCTCGGCACCATCATCGGATCAGATCCGCGAGAACCAGACCAGTTCTCCACACAGACCCAACGGCCAGCTTCAACTCCCCTCGCACCAACGCCGGCGTGATCTCATGAAGGTAAAAGAGTAGCAAAACTGGAGAACATAGATGTGAATTTGAGAACTTGTACAATAAATATTTGTACTTGAAAACCTGTTGAATGTTGAGATTTTCACTCGCAGACAATAGTCGTCACAAACCTGTATTGAACCTGTATCTGAATTTGAAGCTGCAGACAAGTAGTCACAAATGTGTAAAATGTCATTCACAGAACTACAATGACAGACACAAACTTGTATTTGTTCATTCACATTCACTGTACAACCTCAATTAGTTATTTGCAACTACTCAAATCTGCCATTGCTATTTCAAATCTTCACGCATTGACTTTGCAACTATTTTCACAATATATTAGATGCGTAACTAATTTGTGTATTTGCAAACTGAGTGGCATGAGAGAGAAAGGAGGGGCAATAAAAAAATTGCAATGGCAGATTTGAGAAGGTGCATATGCCTAATTGAGGTTTTCACATTGGAGCTGTGAGTGTAAATTTTATTGTACAAGTACAAATATTTATTGTACAAGTTCTCAAATTCACATCTACATGCTCTTGAGTTTTGCTACTTTTTTACCTTGATGTAAATCTTTTCCAATCTTCAAGCAAAAGGAGCTGAACAAAATACTCTGAATATCATCAATCCACAATCTGATTGTGAAGCAGCCTGAACCCTAACACACACCATGTGCGTTGTTTGGCCAGAGGAGAACTGCCCCCCCCCCGACTGAGCCTGGTTTTCTTTTCTTCGTTTTGTCACTGATGGAGTTTGCGTTCTTGCCACTGTCTCCTCTAGCTTGCTTAGTTGGGGACACTTATTCTTAATAATATTGATCTGCCTGCATTGACACCATTATATGAGAACTGAACTGAGCTGGACGATGACATCACTGTTTTCTGCAGAGCTGCTCAATAATGAAAATGGACTTTTTTTATAATTTATACAGTTATTGAACAGAACTGAATCAACACAGATGAATTCAGCTGAACAATGACACTATTTTCTTTTTAGAGCAGCTTTACAGACAAATTGAACTGTTTGCATCATTGATAATTTTCCTGTTTAACCCTGTAAAGCTGCTTTGTAACAGTCATTACTGTATATAGGGCTATATATTTAATGGTGACTTGACATTTGCAAAAGGAATTTAGTTAGTTAAAGAGAGTGAAAGAGAATGATGTTTTTCTTTTAATCATACACAATAAATATAATTTACTTATTTTGTGGTTTAAAAACGGTGTTGTTAATAAATGTTAAAGTGTATTTTGTTCATTGTTAATCCATGTTTATATTAAAGTGTATTTGTTAATTTTCTATTAAAGTGTATTTGTTAATTTTATAATAAAAAAAAACTTTTTTAAATGGTTGAATTTGTGTTTCACTGTTTGCCAGTTTCTGGCCACATCTGGCCCGGGGACCCAGCCGACTCTCAGCCAGATCCGTCTTACAGTGCCTGGGCCAGACCTGGGCCATATCAATAAATAAGAGTCATTTCACAGTGCCTGGGCCAGACCTGGGCCATATCAATAAATAAGAGTCATTTTACAGGGTGTGGGCCACATCTGGGCCAGAGGAAGTTGTTTGAGTCCGTTTTCAGAGTGTTGGACCAGTTTTGGGCCGGGGACCCAGCCAGAACTGGGCCAGAATTGAAGCAAGGATGAGGCCCAGAGGTGGGCCAGACAAATTTTGCTATCTGGGCTGTTTCCATGGGAACGTTATGAAGTGACGCAATTACGCGATGGGATAGCTCACAGCTGAAGTTATTGCAGAGGCCAGACAGACTCACGGAGGCAATAGGCTATATGCACACTCTCTTCCGCATTCCAAGTCAGCCAGCTAAGTCACATCCGGTGTCGCCGGCGCACGTAGCGTCAATAGCAACTATGGCGTTTTTCACTCGGTCGCTTCAAGATGTCCCTAGGGTTACGGTCAACGACGTGAGTCGAATTATACAAACATTGTGTCATACATCGACAACCAAGAAGGAGAAGGGCTTCAAGTTGTACGTTTCGAGCTACATCCACAATTTTGAAGGTAAGATCTGGACGTGTTCTGTGTTTACATTCCCTTAGCATGCATGCTATCTAGCTAGCGCAGCAGGTGTAACGTAGGCTATGTGTCTGTGTCGGTCTGTCTACTATTATGTGTCAATTACATCTAATTTTCCTAACGCCTTTGTCAATGTCAGTTTCAAACAAGGATTCAAGTACAGGAGAGGTAACCATTAGGGCTGAGTGCTACAGATCAATGAGGAAAAGCCAAAAGCCTCACACCTTGAGCGTAAGGGAAAGTTATCCTGCAGGTTCAGTGCAGGCTGTTTCATGAGACAGGTTCCGTTCGTCAGATCAAGTTTCTGTGAATCATCGCATAATCCTACTAAAGGTTATTTTAAATACATATTTAATTTACCCTACCATTAATAATATTGGTGTGTTGGAATATTTATCGATTTTTAAATATGTAACGTACGTTAGTAAGCACTGGGATTCACAGAAACTGAATTCTGTTTCACTGCATTGACACACGTTCTGTGTCCACTGTTGATGATGAGTAAAGTGAGAAATAATTATATTAATAATAAATTATATTTTGGCTACAATTTTAGCTCCTACAAATTTAGTAGTTTTTTATGTCATCTTTATATGTCGATGGTACATATTATTTGTTTGTTTTGTCGAACATTCTCACTGTACTCATGCATTCTCCTTTTTAAAAACTGCACTTTTATTCTATTGTAACAGATTTGTGTATTTTCAGGTTGTGCTTAGGGATGCCCGTCCTGTGCAGCTACAAAGCTGCCAGTGTACCTGTGTGGCAGGTACAGCTTTGTGTAATCATGTGGCAGCACTGTTGTACCAGACTGCACATTATTGCCAGCTAAGAATCACCTCTGTTCCCCCAACACACAGCTGCACAGAGACTGAACAGAAATGGCATAAGCCAAGAACCATGGTAACTAATGTTTCTAACAGGGTACTTTGATTCTATTTATGGATATTTCTGTTTATTGATAACCTTTTTTTGTTTAAATGCAGGGTGTTAAACCTGGTCTGGTTAATGACATGGTGATTCTTTCAGCCAGACCCAAGGAACGAAAACTGGTGGAAGGCATCAGGTTAGTATTGTTGTTATTATCATTAAAGACATTTTCTGTTATAATCAGTGAGACCTCAAATAAAGTAGTCATCTGATCATATGAGACACATTGTATGTTAATTTCCATTGTTAGTATTTATACTGATAGTTGTTTAAGCAAGGAAGTCCTAACCATCTCTAATGGCTTTTAAAAAAAATAAAGCCTATTTTATTTTTTTATTTTGTTTGTTCGTTCAACTTATATGTAACTTACTTTATGGCTCATTTAAAAACATATATATATATATATATATATATATATATATATATATATATATATTGTGTCTTTTCCATAGGAGCAACTTGTATAAGGGTGTCAGTTCAGCTCTGCCTGAACTTTCCACACTCAGGGTGGATGAAGTCTACCATGATCTTCCAAGTGATGCGGCTCCACTGATAACAACTATGGCTATGGACATTAATGTTCCTCTGGTTGACTCTGCATTTGGAAAAGTGCAAGAAGGAAGTGTGTTGTCTTATCACATGCCAGCAAAAAGAGTTCCAAAAACCTGTCCCCACCCAGATGCTCCTTCTCCCCCACAGCTGCCACTTCAGGGTTACAGGCTGGGACCCTCTACCTGCTCTTTTGTCTGCACTGAACATCAGCAGCACCACATGATGTCCCTGGCAACAACATTAGAGACAGCACACAAAATTGCCAACAGCACAAAAGAACAGAGTTCCTGCATTGAGTGGCACCAGCTAAGGCAGCCCCGCATCACCTCCTCAAAATTCAGAGAGGTCTGTCACACCAGGGCACAGAGCTCTGCCGAAAATCTTGCCAAAAGACTTCTGAGACCTAGCCATCAGACTGCAGACATGAGGAGGGGGCTTGACATGGAACCAGCAGCTGTAGAGGAGTACTGCAGAGTAAGGGAGGTTAACCACTATCCCTGTGGTTTCCTTATCCACCCTGACGCACCCTGGATGGGGTCATCACCTGATGGCATCGTGTATGATCCAAAGGGGCAGACAGTGTTTGGCCTTGTTGAGATTAAATGCCCCAATGTAGCAAGCTATGTTGATTGCCCATATATTAAGATCAGTGAGGGCACACACACATTAAGGAAATCTCATTCGTACTTTTGGCAGGTCCAGGGCCAGATGTTGATTTCTGGTTTGGACTGGTGTGACTTTGTTGTCTACACACAGGAAGACATGTTTATTCAGAGGATTCCCAGAGACAATGAAATCACCAAAACAATGAAAGAAAAAATTGACTATTTCTTTTTTTTATTGTTACCTCTATGCTTCCCTATGTAATTAGATTCTGATGGCCTGTCACGCTTCTTTTACAGAATGCTGTTAATTTCTCTTCTCTATTTCTCTTACTGGCAGTTCTAATCTAGCAGCTCTTATCAGTTCAATCCATTTCAAAATATTTGTACATATTTTTGTTTTCTTAATTTTATTACTATGCTTCTTGTGTATTTGTATACTAATGTAATGAGATGTACATATATGAAATCTATTATTTATTAAATTGCATGTTCTTCCTATGAATGTTTTTTTTAGCCTATATTATTTTATTACCTAAAAATAGTATTTTATAACTGTTATTTGTAATTTGGGAGCCATAAACAAAGGTTATTATTCAGTAAATATAATTCACTGTACATGAAAGTGTTATTTTATTACAGATGGCTTAAAAGCACTGGTGAGCTAAAGAACATATAAAATGCAAATAATTCAGTAGTTCTTTATTCAAAGTATGTACAATGTACAGCAGTGCATACATAACATGAGGTACTAGAAAATGTATAATTTATAAAAAGTAATTTACAAAGGTACATTTAAAGAAAGTAGTTACAAAAATGTAAAAAAAATTACCTATGACCATTTGTATAGGTAAACAAACAATAGATACAGCCTCTGGCCAGTTGTAAAATATAACAAAAAAACAGTACTGGTATCGATTTAGATTAGATCGATTTCTTTAGACACGCTTTGGTCAATTTTATACATTTCTAAAAGTGAACAACCACCATTATCTGGTCATTTGTATAGATTTTTAAAAATGAACAATTACCAAAGTGGCTGAAAAAACTGATGGCTGATGAATCCCAAAGCGCTGATTCATTGTCAGCTTCTCGACGTGTTCCCTCAGCTTGAGAATCTCATCTCTGAGAGACATGTTGTCATCAAGAGCTAAATCAACAACTGCGGGATCTGGAGCCGAAGCGTAGTCATGGTCCATGAGGATATCAGCTTTCTCGCACGCTGCGTCATCCTCCGACAACGGCGGCGGCCGCTCTCTCCTCTCCCATACCCCTGGTCTTGAAGTGGGAAGGGTGAAATTGTTCCACTCAAACAATGCTGGAACAGCTCCCTTGATTAATAGCCGTCTCCCTGTCTCTGACACTGGCTCACAAACATCCTCCTTTTTAAAATGCCGGCTACATACTCGGGAATGGGGACTAACTGTGAAGTTATCCCTCCGGATAGCGACAAGCCATTTTCGCCTGATTTCCGCGTCAGATGGAAATGTGTGAAAACTAAGTACTCTGTTGTACTTACTCGAGGCTTGACACAGAGGCACACAACAATGCTCCGCTGTACTGCTGTTGGTTCGCTGAAATTTAAACGTTTTCTTACTACTACACATGTCGTTATTGCTATAGTTGTCGCTTGGGAAACAATCACCTCAGCGCTAGCGGAAATGGCTTAGCTGGCTGAGATTTTAGCGGAAGTACGTCATCACCTCCGTGTGCATATAGCCTATTGGCATCTCACAACTCACTCTTTATTCCCAAATCGAACTCGTATAACTGTCTGTCACACGTTCTACCGTCACATCGTAACTTAATAAACAAAATAAGATAAAAGAAGTAGCATCAAACAGAAATTAAAGGAGTCTAATATGTAGTCATAGAGACAGAGCGCAACGCATCATAATCTGAAGACCACGCCCACCGGGGGGAGAAACGATCCAACCGTCTCCATTGACTTTGCATTGCGAGAGGCTGCCTCCTTGTCATTTACATTTATGACATAACAAAAGACAGAAAAATGCCTAAAAGCTGCTGTGTGAGGTGTACAGCAAACAAGCTAAAAAAAAACAGAAATACATTTTTATAAGCTTCCAAACCGTAAAAGCCAGCCTTTAAAGAGACAAAAATACAGGCAATAAGACGTGAAGCATCAGCTGGAAGAATAGGTAAATTGTGGGATCCTGACACTCATTATGTCTACGTGTGCACAATATATCTCCTCTCAGGTTCACATAGGGCGGTGAAATAAGCAATCGACATGGTTAAAATTATGATTTTTTTTTTTTTTTACAATATCATGTAGCGAGTAGTTCTAGAACTAGTTGCGCTCTGTCTCAATTGATCCACTTTTATGTCCTGAAACAACCCGTTTTTTGGGGACGACAGCTTATAAAAACTTATTTCTGGGTTATTTAGCTTGTTTGCTGTACACCTTGTCACACGGCAGCTTTTAAATATATACGCTCTGTCTCTATTGATTGCCGAAGTATTTTTTTTTTTGCCGCGACAAATCAATCACTCCTTTACGACTGGCTCCTGCACATTCATTCATTGAGCTCGCGGCTGCTGCAACTTGCGCTCTCTTCACGACTCAACCTCCACAGACAGTTTTTAATGTTTTAGCAGACAATAACTATAGGCTATTCAATATTTTGCTTTAGTATAATTTTCGGGACAATCAGGGCCGGATTCGGGATTCGGGACAATAGCTTAGATTTCGGGACTGTCCCGAATTTTTCGGGACTTCTGGTCACCCTACAACAATCACAAAAAAACTCCGCGTTTTTCTGGAAGGACTGATATATTACAGTCTTGTATGATGGTCAAGAGCAGCGGTGGTCCTCGCTTGGGCTGGCGTCATCTCTTGTTTTAATAGTTCAATCGTTTAGGGAGGCTCTACCTGTGTATCCTGTGAACTGCTAAAATAGTCTTATGATCTTAAAAAGCGAAATGGACTATATTGTGATACCTTGGCCCATCTAAATCATTATAATCAGCAATAAAGGGACCCACAGCAGCCACTGTACACGGACTTAAAACAGTTGCTGCTGTCATTTCCGTAATAAGTAGCCTACAGCCTGCTACTCAATGTTGTCAGCTATCGGGTAGTCTTCCGAAATTTAAAAGACATACACCAACAGACCAATACAAAAGAAACGAAGCGGAGATAAAAAATACGGTCGGACCTTGGAGTCGAACCCCTGTCACTAAGAGCAAAACGACACTGCTCTCCATGCACGCAGACCAATGCCCTACTGAAGGTAGCAAGTTTGCTTGGTAATCTAATGTACCGTAAAACTTCAAATAATAGCCATGGCTTTTATTTTCCCAAATCGTCGAACTGCACCGGCTTGTATTTGAAACGGGCGTCTATATGAGACAGGCCTTTATAATTTAGTGTTGATATGTTGTTCCTAGAGTCTCTAATCTCTAAAAATCTCCAAATGCTCCACGTGAAACTGCGGTCTTCCGACCTTTTACTATCGTGTCAATTGATTTTGATTAATATGCACGAGGGAGAGAGAGCAAGACTGCGCTCGTGTTGTTTGAAGACGTGAGAGTGCGCGCGCGCGGCCGGGGCGCTCTCTCTCTCTTTCTCTCTGCTTGTTTGCGCCCTGTCAAGCGCAGCAGTCATTCTATTCTACATCACTCACCGATCAAAAAAGGCTTTGGCGGGACACAAGTTTGCTTTGGCATTTTAGAAGATTAAATACAACCCGAAACTAAAAAACAGACCCGGCCTCTTTTTGAGACCGGCCTTTATTTACCCAAACCTGTCGCCACACCAGGCTTGTAAAAGAGACAGGCGTCTATTTGGGACTCGGCTATTATTTGAAGTTTTACGGTATTCACAGACATGAATGTAAACAGAGGCTAAAATCATACTATATACCCACATATGATAAAGGAAAAAGGGGGATACACGTGCCCAATGAAGAACAAAAAATATGACACCATACCAGTCAAAACACTAGTCCTAACAACATTAGAAAAACAGAAGCCTTAAGACGATCGCCATTCAGATCGACTACATATGTCTTTCCGTCTACTTTATTAGATGGGCTGAACTTTGAAGAAAAGGGTGGGGCTGATTATAATATTATACAAAACGCCGCTTTTTACACCGTCTTTGTCAGACAGAAGGCCTGCAAATTACGGCGCACTATGGATGGCCTGCGGCATCATTGGCTGGATAAAAAAAAAGCCGAAAATGACGGCGCTTTTGCTTTGTAAACGCCGTAATTTGCGGCGTTTGTATCAAAGAACTCCATTGCGGCGTCTTTTCTTCTTAAACGCCGTAAAAAGCGGCGTTTTGAGAACGAAACGCGTTTGGTTAGTGGCGAAATTTGACCCTTTTGGCGTTCCATAGTAGCGTTACCCCGGATATCCACCAACTGCGGGAGGGCTGCGGATCGGCTCCGCTGCGTGTCGGCTCCGTGCTCCAACGCCCTTCAATAACTACCAGATCCGGATTTGTTGCGGAACGGCTGCGGCCATGACTGACAGCTGAAGTCACGAGGACACACGACATCTCGCGAATTTACGTATGATCGCGCTATATAACAGGATGTAGTTTCTATAAACAGAACCACAAAACCAGCAACAGTTTGTTTCCATCCAGAGGAGTAGAGGGGAAACAACTCTGTGCTGACCTGCTGATCTCCCTTTTTTGTGGAGATTATTGTGTTTCTACCATGGGTAAGTACAATATTTATAATGATATAATCAACTTATAAAATGCTAAATGTTTATTTTGGGTTCCTTTTTGAATGTATTGGGAAAGTAGTTGGCTCTGTAAATAAAGTTAAATATTGTTCTTGCTGGAAAAGGAAAAAGTATATAAAACAAAATTGGTGTGGTTTAAATTTTATGAGTGACACTAATGTTTTGGTTTTGTTTCTGTGCTCGACTTCCTGCGGCGCTCTCCGGCATCCGGCAAAAATAGAAACTTTGCGTATCTATTTCGGAGGGCTGCGGTCGGCGGAGCTGGGATGGAGTCGGAACGCAGTCGTTCCGCAGTCAGTGAAAATACACACATCGACTTTAATGGAAACCTATTGACGGAACGGCGGATCCGCAGCTGTTCCGCAGTTGGTGGAAATTGGGGGTTAGCAGTGCATATTTTTTTCGGCGCCCATGTTAACAGATTCCAAGTAGGGCTCGCTGCATCCTGCGGTGAATATCCAACCCCGCCCACATCCAAGTGTGATGTCAGAAGCCACTCCCATGTCCAATAGGTAGGGTAGGTTTTAGGTGGGTTTCAGTATGTAGGTTCTAGATTAAAATGTGTTTTTAGGCGTTAGGTTAAACTCAGTGATGGGTAGGTTTAGGGATCAGTGTTTGGTGTAGGCAATAGTGATGGGTAGGTTTAGGGATCAGTGTTTGGTGTAGGCAATAGTGATGGGTAGGTTTAGGGATCAGTGTTTGGTGTAGGCAATCTATGGGAATGGGTGTGGCTTCTGACATCACACTTGGATGTGGGCCGGGTTGGATGTCCACAGCAGGCTGCAGCGAGAGGCTTCTCACAGATTAGAGCATTCACACCGCACGCAGAGGGACCACGCAGTGTCTTCTGTCACCCGGAGGGCGAGGTCAGTCGCTTTACGAAGTTCCTGTATCCACCCCGGTTCAGAACTACCCTCGTGCAGCTTTTTGAGTGCTTTGGCCTGGTGGACCTGCAGGAGGGCCATAGCGTGCATCCTATACAGTGGCATTGTAACTTTGGCAGCAAGTGCTGCCGAGAACATATAGGCCTTGGATTGTAGATGCAAGCGATTATGCCAGGTCGCATAACTTTGCAGGCATAAATCAACTGCAATTGCATGATCCACCTGAGGAATCTACGCATAACCCTTGGCTGCCCCACTGTTGAGAGTAGTGATAGCAGAGGAGGGCTTCCACGACTTTATGACCTCCACATGCACTTTTAGGAAGAAAGGAACTGGGGCAGGGCGGTGCTGTGCAGCATGCCCCATGCAGAGATACCAGTCATCCAGCCGCAAGCTTTCGGGACAAGGTGGTGGGTCCACTCGAATCCGAAGCTCCAGCAGCCCAGGAAAGTATGGTAGTCAACTCTGGACCAGACTGGAAAAGTGCTACTCTACCAAAAGGGGGCCGCACAGCCGAGTCTTGATCCCCAGAGGACTTAAGCCTGCCCTTCGACATCCATTCCTCCGCAAGAATGAGATGCTAGTTCCCCCCTGGGAAGGACCAGCAGCCTTACCCGGAAACTCCACAGCCTGCGATGTAACAGAGGAGTGAGAGGTCCGTGGGGAGTGGCCCAGCGGGAGAGCTCCCACTGTAACCCTGAGTATTAACTGAAGTGGTCCTTAGTGGTGTAGGGAAACCAGATTGGGGAATAGCAGAGGGGACTCCACCTTTTTTAAGGTACTGGAGTCTTGATCTAAACATCGATATGGTCATGTTCCTGCAGTGGAATCATCAAAGAACACTGCCTCAGTATGTTTATGGCCTAGACATGTGAGGCAGTGATTGTGATCTCAATCTCAATCACAATGTATTTATAAAGCACAATTAAAAACAACCACAGCTGACCAATGTGCTGTACAATGTTCTAAAACCAAAAACAATGAATAAAACAAAACAAAAACAGACAACAAGGGAAATCACAAGTTATAGGCAACAGTGAAGAGATACGTTCTTAATTTTACTTTAAAAATGTAATGTTGGTGCAGTTCTAATATGAATCAGTAAATTGTTCCAAAGTTTAGGTGCGGCTATGGAAAAAGCTCGGTCACCCCTAGATTTTAACTTTGACTTTGGAACAGTTAACAAACTCTGGTTGGCAGACCTAAGAGTTCTCAATTAATGGTGTATACAAAAGTCTGAAAGGTAAAAAGCATATAGAGTGAAAACAATAAAGGGGCCAAAATAGAGCCTTGGGGGACCCCACAAGTCAGGGGGACCACACCCGAATGGCATACTCCTATATTGATCGAGATGCTTCTATTTTTAAGGTATGACTGAAACCAACTTAGAGCAGTTCCTCTAATGCCGACAACTTGCTCTAAATGCGAAAGCAGGACATCATGGTCAACAGTATCGAATACAGCAGTTAAATCTAAAAGCACCAGAACAACAGAGTCACCCGAGTCAGTAGCCATTAAAACATAATTTAAAACTTTTACAAGTGCTGTCTCTGTAGTGCAGTTTTCTGAAACCTAATTGGAAAACATCAACAACCCAATTATGTTAGACAAGGCCAGGAAACGACCACATGGACTTGGCCAAGATGTCCAATGTCCTTTTCAGGATCTTCCTGTGACCCTGTGACTTCCTGTCACACACACACACACACACACACACACACACACACACACACACACACACACACACACACCCGTGTACCATGGGTACATCACACAACAGTTCACTTTTTCCATTCTTGCACTGCATATAAGGTATTTTCAGGTAAATATAAGTAAGTAAATACTTTGGCTAAGTAAGTTAGTAAAAAGCAAAAATAGACAAACAAAAAGGCAGGGTACTTGCAAATTTATCATATTTATCAACAATTGGATCATTTTAAATTTGACAAATTTAAATGTTCATAGGTAACACAGAATTAGATTAATCGAAAGAATTACATATACAAAACATGTTTATATTCCAAATCTATTTTCATTGTTGCTGTTCACTTCTTTTTCTTTGTCTTCCATCATTGTTTCTGTCTTTTCGTCATTTGTTGCATGTAGACCTTAAATAGGTTATAATGTTTTTTTAGTCTGTTAAGACATGTATATGGCAACATTTTAAATTTGAAAATAAATTAAAATGCTCTACGTAACACATAACTAATAAATAAAATGAATTTGACTCACCTGTGGGCTTAACCACAACCTTTCCAATTTCCTCAGACTTCTCAAGAATCTTCCTCCAGTTTCTTCCTTCTCCCTGTCTCACCCACTCCTGGACCGTACACACATACTCCCCTTGGTCTGACGGCTTTGCACTCTTCAGGACTACTCCGTAAAACCCCCCTCCAGGAAGGTCCAAGCGAAGCCCCCAGTCTGTGTAACGCTGAGTGTAGTTGCTTCCTACTTTGATCTTATTTTCTGGCCCAAATGTCAGGATTTCCTCCATCAGTCCGCTCCCTTTCTTGATGAACCAGCTAACGGAGAGGAAGGTGTGCTCTGTGAAGCCCCGTGTCGTGTTGCACTGAAGCTCTATTGATTCTCCCTCGGACACCACTGACTTGGGAATGGCTGGAGAAACCTTCAGACTGTCCCCGATCACTGGACACAACAGAGGACACTTTAAAGCAGGCAGGGGAATGTGTGTCAAAAGGGTTTAAAGTGTGTCAAAAGGTTTAATGTCTTCAAACCAATTTAACTTCAGTTTGGTATAAATAAAATGGGATATGAAGAATTTATTGAAGACCATTTTTTCATATATTAATTTCAAGAGAAATATAAAAAAATATAGTTTATTACTCATTTTATATGAATGGACTATTTTAAGCAGTGTTTAAAAAAAATCTTTTTATCTTCATCACTGACCCTGCATCTTTTTCAAATGAACATTAAAATCATAGTCAGTTCCAAAGTCTTTTTCATAAGTCCCTATATTGAACTTTATCCTATAATCAACATGTGAGTGCTACAGAAAGAAGTCTTTCATGAAAACTCGTGCAAAATCTATCCCAAAATGCATAAAACAAAAAGAGAATGGTTGCTAATGCACTACAAGATCTTCTTGCCTCATAGAGGGTGTGGCAAGCAAGATGAAGATAAGTAGGATAATAGTAGATAAGTAGATAAGTCAAATAATAGGCCGGTAAAGATTGCTAAAGAATGACACCCGAGTAGCACACTGGTCTGCAGTCCCACGGAGGAGTTCCGCCAGGACTTAAGGATAAGGAGAAGTGATGACAGTAGGGAGAGAGATGCACAGACATCTGGGGCTATATTCACAAAAAAATGTTACAGCTGAAAGTTAGCGAAATTTAGGAGCAGCGGTTTAAAATTAGGAGTGTGTCACTCCTAATTATTAGACTCATAAAAGAGTAATTCACAAAGCATTCCCAGGTGGAAAAAAAGTATACTTTACTGTATTTGAAATATATTCCATTTTTCAATAGTACATTGCAAATATACTAACAAAAAATTTACTATCTTGAAATATATTAAAAGTATATTAGCATCATGCTTTTTTACCTATTTTTACAATACAACTTTTAACACACTTTAAAATAATTGTACTTTAGTATATTTTCTAAAAGAATATTGAAAAACAAGCATACTTTTAACATATTTCTAAAAAGTGCACTATAAGTACATTGGTTAAAAATATATGCTTTGTTACACTTTTAAGAAATATGCTAAACACAAGCATACTTTTAATATATTTCTAACAAGTGCATTATAAGTACTTTGGTAATAATAATATGCTTAGTTACATTTTTAAGAAATATGCTAAACACAAACATACTTTTAGTGAAGATTTAGCGCATTTAAAGAAAACATACTTATGTTGCTCTTACTTACAATACATTTTTGGAGTACTTTGTGTAAGAACATAGCAAAATGATTAAGCTTTTAGTGGGTTTAAAATATGAACTTTATAAACACTTAGGCCTACTGCAATATATTTTAAATATGTATGTATTTATCATTTTAATATTTTAAAAATATATATATATTTACAATGTACCAACTTATACTGTATTAGAAACATTTGTCAACTATTATTAAGCATTGCAATAAGCATACCTAATTAATGTTGTTCACTTTTACTTGTTTGTAGGCTACTTGTAAAAGGCTGTTGTCCACTGCATGCTACGTTTGTAGCCTACTACTAAAATTCCCACAAGGATTTCAACATCATATTATTTGAAATTGATCATAGATACATTTTCCAGAGATGTTAAAAAAAAGTTGTACTTGTTTAAATTCAAACAATAGCATAATACACGTGCTAGTCCTGATTGGTTCCAGAGCCGTTAAATGGTTGTGATTGGTTCTTATGATAATGAGCTCGCCTCGCAGCTCACTCAGAGCCTCCGTTAATATGCTGCTGTGCGTGTGTGTTACTTACTTGAATGTGATTAGATTTAGAATCCTAAATTTAAACTGTTAAAAATATATAGAGCGATCGTGTCTCTTTAGAGGACTAGCAGGAAACCACGCGATTCATATGGATTAGGTGATATTTTTTGTGAATAACTTTTTGAAACGTAGCGTTTTGAGAAAACATAGTGTTGATTTTATCCAGCTTCTTCAAGTTTGCATGGCGAGTGACATTTGGAACCTCATTATGTTGTGATTCTAGGTAAGATTTGTATTACATTAAAGGGACACCAGGCAGGAATCCCGTTTTTGTCAAACAGCGACCCCTAGAGTCTCTGTGGAGTACTTGTATTTAACGTTACTGTCGTAAATTTCTTTTGCCAAGTGTGTCAGAGGTTCTGGGTTCTAATCCGTACTAGTAGTATAGTTTATTTTCCTCATCAAAACCGATTGTTTATTAGTGGTTGTATTTCAAGCAGGGACACGTTTTTTGTGCATTAGGTTTTGTGATTTCACCGTAACAAATATAGAGTCTCTCCTCAACGGATTGAGGCGCGCGTTTGTGTGAAGACTGTGCGCGTCACAACAGAACACTCTATCCGCGCCACTGATCGCAGCGGCAACAAGCACTTTGGTCACTTGATTTCAAAAACAACACATTTCAGATCGCCTCTTATTTAACAAACGAACGAAATGAATGCTCTACTAGAATTACCTGGAGATGTTTTATTTGTTTGTATGGGTAACTTGCATCCGTGCCGCGAGATGTTTCAATGGGGACATATAACACCCGCAAATTACGCTCGTGTCTGACTCCTCGCTCGGTCAGTCTGCCGTTTCCTCTTTCTCTGTTCCTTCGACAATGCTTTCGGCATCTTATATGCCGGCTCAGCCATGACGATAGTGTGACAAACTCGATCCCTCTCTACCTTCCTGGATGGGGGCGTGTATGTGTGCAGTGCCGTAAAGGAATATGTTACATCGCGAGAGCTGATATCACGCGATACTTCCTGACGCTGAGGCCGGCGGCCCGCCGCACCAAAGTTGCAAGTGAGATTTTTCCGCTCACAGGCACCAGGGGGTGCGAGAAGGCCACCATTCAACCCGAAAGAAGTCATATAACCATTTCAATAACTCTGAAGCTGTTCAGTTAAGCTAAAAAAACTGCATAGAATCCCTTTAACGTTACTTGTCTTTGCCAGTTGTATTTTTGACACAAAGTGTAACAGCACGTCTTTTTCAGTTCAGCTACATTCAATTTGACCAATCAGAGCCAAAGTTTCAAGTCGAAGTCGAGCAGACTCGAAGAGATGAAGATGCTGCCTCAGAAGTTACTGGTAAGTTTTAGTTGCTGTTTGCATAAATAAAAAGCTCACTGTTTAGTGTTTTAATCTTAATAAATCTTTTAAAAATCTATGTGTAGACATTTGTTTGTCTTAAAACAAATATAAAACATTGTCCTATGCATCTGCAAAAAAACATAATTAGTCATTATAACATGTACAACATTGCATTAACATTTTTATTTGCAAAATGAAGCTGTGTATTTATTTCTGATTTCCTGAAAAATTTGGCTTCATTATGCAAATGATCTTTCTTTGAAAAGTTTTGGGGAAAAATACATGTTATGAACAAAGTTACTTTGTCTTGAGCTGACCAATAATGGTAGTGTGTGTTGATTGGCGTTTATAGTAGTTCAAGCTTGACAACATTATTGCATATGTATGCATATATAATTCTCTTTTTTGTTCATATTAATTTGTTGTTTTTCAGACAGCTGCTATAGAAGAAAAACTGAAATCTGAGTACAGAGATAAGCGAAGAAGAGAGTAGTAAGTATGGTTTGATCTCATATCACCTCTATTATAGAGATTTTTGAATCAGGCCTATTGAACGGTGGTCGACAGTTAGGAAAATGTTAGCGACGCGTGTCCATTTCAGGTGTCTAATTTGTGCTGCCTTTGAGTCATTCATGTAAAAATCTGTTTAATTGTTTTGTTTTTTAGTAAAGCTGTAAGTCACTTGTCCTAGTTGTCCTGGCATACAATATTTTTAACAACTTCTAATTTCCTTAAATCTTTAGATCTTTCTTTACAATAGACAGGTTCATGGGAAATACCCTAGGTTTTAAATAAACCACAATTATCAATAGAAAACATATCCTCTAATACTCACAGGTTGCTTTATTGCTGCAAATAACTATATCAGTAACTTTTTGATTGAACTTTGCTCACTGTAAACTGTGTTGGGCTGCTTCTAATCTCCTGTTCAATGTAACTCATAGAGTGCTGTACAGTGACGACAGACAAGAGGATAAAGCTTGCTGAGGAGGATATAGCCAAAGCTTTTAAAGGTAAACTAGAATTCCGTTGACTTCTCATGCATTTCTATGCAAATTATTATACATATATTCAAACATGGATACAAAAATGTTAATCATTGGTTAATTTTATATTAATTATTCTTCCCTTTTAAAGATCCTCTGATAAAGCAGTCTTCAAATACTACAAGCCCCAGTTGTAGAAAATGAGTCGAACTCAGAGAAGTGATCGTCTACTTGAAGATGAAGATGTGACATTCAAACTCTTCTGTTTCTTTGGTTCAGCCATTTGTAGGCCTAAGTTTGTAAATAATGCATTATTCACTTCTGCACATTATTTTTCTGAAACTTATTTTTATTTTTTCAGAAAATTGCATTGTGATGCTTATTTAGTGATGTAAAATTCATAGTGTACTTTTCAGTAATGCATGTATAACTGAAATGTTCAACAAAAAAATTATAAATATAGCTCTGCCATAGCATTTCACTGATCTTTTTAATTTACTTTTATTCCTTTTTTTACTCTTATGTAATTTACACAAGATACTATATTAAAGTTTTCTTGATTTTCAAAGTCTGTGTATGTCTTAATGTTTATATTTAATTATTTTTGCACTTTTAATATACCGTTTTAAATACTGAATAAAACAGCTTTATATTAAGCTATTAGTGTAATGCTAATAGACTTTTAATGCTATTTAAATGTTCTTGAAGTACATTAAATTATGCTTCATATATTATAACTAGTTTAAGACATGAAAGTATATTTTTAATGAACTGCAAAGAAATACACTTAAATGTACTGGAAGTGGTTCCATTTTAGCATAATTTAGTATATTAAAATCTAGTACATATGTTTCTAAGACACTCATAATGAATTTATAATGTACTTGTAACACAAATAAAGTACACTTTAAGCATGTAATTAGTCCCTACACAGGCATATACTTAAAGTATACAAAATATACTTTAAGTGGTTCCACTTTAGCACATAAAAGTACACTAAATACACTTCAAGTTGAGCTTTTCTACAATTTAATTACTACTAAAATATATTAAGTACAAAATTAGTTGTTCCAAAATAGCATGCTTCAAGTTAACTAATCATGAACACACTTGAAGTATAAAAAGTATGCTAAATTTTAGTACACTTTAGCACATTTATTTTTCACCTGGGTTGTCATGGTAAATGTAGTCCTGAGGACTTCTAAATCCCTAAGACAAACTCACAAAGGATCCTAAGCATGTCTGCAGTTGTCAATCCACGTCGCAAAATAATAAATGTATTGGAATATTACAGTTACATTAACCTTTTAAAGGGCACCTATTATGCAAAATTCACTTTTACATGGTGTTTGAACAAATGCAGGGCTCTCAAGTCTCACGTGAGACACACGCATTTCAACCCGTTCACACGCTTAAGCCTTGTTTATAGTCGACGCATCCGCAAGAGCGCGAAGGTGCGCGCGACAAAAGTGACGTCATTGCGGTGTGGGCGGTCGTGCGCGTTGGGTGCGCAAGACCCCATTTCGCCTGGCGGTGTGCACGGCACTTTTTGTAACTTCGCGCGCGGCGCCGCATCCGAAGATGAACGACTTCGAGCCAAGTCGAATCTGGCCGAACTGGCAGGCTACATCTGTACCAGCATGTTTATGATCCTTCTATACACAGAGACATTTGCATTGATGGGCGACCATAAAAGCCTCTCATTTTGTGAATAGGAACACATTTGCATTAAGCACCCAGTTTGCACTTGTCTAACGTAACTGCTTACATTTACAAAATAGCAGAAGTAAGCCCTGCTGATGAAATTAAGGTTAAAACACTCTTCAATAAGGCTTCAGTTGTTTAACTAGTTTACATGCAGTGAAAGTACAATACACCTACTGCATTTATTACTCTTTTTATATGAATCAGCAAGTAATAAACTACTAATAAACGGAAAACTACTTCTTCGCAGCTGATTCCTGGTGGTTTAGAGGAGAATTCTCCGAGTCGCCCCCTGCCGTTTCACAGAATAGCACAACGGCGAGCGCGTCCAGTATAAACGTTTGGGGAGGTGCGCGCGCAGTCAGCGGAGACTCGCGCTCGTGCGGACGCGTCGAGTATAACCAAGGCTTTACACGCCACACCTTGAATTTCTCACGCTGAGGAGTAAGGGAACTTGTCCCGCTATACAATTAATGGACGAGGCGCAGGCAAACGGAGGGAAGTTCTCTGCCGAGTTCATAGCATCTGTCTCGAGTTATACAGAGTTAAATGCTAGCTACCAGCCAATCAGAAATTAGAATTAGTTGTTTCCGGGTAAATTATGTGTTCCCGCTGCAAGCACGTTCGTTACTAGACAACACGCGCACACACGGAGTGGAAGTTGAAAGAGCACGATCTGATGAATGCGGTTTGCGGACATCTTCATTTATTTTTATTTTTTTTAGCATTTTGATTTTACGATTCCTGGACGATATCTCTTGCCTGTGATCAAAGACATTGAGAGCTGATGTTGAGGAGTATAGCCTATAGCCAAATTCGTGCTAAATTATTTTTGATGGATTCAAAAACTCTCCAACTGCTTTTAAAGGGGTCATCGGATGCAAAATACACTTGTATATGGTGTTTGCAAATAAATGTGTCTTTGCAGTGTGTGGACACAATCACCATGCAATGAAAAAAATCCATTAACTTTCTTTTTATCCTCAAAATCCTCATTATCATTTAAAGAGACGTGCACCGAAACGGGTCACTGTGAACAGAGCTGTTTTTGAAGATGTAAAAAGGGCAGGGGCGTCATGCAAGCCAAAATTCTGGGGGGGCACAATCTGAGACGTTGCAATTGTTTTCTGACTAGTGATATGGATCATGTTAGGAGGGGTCGGCTGGTTTCTCCCCCTGAAAATTTTTAAATTCTGGCTGCTAAACATACAATTTCAATGCAGTTTGGGAGGAACAGAAATACCTTAACAGAGCTAGCAGCAACCCTCCTCTATCTGAGGACTAAGTTAAAGTATCTATTTTCTAAGTTTATGTAAAAGACAGGTTGATGAAAGAACTGTAAGCTCAAATTCAAAAGCTTTTGAAGTCTACTTCATTAAAGCATGTTTACACACACACTTACTGTACACTTAGGCCTACTACACATGATTTTAAAAACAGTAGGCTACCATTGCAGTTTTTATGTTATGATTTTTATATGGCATGTGACCTAAGAACGATCTTACATTAAAGGTACATAAAGGTGCTGAGGTCTGACTTTGTGGTGCTCTGAAATTAAGTTATTTTAATATTAATATGTGATGGACTTTGAAAGAAGTTTGACAGATTTCAGTGCTGAATAAGGTTAACAATACCCCGTTTATTTGAAAATGGTTAATATTTGACAGAAATGTAAAAAAGTAATCAAATCAAATGTAATATGTAACATTACTTTAGTAAAATCATTGAAATACTGTAGTTACACTGCTCATTATTATATTTTAAATAAGGAACTTGTAAAGAGTAATTTATGAGCTATGAATCAATTTATCAGATAACGTTACTATGGCTTATTGTATGGCAGGCAGTAACGTTAGCCAACTAGTTTACGGTTAGACTAGGCTAGCTATCGATAACGTTACACTGACACAACTTAAGTTAATGCTCTGAATTCGTAGCTAATATCAAATCCATAACTTTTTGATCAAGTTAAAATTTCCAGGTCAACCACAAATAATCGCACTACCCTTTAATATCATCCGATAACTAATTCAATGCCGATTTGTTGCTTTGCCCAATTACCACTTCAAGACCATTTGTAAAACATTGCCAGCTCAACGCGCGAGACGAGTGAGTTGCTTGAACATACACAGCAGAGCGCTACGCGCATAGCGCTCTAGATTTGATATACACAGACACCATATTAGGAAAAAGGGGCGGGCTGATGCTGACCGATTTATTACACATCCAGAAGAATTTGAGTCGTTATAGGCTCTGGTAATTATATGGAGCATGATAGGAATAAAGTTGTGACAAAAAAATTATCAGGGAGGAAAAATCTGAGGGGGCACGTGCCCCCTCACTTTGAATGGGTATGACGCCACTGAAAAAGGGTGTTGTTTTACACAACCATTGAGAAATTTTAACCAAAGCATGTTACAAACTTTACATGAAGACCCAAAAGAATCATACCAACTTGTGGAAAATGGGCATCCGATGACCCCTGTAAAGGTGACTGGTTTGGGTCTTGACATACATGCTCGGGGCAAGTTGTTATGACAGAATGTTATGTACATTGAGCACTGATGTTCAGTTGGCTTGTTTGGGGTCAAATTTATTTCTATTTTTCAATAAATTTGTATTTTTTTAATATAACTATTTATTTTATTTGGATGAATTTGTCTTTTTATCAGATTTAACAATTGTTATAATTTTCATTTGTGCTGGCCAATTATGAACAATAGGCAAAATTGAACTGCTAGCAAAAATTGAAGCGAATTTGGTTGGGTCGAGGGACCGCTGCTGCAAATATTTGGGTGGCTGCTCCCCTAAATCTCACTCTAAACTTTTGATAAAACTTGAGAGCCCTGTAAATGTGTGTTGCCAGCGTGTGTACACAACCACCCTATAATGATAAAAATCCACCAAGTGCTTTTTTTAAAAAACCCATAAATCATAAGCACTGTCTCAGAACAAGCCGTTCGCAGATTCGGGGCAACGTGACGTCAATTTGCACAGGCCCCTCCCACGACTGTTGACGGACACTGCCGTTTTAGCATAGACCCGCCCTGAGTGAGCTGTACACAGTCTGAGATTGTATCAACGCCGGAGCAGGTGTAGACAAAAATGTCTCCTAAGTAGGGTTGGGTACCGAAACGCGGTGCCAATAGGGAACCAGTTCCGACGTAAATGGTAGTAACGAGACCGAATAAGAACGAAGATTTCGGTGCCTGACTCTGTCTTACATGCGCTTCATGAGGCACACACGCACGCAAGGTCTCTCGCTCTCTTCCTCTCCACCGTGTGCGCGCTATACGGTTCTGTCTCGCATGCTCGCTCGCTCTAGATTCCGGGAGATTTTAACTAATATGCGGGCATCAGGGAGCCGCTATCAATGCGCTTGGGATGTCTGCTGATAGCGAGGGGATTAATGAAGATGCCGAAGAAAAAAAACGATCGGCGAGAGTTGCCGCGTGCAGGCGTGAAGACGTGAAGTCGGACACTTTCTGGTTTCCGTAGTGTGACCGCTCACGTGGTGTTTGCATACTTTACCAAAGCTGAAGTGAAATAAATGCAATATTTGCAAAATACACAGATATTTCAGAGACATTTCCATTTAATACTTTATGTATTGCTTTTTACAGCGTCTGTTTGAACAAGAATAAAGTTACTACTATCAATGAAGTGGAATCAACGATTTTTAATCAGTTTTATTTTGATAAACATGACACAATATAACATCGTGACTACATGGAAATAGTTATAAAAAATTATTTGTAAGCTTTAGTGGTACTAAAGGTGTGAGAATAAACACGAAACACATGTGATCGTTGAAATGCGGTAAATCCGGCCAATCGTGGAACAGTTGTGTCGTCATCAGAGCTCATGCAGCTGCTCTTGAGAAACTGCGCTGGCTGCGTCCTGCGGCTGCTCTCGAATCGCTCTCGCGCTATTTTAATGGCATACGTCACAGTCATGTGGCGTCGGCGCTGCATCAAGTCGGACAAAATTTCTAACCGGCATGCACTGCTTCAAGTCAGCCACTGATTGGTCTGCCCAGAGCTGCATGAAGTCGAACAAGCCTAAAATGTTCCAAGGTTTGGCTGCATTTCACGTGTAAAATTACACATCAGAACGCCCTCTCTGTGCCAATTGTCTGACGCCCATATAGAATCACGCCAATTCATTGGCTGATGGCGCCACCTCGACGCTCTTACGTTGTCATATTATATTGGCGCGCGCACCATCATCTGCTCCTCAGATTTCTCTGCCGAAAAAGGAAGCTTGTCAGCAGCGCGACGAGCTTGGCAGTGAACGCAGCGTCTCGTTCCCTATTCAGAGAACATATGTTACACCAGTAACGTTCTCTTTCATAGGTTCACTCAACGCTGCGTAGCTAAGACGCAGTGGGACGAAATACCAAACTCGCCAAACTAAGCGCTGCCGTAACTAGTACAACGACCAGATAACTTACATGACTGGATCAAGCTGACAAAACATGGGAACCTGGAGCCATGTCGACATTAGATTACCCTGGTAGTAATCTCTATTAATCTCCAGTATTATTACATTGTTTGATATAATATTGTTTTATTTGATATTATGTAAATGTGAATTTTTATTTTATATTGGTTTATTTATTATTACCATATGTTACTTGTTTTTATATTGTTTAAAGATTTAAGTTAATATTGTGTCCAGTTTGGCCCTGTAAATAAAAGGGTATTCTTTTTTGACAAAGTGTGTGCGGTTTCGTTTTCTTATGTACCGGTTCAAGAACTGTTTAAGCACCGGAACCATTTAAAAAATACAGAGTAGGTACTGGTGTCGGATAAAACCCAACCGATACCCAGCCCTACTCCTAAGCGATTGAGGTGTTTTGTTGTTTGATGTAAGAATGAACATAGCAGTCTTCATTTACTCTCGTTGTTACTCGAGGATGGATCTTTACCAACAGTTTGTGATCCAGCTTACAGTCTCCAGAGCGATAGGCCTAACGTTACTGGTCATGGCAGTAATGAAAGGGAGAGAACACACTTTATTACAGTTCATCTGAGTCGTTTTACGTATATAAAGTTTACCAGTTAATTAAACACCCCCTGAAAAGGTCTGTATATATTTGTGTACTTTTAGTTGTAACTAGTATTTTTTTTAATTTGCAGTGTATGTTGATGATAATATGAGGGAGAGAGAGAGTTTATGGATAATACTTTATGTGCACTTCTTGTATTGTGTTTATTCAGCACTTATGGTGATTTTCTGGAGTAAAACGGAGGCTTTATCTTTTGTGTGACACATACTACCATATATCCATCCTTCCATATCACAGAAAGTTCCTGAGGTTTAGCTTTCAGGGGCAAAGCATACCAATATCGAGTTCTTCCACTCAGCCTAGCACTATCACCCTGCACTTTCACAAAATGCGTAGATGCAGCTCTGGCGCCTCTGCAGGGTATTCGCGTCATGAACTACATCAACGATTGGTTGATTCTGGCTCAGTTGCATCAGTTGGCGGGTCGGCATCGATATGTCATTCTCTCCCACATGAAAGAGTTGGGGGTTACATCCGGTTTTTGGCTGAAAGAGAAAAAAGGCTGAAAATATAAGACGAAATTACGCTGCGCTGTCCCTCCGTGTTCAGCGATCAGGTTTTATATGAAGGTATTTTTGGTGCAAATCAACTGAACGCCTGTGACAGTGAAATTTGTAGTTGTAGTGAATAGCCACACATGTGTATCAGTAAATTTGAACTCACAGAAAGAAATATTTTAAGAGTTGCAAACATGTAGACATTTTTTTCTCTTCCACAAACACAACACAACAGTTACACCTTCTCAAATTCTTCATTGCAGGAGCACAAATCCTATTCTACAAATCACAAATTAAGAAACTCGTATGCTCACATTTTTGCTACAGTGAATATGATGCTAAACGCATTCACACACCTGCATCAAAACGTGAAGTCACAGAGATATTTTGCTCATCCGCAGATCAGTATGTGAATTCATCCAATGAGAGTTGCACACTTGTAGAATATTTTCTCACAAATGTGTTATATATTTTTCTAGCACAAACACAAGTACATAACTACAGCTGCTTGAATCTGCTGCGACGAATCTCAAACACTGTTTTTCGTTTTCAAGTGACAAGTTTCACGCATGCTCTCTTTTGCACCACTCTTTTGCACCACAACAGTGAGTTGTGCATCTGTAGAGGCAGTGGGCGGAGCCTACAATCTTGAGCAAGATTTTGGTGTGTCGAAGACAGCTTTGAAGTGGTTTAAATCCTATTTCACTGACCGTGCTCAGTTTGTTTCCATGGGCGGTTTCAGGTCTGAGATTAGCTCTGTTCTCACTGGTGTTCCTCAGGGCTCAGTCTTGGGCCCTCTGCTCTTTAATATTTATCTGTCACAACTTGATCATTTGTTGCGATCGCTTGGCCTCCATTATCACTTTTATGCTGATGCTACGCATATTTATATACACTCAAAATATGTAGAACACCTTAATGTTGATTTTCTCTCCCGCTGTGTTTCTGAGATGAATGGATCTCAGAATGGATGAGTAATAATTTCTTGTATCTGAACGGTGGTAAAACTGAAGTTATGCTTATTGGTTCCCGTCATCAAATTTCCAAAGCTGGTTCTTTATCTTTGACCATTGATGGCTCTGTCTTGGCGACTCAAGCTAAAGTGAGGAATCTTGGAGTTATTTTGATACTAGTCTTTCATTTGATTCTTTTGTTCAGAGTACAGTTAAATCATCCTTTTTTCACCTCAGAAACATAGCAAGATTGCGTCCTATGCTAAATTTCTCAGTAGCTGAAAAACTGATGAATTCCTTTGTCTTCTCTAGGATAGATTACTGTAACGCCCTTTTAACTGGAGTCTCTAAATCCACATTCAACAAACTGCAATATGTACAGAACTCGGCAGACAGGATATTGACTGGGTCCAGGGTATGCAATTACATTACTCCAGTTTTGGAGTCCTTACACTGGCTCCCAGTCAGATTCCGAGTTGATTTTAAAATGATGATGCTGACATAAAGCATTGCATGGCTTGGCTCATTATTTATCTGAATTGTTAATTTCTTATACCACAAATCAGAGACTGCGATCTTCAGTCCAACTTTTTGGTCGTTCCTCATACACGCTTACGATCTATGGGTGACAGGGCTTTTTCTTCATATGCTCTTGATTTTAGGGAAGCTCAGAACTATGACTTTTTCAAAGGTAGACTTAAGACATATTTTTTTACATTAGCATTTGATTGTTGATGTTACTTTTATTATTTGAGCTTTGTATTGCTTATTTTATGTGCAGTGCTTTGAGAAGTTGCTTTTAAAGGCGCTTTCTAAAATAAAGTTTATTATTATTAAATCTTGACTCACCCTTGAGCTCCACATCGGCCTCGTAGTTCCCGCTGATGATGAAGTCTGTGCTCGGGGTGCTGCAGCGATACACACCGCTGTCGGTCGCTCGCACCTTCTTGAACCTGAGCTCCACTGAATCATCGCTCAGCTTCTTATAACTGATGTCGCCGCTGATGACCCGGTCCCTCACTGTGGCGTCCATGAAGCTAGTGTCCAAGGTGGAGACGAGGGCCATAGGTTTATCACCAGTCTGGATGTACCAATCGAAATCCTGTTCCCGGGGCCCCTGGTAATCGGACACATCGCAGCGGATGGAGACGGCCTGTCCCTCGACATGCACCAGAGGACCGACTGGCACCTTCACCACACGGCCCTCGCTGACCGCCACTAAGAGAAAAAGACAAGATTTCTCACAAACAGAGCATGTAGAAAGGAAATACAGCAATACCTCTGTATATATCTCTGTTTATGATTTCTGAATCCTTTTTTATTTCTTTATGTAAGAAATGCCACACAGATGACTGTATAATTGTGTATGCGCTCCAACACATCCTGAGCACACGCAACGAGCAGCGCTCTGCAGATTCACGGACGATGGTGAAGCAAGTGTGTGCGTAATGATTTGGTTGTGGTGGTAAGACAGCATTCAGCAGAGAGAGTGAGAATCCAAACGCAGTTTATTAACAAATATAATCCAAGGTCAATATAATCCATCAGGCAGAGGGTCAAGCACATGTAATCAGTCCGAACACAATTACAACCCACTGAGGCAAACAGGAACAAGAAATTCAAAATTCAGGAACAAATAAATATAAAGAAACTACTCAAAATGCTGACAGAAAGTGTGAACCAGATCAAACAAACAAGACTTCATACTGAATGAAGGCAAAAAGGCATTTAAATAGACAGGGTGATGATCAAATGAAACAAGACACAGCTGAAACAGATAAACTAATAATGAGCAGAGGGTTCTGGGAAATTAAGACCGGGAATAACAGATTCTATGGAAACAGTGAGGGACTAGGGCGCCATCTGTTGGTACATGGCAGCTGACAGATGTAACAGTGTGACAGGACTGCACTGCTGAGATTATTCACCGTTTGAAGAGTGTTTATACTAATATTGTGTGTGTGTGTCACTGCTGAATAGTAAGTGTTTCTGTCTTCATCTGCTATTTAGTGATTAAGATAATCGTGTTTGTGTGTTATATTTGGATATTTATCACTATGTCTGACTGACGCGATACTAGAGTTCCCTTTCGAGAGGTCTCTCCTATTGCGTAAGTAGCTTACGCTATGGGAAAACTCCTTTTCTCGAGAATATTGAAGTCTTTATGTAAAACGCATTGGCTGTGCTGCGGCAACTTGCTCGAACCAATGACGGGGCGACTCTGAATGCGCGACCAATGAACGCGCTTCACGCCCGCGCGCGTCAGAGCCCGCCAAGATGGGCGTGGCCAAGCTATATATTGGGCGCCCCGTCATGAGAGTTCTTTAGATTTAATCTCCTTCAGCGAACACCTTCTTCGCTGGATCCTCCGGATTATTGAAAGCCTTCGCCGCCGTGGAAAAGCATACCAGCGGGATTGCTACGAGGACGTCGGCACCTTCAGCCGCCTTCGAACACCATCCTACTGAGCCATCCGGCGCGCCACACACGCAAGTATTTTACATCTGTTCGCCCCGCGACATTTGTAAAAGAGCAAATTTTCTGAGGCGTTGTTTCAAATGCCTTCCTGCGCGTCGTGCAGAGACCTTCTCCCGGACGGGGATCGTCACATCATCTGCGCTCGCTGCCTGGGCCGGAACCACGCAGAAGCTGCTCTGACCAAGGGCGGATGCCCGGAATGTGACGACCTGGGTCTCTCCACACTGCGGGCTCGCTTCGCCGCTTTCGCCGCGAGCGAGCCCATCGCCGCCACCCCTCTGTTTGAGCCGCGCTTTAAAAAAAAAAAAAAAAACGCCGCTCACAGAGGCTTCCTGAACCTGAGCTCAGTGACGTCACGCCGAGCCAGTCTCCGCGTGCTTCACCGCCGCTCTTGCCTTCCCCACCGCCGGTTCAGTTCACTCAGCCGGACCCACACCCCTCTAGCAGAGCGGTGGGCCTTGTGACTTTCGGCGCGTCCGAGGACGACGGGGGAGTGGATGACAGCCTGTCCATCGACGCTGCATCTGACGACTGGCCGGGCTCCACTTTCGACCCCGCCCCGTCGACGCTAGCTAGCACGAGTGCGGGCTCCACCATGGATACGGAGATTATCCGCATCCTCTCGAAGGCCGTGGAGGACCTCGGGCTCGATTGGTGTTCTCCGCCAAGTCATGGAAAGCCCCCCACTCTGCGAGCCTAAAGCCTTCTTTTTCTTCTTCGCTCTCCTCAGTGGACGGCGCGAAGGAAAGAGGCTACGAGGGAACGCCACCCCTCGAGGAGGTCGTGGCCAATCATCTCTGCCCGCCCTCCACCACCGGATGGAAAGCCAAAGCTTCCCACCCCTCGAAACCCTGCCGCACTACCTCTGCTCTCGCCGGTCGCGCCTACGCCGCCGCCGGCCAAGCTGCATCAGCGCTTCACTCAATGGCGGTACTTCAAGTGTTCCAAGCCAAGCTTCTCCGCTCTATGGACGAGTCTGGCCCCGAACCCGAAGCCTTCAGGGACCTACGCAGCGCAACTGATAGCTCTGCGAGCCACGAAGGCCACCGCCCAGTCTATTGGCCGTGCTATGGCTAATTTGACTGTTCTCGAACACCATCTGTGGCTGACTGTGACTGAGATGAAGGACGCGGATAAGGCGCCATTTCTCGACGCGCCTATCTCCACCAGCGGGCTGTTTGGACCGGCGGTTAAAGGTTTCGCCGAACGCTTCACTGAGGCCCAGAACGCGTCACAAGCTATGCGTCATTTCCAACCAAAGCGCTCCAGCTCATCGCAGAGCAGACAGAGACCGCCACAGCCGCAGCGGGCTAGAACAGCTCCCACCGCCTCTCAGCCCGCGCCTCAGGCTGGCGCTCGACGCCGCTCGCGCTCTCAAAAGCCGTCCTAGCCACAGAAATGAGAAGATAGAGTGCGTGTCTCGCAAAAGCCGGACCACTCTCTCTGCAAAAGCTCAAACATTACCCAGTCCCCTTACAGGCGGCTGGATATGTCCATAGAGCAGTCAATGGGCCAGTCACAGAGCTCGCTCATCTGCAAACAAACACCGTTTTTACGGCGACGCACAAAAAAAAAAAAAAAAAAAAAAAAAAAAAAGTCTTTTTCTGCCTGCGTCACTAAGGGTTAACATGTCCACAAAGTGTGCATTCCCAGATACTGTCAAAACAGTGCCAAATTCATTCCCAGCTCAGGCTGCGCTTCCCATGAATGTAGATCACGTGCCTACGGTCATGTACGCACCACTACACACAAGCACTGTTCACACAGTTATAAATTCATCCCCAGTAAAAGCGGGAAACATTATAAAGGTGACGCGTGTGCCTAACACTGTTTATGCACCCCCACTTATAAACACTGTCCTTACAGTGTCAAACACAACCTCCGCTCAGGCTGCGAGTTTTACAAACACAGCGCGCGCTGTTGTAATCACACACGCGCCCATTCACTCAGCTGCTCAGCGCGTGCCCGCGCCTCTGAGAGCTATGAGCTCAGGCGATTCGCTGGCCAGGTCCCTACGTCACAGCGGCCCGCCCCTAGCCTGTATTCAGCCCATATCTGTACACGCAGCGGCATGGGAAAACATTCCAGATATGCCGAAATGGGTATTGAAATGGGTATATAGTAAAGCACGGATACTCGCTCCAGTTCGCTCGCAGACCACCACGTTTTACGACTGTGGTCGAGACAAAAGTGAGAAAGGAGTGTTCACATGTTCTACGCACCGAGGTGCGCAAACTAATAGAAAAGGGCGCTGTGGAAACTGTTTTCCCCCTCTCTGAGTGGGACAGGTTTTTACAGCCGCTATTTTCTCGTCCCGAAAAAGGATGGCGGTCTCCGCCCCATCCTAGATCTCAGACACCTGAACAGAGCACTAATGATTCGCTCGTTCAGAATGTTAACAACCAAGCATATCCTCGCGCAAGTACGCCCAGGAGATTGGTTTCTCTCAGTATATCTGAAAGATGCTTACTTTCACATTCCAATAACGCCTCATCACAGGCCGTTTCTGAGATTCGCTTTCGAGGGACAGTCATACCAGTACACAGTACTTCCGTTCGGCCTGTCCCTGGCTCCCCGTACATTCACGAAATGTATGGATGCAGCACTTTCCCCCCTAAGACGAAGGGGAGTGCGAATACTGAATCATCTCGACGATTGGCTGGTTCTAGCACAATCAGAGAGTCAGTTAATAACACACAGATCTTGGATTATCAGCCATTGAGAATGCCTGGGTCTAAGAATCAATTTTGCAAAAAGCATACTATCTCCCAGCCAGAGGATTTCTTTCCTGGGAATAGTTCTAGACTCGATGCAAATGACAGCGCGTCTCTCATCAGAGCGCGCGCTTACCATCCGGCGCCGTGCAACATCATTCAGGGCGGGCGCGCGTGCCCCCGTCAAACGGTTTCAGAGGATGCTCGGTCTCATGGCCTCAGCATCGGCCGTACTCCAGCTAGGATTGTTGCATATGCGCCCTCTCCAACGCTGGCTCAAAGAGCCGCGTCCCTACTCACGCGTGGCGTTCGGGCCACTTTTTAATCAGAGCGAACCACGGCTGTATAAAAGCCCTGATGCACTGGAAAGCCGCCGACTGGTACCAGTCAGGCGTGAGTCTGGGTGTGAACACAAGGAGAAAGATGATAATGACAGATGCCTCCAAAATAGGTTGGCGGGCCCTTTACGAGGGCAGGCCTGTCTCCGGCTTTTGGTCAAACCCGGAGAAGCGCCTACACATAAACTGTCTGGAAATGAAAGTGGTCGCTTTGGCTCTCAGAGCCCTGCTCCCACATCTAAAAATGAACACGTCCTGGTCCGAACGGACAACATGACGGTAGTGTCGTACATAAATCGCCAGGGTGGACTCAGGTCGAGCTCCATGCATTCAATGGCCAGGAGACTCATTTTATGGTCCCAGCACAACTCGCGCTCGCTGAGAGCAGCGCATGTGCCAGGCGCCCTGAACCAGGGGGCAGACATGCTATCCAGAGACAAGATTCTCCCAGGAGAATGGGCTCTCAACCCGCTGACGATTCAGTGGTTATGGAAAACCTTTGGCAAAGCGGAGATCGACCTCTTCGCCTCCAAGGAGAACGCGCACTGCTCTTTTTTTTTCTTCACGAAAAGCACGGACGCGCTCGCCCAGAGCTGGCCGAGCCGCCCCTTATATGCCTTTCCCCCGATCGCGATGCTGCCACAGGTCATCAGTCGGGTCAGAGAGGAGAAAAACGCAGTGCTGCTGATAGCCCCACTCTGGAAGAACCAAACATGGTTACCAGATCTGATGCAAATGCAATCTGCACCACGGCCGATTCCACTGAGGCCAGACGATGATATTTCATCCCCGCCCCGATCTGTGGGCCCTTCATGCATGGCCCCTCAACGGGTTCCCAGGAACCTCGCGAGCGGAGCACTAAAAACCATCGCTGAGGCGCGGGAGCCCTCCACGAGACGCTTATATGCCCAGAAATGTAAGTGTTCAGTGACTGGTGTAATGCCAAGGGCCTGAACCCTGAGACATGCGAGATTACGAATGTACTCGTTTTTCTACAAGGGCTTCTGGAGGCGGGCCGCACCCCCTCCACGCTCAAAGTATATGTGGCGACCATCACAGCGTCACACGACCCTGTAATGGAACGTCCATTGGGAAGAAACGACCTAATTATTCGTTTCCTAAAGGGCGCTAGGAGGATGAACCCTTCACGCCCCCCCTCAGTGCCGATCTGGGACCTAGCTAATGTCCTAGACGCTCTTAAAGGGCCCCCGTTCGAACCACTCCGAACCGTGCACCTTAAACAGCTCTCGCTCAAGACTGCGCTCTTGCTGGCACTCGCCTCGGTCAAGAGAGTGGGCGACCTGCACGCGCTTTCGACAAGCGCTGCCTGCCTAGAATTCAGTCCTAACGACTGCAGGGTCGTCCTTAGGCCGAAACAGGGGTATATTCCTAAAGTGCTCACCACTCCCTTCAGAGCACAGGTTATCTCCCTAACTGCGCTTTCGTCTCCAGCAGACGAACACGACGCTAATCTACTCTGCCCCGTTAGGGCTCTCAGAGTGTATTTGGAGCGTTCTGCCCTATTCAGACAGACAGAACAACTGTTTGTATGCTTTGGCGACCGTACGAAAGGTTCCGCCGTTTCAAAGCAGAGAATCTCTCACTGGATAGTTGAAGCTATAGCGCTGGCTTACGAAGCTAAGGGACTTCAATGCCCCTGGGGAGTCAAAGCACACTCCACCAGGAGTGTGGCTTCTTCCTGGGCACGGTCGAGCGAGATACCGATCGAGGATATTTGTGCGGCGGCAGGCTGGGCCTCACCGTCCACATTTATCAGGTTCTACAACCTACAGGTCCCGACATTGCATTCCAATGTGCTATCAGCATGATGCTAGTTGAACTGCGAGTTCGCATCTAGATTATGTATGTGCTTGTGTCACACTGAGCGCCTTCTAGCCGCTCTGTATTTTTTCCCATATATAAAGCTCGCCTCTGCCGGCTAGTTGGATGATAACTTTGCTTTTTAGCTCAGGCACCTGCCTCTGGCTATCATAAGGCGAAGTTCAGCACGCACGGCGTTTTGCATGGTGTTCCCATAGCGTAAGCTACTTACGCAATAGGAGAGACCTCTCGAAAGGGAACGACTCGGTTACTAACGTAACCTCGGTTCCCTGAGAGGAGGGAACGAGTATTGCGTAAGCTGCCGTGCTTGTGCTTGGTTAGTTCGCTTCAGTCGTTTTAACCTAAAGAACTCTCATGACGGGGCGCCCAATATATAGCTTGGCCACGCCCATCTTGGCGGGCTCTGACGCGCGGGCGCGAAGCGCGTTCATTGGTCGCGCATTCAGAGTCGCCCCGTCATTGGTTCGAGCAAGTTGCCACAGCACAGCCAATGACCGAGCTCCTTCGTTCATTGCTGTCAGCTGTGCAGCTGCAATGCGTTTTACATAAAGACTTCAATATTCTCGAGAAAAGGAGTTTTCCCATAGCGTAAGCTACTTACGCAATACTCGTTCCCTCCTCTCAGGGAACCGAGGTTACGTTAGTAACCGAGTCGTTATCTAGCATCGTTTATTTTCATTACTCTCAATGTATATTAACATGTTATGCATCCAGTGCAGATATTATTTATCTATATTGTGGATTATATCGCTTGATACTTTGAATCGTTGAATACTTGAAGTTATTCAATATAATCTGTTACACGTGTATTACACTCACGTTTCTATACACGTGACACCACCTAGCAGCAGTTCGTATGCATCTGAATGTTAATAGTTATTGCATCGGTTACTGTTTAGTATTGGAATGTATGTATATGTATATTTAATTCATAATGCTGTTATTCCTATTCATTTGTTTTCATTTAGAACCACACACCTAAATATATACATATTGAAAGATTGTATGCCCATGCCTACTGCAACAGTTATTAAACACCATCCAATCAGTTATTGGTCTTGTTCCTGTGTTCTGACCGACACCTGAGAGTGATTACCACAAAAAAGCAGTTCCAGCAATAGAAATAAAATAAAG
The DNA here is from genome assembly GCA_026230005.1 of Gila orcuttii. Classification (NCBI taxonomy): domain Eukaryota; kingdom Metazoa; phylum Chordata; class Actinopteri; order Cypriniformes; family Leuciscidae; genus Gila; species Gila orcuttii. The sequence continues at coordinate 6,403,225 of JAPDVR010000007.1, read as the reverse complement.
TCCTTTTAAGTCTCCCCAACACTTTAATCTGTGGCGGAAATGAGCTTCCATAAACTGGAAACCTGCAGACACTGCCATGAAACTTTCAAGAACTGCTTACTAGGTATGAACACTTTACATAAAAATGGCATGCTATCTCAATAGGTACTTTATATAAAAATGAAATAAGAATAATCATTCACATGGCTGTGCATACATGCATAATATTAAAAAGGTTATTTGGATCTTTATGTAAGAATTTCCTTATGGAACCTCTAGGCTAATTGCGAATAGGAAATGGGAATAAATACATAGTTCTGGTATGAAACTCTAGATGGAAAAGGCTGATTGGTCCTTAACTCATTTGGAAGCGAATTGGCCAATGAGCTGCGGCTCAACATTCAAATACTTGAATGTTGCTGTATTCCTCTGATCCTAGGCTAAAATCTGAAGTCTTTGATCGCTAGTTTGACATGCTCACTGACAGACGAATAATGACCATTAAGATCAAATATGACCTCAGACGAAATTCTGGCAGTGTCAGAAGATTTGACTCACAGTCCTGCAGTGTGGCTTCTGTTACGACGACCGTCAGATTGTCTTCGTTTTTCAAGACAAGCTGTGACCAAAATTAAAGAGTTTTCTTTGTAACCACAATTTCAATCCTGCATGTAATACAGCTCACTGTGAACGAACGTGTCATTGATTGATGACGTAAAACTTGCACGCATCCGTTTTTAATGCGTCTGGACTGTCGTACAGTCTAACATTAATGATAATTGAGATCTTACAGTGTGACATGACTTACAGCGAGGATCATGTTCGTACAGTCTGACAAGGAACAATCGTAAAGGACTATTATAAATCACACAGTGTGCACCCGGCTTAAGATAAGTGAACACTCTTTTACTCAATACTGTATCTCTGTGCATATTGCATGGTTTGCTTATTAAATTAGCAGTCATAACAGCTAAACTAAGCGTTATGTTTAACAGTATTGTGGAGTGATTTACGAAGCGTTAACGCAATTGTGTTCATGTAGCAGCAAGCGGTCTATTATATGTAATTGCGGTGATGACACGCTGTCTATGCTACGGATATGAGAATAGGTTAAAGTGAAATAAGCATTTGAGCTTTCAACTGGGTTACCATGTTTAGCTAAATAACTTCAAGGGCAATGTTTTCATTAGCTATGCAAACTTGTGCGGTTAATTTCAGCTGCACGCAGTGTCAGAGCACCGTCCTATCTTAATTGTCTCAACTTTTCCACTTATCAAGAGAGCACAAGGATAACATCAATGATAGGCTACATCAACTGATTAATTATGATACTTGCTTAGATGGTTGCTGGATTTCTTATCTCTATCAGTTTGGATTGTATATATTTTGTTAATGAGAACACATATTGCACGTTTCTATAGCTAAGCCATTCGGCATCTCTGCACTTTCTCCTGCTTTGTTTTGGGTTATTTCATGTATGTTACATGTGCACCAGCATGTCTTAGGGGGCTTTTACACTGGGCTCGTTTGCTGCAGTCCGGGCGCGATTCTCCCCAGCGCCCCCCGCAGTGTTGGTCTGGTTTCACACTCAACTTGATTCTATCAAACTCTGGTGCGTTTGCGTGCATCTTACGTCATTGCAAACGTGCACTGCGCATGATAGAAAACACGACGCGGGTCAATATATTGTGTTTTTTTTTATTAATTTGGTGCTATTATTCATAGCTGAGTAAACAACGCAGGTTAACTGTGTGTGTGTTTCGCATAAGCTGTCTTTCCGCTGCTTGCAAATGGACTTTTTTGAGGAGACAGTGGATTTTCCATTAATTTGTTGCCCTGATTGCACGCACTATGCGCGAATACACTGCAGACTCACTCTTGCTCGTATCCAAGGTAAATCTTCATCCCTTACGTGTGTTTTATTTAATTAAATACATCATAATCGGCTAAAACGCAAGCGCAGGATACTTTACTTCCTGAACAAGTGCGCACCCGAGTCCGTGTTGCTTTCACATACACGCCAACCGGAACACGGTTCGGGAGCAACCGAACTCACACCACCTCCTCCAGGTAGTCTCGGGTTCGGGACCCAGTGCGCACCCGGGTCCACATGATAGCGTTCACATTAGCGTTTTTTCATGCGAACCGTGCCCCGTTCCGAACTAAACTGCCAGTGTGAAAGCCCCCTTACATGCTCACAGCAATGTCTGTGAATGTACTGGCAGTAGCAAGTCTCGGTACTTGCTCTGCAGCAGCAGCAGCGTAGCAGATCTATTCTGCCAAGACCTATTAACATTGCCATATCCATTACCATGCCAATCTTCATTACCATGCTAATCTTTCAGAGAGTTGTCTTCTTGACAGAAATAATACTCAACTCAGCAATCACCCATCCAGGCTTTTGCAATGATTGATGTCAGCTGCTGGAGGAGTGATTTATATTAATTGATAGTCTATAACCATCGGACTAACTACACCAGCTCAGTTTTGCTTGAGAACAGCATGACTATGTTGAAAAATAACTTAGCTAGATTTAGATAACTGAGGTCAACAAAACAAACTTTAACTCAATATAAAGAAAACTAATGAGAACTGAACAGAACAAAACTGACCCCCTAACTGAGTAATGTTACATGTCAGGGCCCGTATCCCTAAAGAATTTTTGTGCAAAAAGTGGCTCCTAGCGGCCAAATTCTAAGAAAATTCTCAGAGTCATGACGTTTTCTTTACCTTTAGAATTTTTAGAAATAGGTCGTTTAGAATTTACCCTAAAAGTGACACGAAAATCCCAGTTAATATAAAAGCTATTCCTCAAGATTCCTAGCGCTTAAAAGGGCTCCTAAGCCAAGATCTGCTAAGAGCAGGGAAGAGGACTTTTAGTGGCTTAGGAGTTCCCCTAAGCAGCTGCACAAAATAGGTTAGGATTCCTTTTTTTCTCCATTTTCTGTGTTTGTAGGATATTTGTTAACAAGCCTTCATAAATAGACCAGCCAGCAATCACAGACATTGATAAAAGCTGAGCCGTGTTACCCTCGTTAAGACCACACTGAGTTGTAACCTTGCAATTAAATATAACCCCTACAGCTTACTATTCATTTTACAGATATTTTCTTGAATGTGAAATATTATTTACAATTACAGTCTGCATAGATTAGAGTGTATAATTATGTTTATTGATTTGAGGGTACATCCTTTGCTCATTATCACCAAAAGTTCATTTTCATCAAACTTGTAGGATCAACCAATCACGGCTTTTGAAATGATGACTCATACCTAGCAACGGGGTCAACCACACCTCCTCACTAAGATAGGATTTTCTATCCATTCCTTGCTCAGAGTTCACTGAAAATGTTCTGGAATCACTTCTAAGCTAAAACTCCTGGCAAGGAATTTTTAGGTTAAGTTAGGAGCTCTCTGAGAGGATTCTCAGAATCTTTAGGGATACGGGCCCAGGTTGTTTTTGGACTTCATTCTGTGTTCAGTTTCCCGACACTCCTTGTTTCCATCATCACAGTCATCATTAGTTCATTTGGTTCAGCTTTGTGTAGTTAATTATCTCGTTAAGGTCCTTTGTCTGTCCCATGTATATATTCCCTGTGTTCTGCCTCAGTATTCTCCAACTGTAGGAATCCGCAGTGAACCGTGTCTTTTGAAACTTGGCCCTCTCCCCCTCTTAGGGAAAAAAGTAGTGATGCACCGAAACCGAAAATTTAGGATGCACTTGGCCGAAAACCGAAACTGAAGCCGAAAATGGCTTCTTTTAAAAACTTACACTAATATATATATATATATATATATATATATATACACAGTACGAAACCTAAAATATTTTTAACAATAAATATAAATAATAATACCAAATAATATTATTCTTCAAGTTTTATGTTCCATCAAATTAAATGGTTTTTCAACAGTTGTGCAAAAATATCCACAATTATCTGAATAACTGCACACAAAATCACAGAATGGCAGTGGGCCTCTATTCTGCTGCTGCATGTAAACAATCTTTTACTTACATTTTAAATTACTGTGTCCTTTTCTATAATACTGTTACTTTTGACAAGAAATGCAACAAGCAAACATCAGAGTGAGCGTGAGACACAATCATCACACAATCGGTGTGTCATTTCAGCGTAATATGGTGACAACTGGCCACAAAACCCCAAAAATGTAATGTAAGCTAACACATCAAGACAGCGTTTAGACCAAAGCACATTAGCAACAGACACTTAAACATCATAGACAGCGATCGTGGCATTTTGGAATCCATCACCACAAACAAGCAATGTTGATAATAATAATCATAATAATAATTTCATTAGACTAGCATAGCAACCGATTAAATGCATGTAACAGACCATATTCAATTCATGATTTGGGAAAAATGTAACTTATATGCAGAAAGAAGCAAATGTGCATAGTCGCTAAGTTAGTAATGTTAAAGACACAATCTTTATTTAATTAAGTGAATTTGTCTTTGTTTTATAGTTGTAACTAAGCATTCATTTTAAAATAAGGGGGAAATGCAAAGACCTTTCATTTATTTGTTACAATGCTGGTACCATATCATCAATCTTATTCATTGTTTTAATAAAAGTTCTGTGCAAAAGAGAGTTTGTCACTATAGCCTACTATTTTTTTTATTAAGATTAATACTGAATCAACATTAAACATTCGTTTTGATCCAAAAAAAGGAAAGACCTAATGTTAAAGATTACTTTATTTTTAGATTACTTCAGGTCCATAGCTTCAACAAATATCTTTTCTTGTAAAATCTGCGGTGTTATTGGTGTTGTCACAAGGTTATTAATTAAACAAACAAATAAACACATACACTGTATGTAATATGTATGCAGGGCTTTGTCAAAGTGCAAGTAAGATGAAGTGAATTTGTCATTCGTGTGGGATTGCAACCGTGACACCTGGAGGGCCCTGGTTCCCCTCTGGCAGGAATATAGTATTGTCTAATAAGTTATATGATAAAAGAGTCTTACAATACTATACCAGCTGAAGTATCATGATACAAGTAGCATCACGATGCATGCAATATTGTGTTAATTTAGAATTCAAATCTACTAAATGAACCAAACTTTTATAAATACATAGATGTAAATGAAAACAGACCACATTTTCCTCTGAATACTTCATTAATGAGAATATATAACTTGTTATTGTTACCAAGCAAATTAAATTAGTGTAAACAAAATTCATTTTAGCACTGCACAGTAGCAAAGAAGCTGTATGAAGTGACATATAGATGTATTTATGCATTTGCACTTTAATTACAATTGCATAAATAATGTTATGAGATTAATGTTTTAAATGTAAAACTCTGAATTTAGAAATAAATAATTAAATAATACGCCTACTTTTAGATGGGAAATGCAATAAACTGATAAGGAAAAATTACCTGTTCTTATTGGACAATAGAATTTGATTAGATTTAAGGGCAATCTAAAACACAACAAGCTGTTTTTAATCACACTAATATACCACAAAATAAGAGTTTATAATAGGACAGAAAACAATATGTCGAATGAAATACAAATAAGAGGTTAAACCAAGCATCCATTTAAAAAAATAAATAAAGGTAACCGGATTTTCTTAAACAAGTCAACTTACCAAAAGCAATTAACAAAATCACAGAATGAAAAAGTCCAGTTATTCCATCCATTTTAAGAAGGCGCATGATATCCTCCCGTGAGAATGGCAAAAAAGTCTCTTCTGACAGAGTAACTTAGTCCTTTAGAGATTGTGGTAGATCTGCGGTGATAGAGTGATGAATGGCTCAGTCATCTCATTTTCAGTAAGAGAGAGAGAGAGAGAGAGAGAGAGAGAGAGAGAGAGAGATTCTTTAGCAGTACAGATCCAAACATATTAATCATGGCAATAAAGCACCTTAAAACTGAAACTAACGGAGAGAGAGAGAGAGAGAGAGAGAGATTTTGACTATTAAAACTCATTTAATTAAAAAAAAACTATTTTTAAAAAACATAAACTGAACATTGTCAAACATCACACTGAATAAAGTAATATTGCACACATAACCAATAAAAAACTCTTCAAAGCCATTTCTAGTTCAAGAGCCATTTCACAAAAGAAAATACATTTTATCTTTTAACTCAATCAAGGGGGTTATCTAGAAAAAGTGGTAAAAACAAAAATGTGTTTTCAGTTACCAGTGCTTCTAGGCTCACTTCCTGTTTGGTTTCCTGTTTTTTCTTCCCATAAATGCCGTCATTGAACACACCATCAGTTAATCATCCCTTATTTCTCTGTGTATTTAAGCTGGGTTTTTTCAGTCGTGTTTTGCTAGTCGTTGAATGGATTCTTGTATTGTGTTTGTTTCCAGGATGTTCCTGTTTTCCTGTGTGGACTATCTCCATGGTGTTCTAGTTCGGATTATCAGTGCTTTGTCTTTTCTCTATTAAAGTTGTGCGTGCATGTGGATTCTCTGTCTGCCTCATCTATCCGTGACACTAACGAGTTACAAAAGTAATGCCATTACAGCTCATTACACCTTGTCACCTCAGCACACTACATTTCCCATCATCCTCTCTGGCTACCACACTCAACAAATCACCACACCCGTCTGCCATCAGCCTCATCAGTTCCTCCATAAAAGCCAGCACCAAACCCACATCTTGTTCTGGGTTCGTCATTCTACACTGAACATGTACCTGACTACTTACCCATGCATCGAACTATCCCGTCCCTCGCCTTCTTCAGTCTTCTCTGAGTCTTCAGTCCACCCGCCACTACTCATCTCTACCAGCTACAGATAAGACTTATTCACATGCCAGTATTATAATCACGTTCTGCAACCAGAGACTCACATTAACAGATTAACACTTAAAGACAGAACATTTTTGGGTTATCTGACTCGCCTGTACTTTTCTTTGTTTTTCTAACCCATTATAGCAGTCAGCATCAAGTGCCATATATCATTTTAAACAGGCCGACTTGAAGTTTCAAACTACCTTATTTAAAGTCTCAGACAGAAAGACGACCGCCAGTATCATGCGCATGCAGTCCGCGCACCAGAATACAGTTCTTTCGCGCTTGAACGAAACACAATAACACCACGAACCATAACACAATTATGCCAAAATGTCATTTTGTCAAGTATCTTCATAACATTAAATAGCAGTCTTATGATGAACATAAAGAGTTGTGAGAGAATGAGGCGCATATGTGATCAGCGTCTCTGTCAGCAGCGGCTGCTCTTAAAGGGCCAGCAGCCAATAAAGCTTTCTGTCAGTAAAGTTAATCAAAGAACAAAGGGAACAGAGACATTTTTTATCCAGACATCAATGGCTTATTGATCATTATAGGTGTTATCAATCATTTAGTTGTTGTTGCTAGTTTGAGTTGAGAAATACACATTTCAGCATTATCACTAATCTGTGTGTGCATTTTGCTTTAGAACCAAGCCAGTTGACTCATGAAACCATTTGTTTATTATATCGCAATATTGACCTAAATAATCGCAATATGATATTTTTCCCAAATCGTGCAGCCCTAAAAAATCATGCAACTGAGAATGGATGAATTTTCCAGATTTAAGAAAAATGGGAGAATTTTTTTTTTTTTTATTATTATTACTGTGAACTCAAACAGACCCTCCTGAAGTTTGGATTTTTTTTCTTTAGAAAGTTATACTTGGATGTTCTAGATTTACAGATGAAATTTTGTCTACATGTCACAATCCCAAGCAAGTTATGGGCATTTATTACAACATTATTTTAGATGTTTTTCAGTGAAAACTAGTGTTTTATATATATATATATATATATATATATATATATATATATATATATATATATATATATATATATATATATAATATACTTCTGCGTTGTTGTCCGCGTTGACGCGCAATTACACATGCAGAGGGAGCATGTGAAACCCGGGGAGGGGTTCTAGCAGACCAATCACAGCGCTTGCGTCCGCATAGAATTGACGCGTTGTTAAATTTTTGGAGAGGTGCGCGTCAGGGTACGCCGAAGGGTACGCGCAGCTACACACAGCCTACGACGTAGCTACCGCGTGAGTTCGACGCAGAAGTATAAATTGGGCTTAAGCATCAACAATCATTCCTGTTTGGCTCAGGAACAAACCGCATGGGTTTCTTTGAATCAATGCTGATGAAAACTTGACAATCATGTTCACTACGAATCCTCTGATATCCAACTGAGACAAAAAGGTGATACCACTGAAAAGCAGAGAATCTCCTCTTTATGGGACTTTTTAAAACACAGATCGGATTAGAGGTTCAAAAGTTATTAAAATGTTTAAGGACAATAGCTATTTTTAGCTGCGTGCGGCTGTCTCGGGGGTTTAGGGTGATGAGTCGAAGGTTTTACAATTTCATCATTCATACTGGATCTTAAATGGGTGATTGGGTTGTAAGGCCTCTGATTAGTCATATCTGAAGAAATCATATATTTTGTTGTGTTTATCAGTATTATCACTTGAAATATATGTTTAATGCGTTTCTTTGTCTCAATGTAGCTGACTTATGCCTAGTTCACACTAACTTTAAACGTCGGCAGATCGCTGTGCTGTTTAGACTACATGACTTGCTCTGGAGTCTTGAAGTCGTTGTGGTGTTCACACTACGTGACACTACGTAAATGATCTGCATCGGGGGTTACACACTACACGAGCTGACAACAACTCTGTCACCCAACGACTCTATCCGGTCCCCAAACCACGTTTTGTCACGAAAACACACGTGAGAAGTGGAATGGGAAATGAACGAAATAGGAGTTGTCTATTTGCAAATGGACACTGGGACAAAATTTGCAGTGCAAAAAAAGTTGTAGAACCCCGTAAAAAAAGAAAAAAAAAGAAAAGAAGAATATGGGTGAAAGGATGGATAATCACACGTGGGCAGCAAGGATTGTCTGTGCTACAGAGAGAGTTGAGGTGAGTAAAACATGTTTATAATGAAAAAGCAGCTGCCAGCTCGTGTTGTGGTTTGGCAACGATGGTTACAAATACAAAAGGCTTTTGTAATGTGAAAACAAGCTGATCATTGGCTGTTGCTCGTCACGACATGTGACACCAAAGGCTACCGAGTCGGCCGACAGCTCCAGATATTTAGCATGCTAGATATGTGTCTGGGATCGGCGAGGTGTCAGCGTTTAATATTTCACACATAAAGATTGGCGAGCGCAGATCACCCACAGATTTGCACGCGAGTACAGCCTGACCTGTCGGTGAGCTCGTTAACTTGCAAATCGGGCTTAAAATCCTGTAGTGTGAACTAGGCATTAGGTTCACGTTTTGGTTCTTTCTGTAAGATGTGAGCAGAAGTCTAAAAGTTCCACTAGACAGACCGCAGCGTAACAAGATGTTTTTGTTAAAGCTATACTTAAATATAAAGTCTGCAGAAAAGACATCTGGCTTGACGAAAGAGGAAGCAAAAGCAGTTTCTCAATGTTTTGTCTTTGTATTAATGTAGCCAGGTGGTATTTGAACGTATAAGAAGGAGAATACTTCCCCTTTAAGAAAAGCGAGCCCTGACAATAGAATGTGTGGGGAATTTGAGAAGTGTTACCAGTGATTGTAGGTTGAGTGATACTAAATTATCTCCTGTTATTTGTTGAACTATTCAGTTCAAAGCATTGTCATTGTCAGCTCAAAGCAAAGAAAATGTAAACAATTGATGGAATTGATTGAGAAAACGTGGAAATCTAAAACGTGGGTCAGTGTCAATTGATTTATTTTGTTAACTGGCAGCATTAAGATGAACAAATTGACACCAAGTCTGGAACGGTATGAGTCTGTACTTTCATTCGAAGGAGTGAAACCATCAGAGTGTGCCAGATATTTATGTTTTTTTTTTTTGCTGTCTGGCAAGGCTGCTTTCCTCCACAAACAGTGAAAAGAGGAACTTGTCCTTGTTCCTCTAAGTTAACTGCGCAAAAGGAAGATAGATTTCGCCACAGGTCACTTGACGACTTTACTTTTCCTATCCACCTTTTTCCTGGTTAGCGAATTTACCCGTGATTCATAGCGGGTTTGAACCGGAAGCCGGTTGTCCTTTTCCGGTTCGAAGCTTTATGAAGATTAAGCGCCGCTTGCTCAGAACGCCGCAGTGTGATGTGCTGGTTAGAAAATATGTGAAATAAGTAGGGCTGCCCGTGCACGACTGAAGTTGGGTTGGAAGTTATGTATACTATATGGGAGAGAATGCTAAACCATAATGAGCGTTTTCGTAATATATTGCCTATTCTGCATCTCAACGCACGCATAAAGCTTGCCACAAAAAACCGGCAAAAGTAATGATTATGCATGAAACATGTAAATTGTTTATTAAAAAACTAGTGTTTTCTGTAAGTGTCGACTGCAAAGATAAATTTGATGTTGCTGACTTGCCATCTTCGCAGTAGTGAACGCGCCTATAGAAAGAAATACACACTTCATACGAATTAACCTATACATAAGCAGAGATCAGCCCATTTCTGTTCGTTTTTAATTATTTAGTTTAAAATTAGATATTTCAAGCTTTCTATAGATATACTTCTCAGGTATGTGAGGCAAGTAACTTATACGCTGAGTTTCATTGATTAATGAGACGCGCTCCAGTTCACGCGCCCGCGCCTCCGTGTCCTGTATATCTACTATATTTGCTTATTATTTATTATTCCAGGCAGTGTGTTGATAAAACATTGATTAAAATGAAGATACAATTTATACTAAACGAAATTCACTTTAAAGAAAGGCTTTCTACAAAACAAAACTTAATAAGTGATCAAAATCATGTCTGAGCCATTCCAAATGTTTTCAGATATATTGGTCATCTTATGATCCTATCTTACTCATCTCATGTGGTTCCCTTTTCATATAATCAACATAGATTAAATAATTAAATAAAAAACATTATATTGTGAAACTTAAATATAAAACGTATGTTTTAGTTTTTTTAACTTATATTTAAGTGTCACTGCTCCGCTTTGCGCACATGCTCTGGTGTGTAGCCTATAGCCTATACATGCATGTGTGCGTGCCTGTGATGATGGAGGAGAGCGATTTTCGAATAATAATTGAATAATACCCAGCGATCTTCGAATATTATTTTTGCGTGAAATTCCCATCTCTACTGGTAACGTATTAGGCGTTTGTCACCAAAATGGTGCGAACAGACACAGCTGCTACACCTTTTTCGTTGGATGCTTCAGTTTTAGCGCAGCTAACCAAAAAGGTCTACTCTCTGGCATTGAATGTAGCTGATACGAACCGGACATGGGCATTCTCTCCTTTTTATCTTATGCTCAAAGCACCCAGTTTCTAAAAAGTATTTTTTTTTAATCTTCTTTGAATTGTTAAAACAACCAACAACAGCACATGTAGAGCCTGAACTCATTCTCTCACTGCTAATACAGAACGAACCGGAAGTAGGCAACCGGAGTCGTCGTCATGGCATTGTATTGTCTTCCGGTTCTGTTGTTGATCCGCGTTCACGATTCCGCAGTGACCCTGCTGACGTAAGACGCTGATGACGTGTTATCTGGTGCGCCCGAGCTTCGTTTACAGTTTGAGGGAGACGGGCGCTGTATTCAAGCTATTCTACATTGTTTGTATTTTTGTATTGCTATATTTTTTTTTAAAATGGTGCGTAGGTGTGCATGTCGCGGATGTCCTAATCTCCAGATAACACGTCATCAGCGTCTTACGTCAGCAGGGTCACTGCGGAATCGTGAACGCGGATCAACAACAGAACCGGAAGACAATACAATGCTGAATAAAGTCGTAGTTTTTGTTATGTTTGGACCAAAATGTATTTTCGATGCTTCCAAACATTCTAACTAACCCACTGATGTCACATGGACTACTTTGATGATGTCTTTATTTCCATTCTGGACAAAGAGTGTGTGCCGTACGTACATTTTCAATGGAGGGACAAAAAGCTCTCGGACTAAATCTAAAATATCTTAAACTGTCTTCCAAAGATGAACGGAGGTCTTACGGGCTTGGGACGACATGAGGGTGAGTCATTAATGACATAATTTTCATTTTTGGGTGAACTAACCCTTTAAAAATGTTGAGATATGGAAACTGTGGTGTAAACACATGCTTATCTGTGAATTAACATTTAATTTATTAACTGTTAAAATAAAACGGCAATTATCCACTAAAGGAATAGTTCAACCAAAAATGTAAATTCTGTCAACATTTCCTCACCTCCACTTGTTCGATGCCTGTATGAGTTTCTTCCTTCTGTTGAACACAGCCGAAATTTAAAAAATAAATGTTTAATCAGACAGTAGATAACCACTGGCTTCCATATATTTTTTTCCAATGTTACCTTCCAGTTACCTGTCTGGTCACCAACATTCCTCAAAATGTGTTCTTTGTGTTCATCAAAAGAAACCAACTCATCCAAGCTTAAGATGATGAGTAAATGTTCAGTTTTGTTTGAACTTCCTTCAAAAAACAAGAACAGACACACACACACACACACACACATAAAATATCAGACATATCCTGATTCTCAAAGTCACAGATTAGATTTAGATATAATTAAATCTGATTATACAACCATTGAATCACTTTCAGCTTTACAAGTCAATTACTGTTGTCTGTTGCTGATTTCGCTGTGATTTTTCCTATCATTTTAACAGCATTACATTGTTCCACACACCGGATATGAAAGTACCGCGCCTCGGACATCCCGCAGGCCGGTCTATCGCACCCCGGTCGCGTCAGTCTGTACGCATTCTCAAGTTCAAGGGGCAGTGAATCCGCTAGCAAAAGTTCACTTCAATAAAGCACAAAGTGACATCCGAGTTTGAATTCAGGTATTTAAAAAAACACAAAGAACGAGAGCGATGAACTTCATTTACCCGAACAGCAGTTGTCTGACAGTGACAGACGTCTTCACCTTTCACGGGAGAAATTTCAACCGACGCATGCATCACGTGAACCTCATTCACCAACCAGAAAAGCTGCTGTTACCGTGGAGATCGCGCCAAAATAAAAAAAATTTTAAATGATTTTTTTTTTCAAAGTTTTTTAATAAACTGCTATATATATATATATATATATATATATATATATATATATATATATATATATATATGTATATATATATATATGTATATATATATGTATATTTATATATATGTATATATATATATATGTATATATATATATATATATATATATATATATATATATATATATATATATATATATATATTAGGGGTGGGGGAAAAAATCGATTCTTAGATGCATCGCGATGCGGACGTGGACGATTCTGAATCGATTCACAAATGTCAAAAATCGATTTTCAAAAAAAAATATATTTTTTTTAGATATATATTTATAATAACGTAATATTGACGGAACGCAAAAGACGGAACTCTGAAGCGCGGAAGTGCAGTGCCCGGACCGTCTGTGGCGTGTGCACATAACAGAGACGCGAAGGCTGAGCGCGAAATCCAAACACCCTCCTCGTTAAAAGCTGACGTGTGGAAATATTTTGGCTTCTATGAAGTTGAAGGGGGGGAAGGAGCTGGACAAGAGCCACACTAGTTGTAAGCTTTGTAGAATAAAACTAAGATATTTCGGAAACACGACAAATATGTGAAGCCATATGACACGTTTCCACCCAGAGGAGGAAAAACACTCGGCTTTGTGCTGCCTTGTCGAAAAATCCTAACGTTACCCAAGCGCGAATCGATCACAGAGAATGTTGATTCATTCTCTATTGTTTCCATAATGGTGTAAATCTCACAATATTATGACATAGTTATTTCATTTAAATTAGGGTAAGTGTATGAGGAGCATATTTATATGATATTTTAAATGAACTAGCAATTATCACATTTGATATAACAAGTAAAAATGACATTATTATATGAAATACAATTATAATAAAATTCTTTTTTTCTTTTTATAATAAAAAGTTAAGTGTACAGTATACTGTACTGTTTTCATTTTTAAAACGGTGTGAAAAGTAAAAATTATCATCAAATATTCATCTTTGACCTGGCAAAGTTTCCTACAAGTCTCCACAGCAAGGATGCATAGATTTATGGGCGTGGTAAGCAGAAGGAAAATGAGTCTGCACATGCGCATAACCAGTAAGTAACAGATCTCGATGGGTAGCATGAATCGTCAGAACGCTGGTCGTTGTTATATTATTAATTTACTAGTATGCTGCTGGTTCAGGCACACATTTATTTTCCTGTTGGTTCTTTGCAATGTTAAAATATATTGTACGTTAATTCTTTATGGGTCATTACTTTGTACTTTTAAAGCAAAGTATTTATATTCACACACACACACAAAAAGATTCAGATAATCGATAATCGCTTTAGCATCGAATCGCAGCCCTCTGAATCGTAATCGAATCGAATCGTGAAGTGCCTAGAGATTCCCACCCCTAATATATATATAGTACATTTTTAACATGATTTTGTGGTGCTTAAACTAAAAAGTATGGAAAACGTTGACTATTTTGTATGTGAATTAGTTTTTCTTTAAATTATAAATGTATTTAAAAAAAAAAAAAAAAAATGTTAGGAAAATGTGTAGCCTATTTTGTTCAGGTCAAATGGATTTGGGAATTGTTTAATGATTATTGAATTTTTTGAACATTGCTGAAAACTAATAGGTCTAGCAGGCCTAAATACTTATAATTGTCCAGTACACAAAGTATGGCCCATAATCGCTACACTGATCTGGGCCATAATCGCTACACTGATCTGGGCCACACACCTCCCATCCACAATCGGCCCAAATGTTGTCTGCCGTCATGCATGCAGTGCCATCATTGCCACGCATGGCCCAGAGTTGGCTGACATGATGCATGCCAGTGCCGGCAACACGCCAGCAGTGCCATTATGAGGCCACATTTGGGCCAAGTCTGTTTGCTATGTGGGTTGTTTAGAGCAGAATAAGGTGGACAGGCAAGAATATTATACTCAGAGTATTTAGAGTGTGACTGACATTTTTATTTTTGAAATTCTCAAAGTGATTTTACTAGAAGTGATTTTTAACTGTTCATGTTATATTTTCTTTATTAAACTTTTACTCTTATGAATGAAATATTATTATTTCTCATTTATTATTTAATCATCTGCTTCTAAGATTTTTTTGTCATCTGACTGTATCGCCTCCTTGCATCAAAGGGTTAATAATACAATTTTGGTAATTTAAGAATTTACCAACACTGCAAGACCTTCCAGGACCAGAGAAAAATATCTGAGGGTGAAATAGTATTGTTGTTAAGGGAAGAAGGCGGGAACAGGCAAACAATAAAACGCTTCAATCCAAAAATAAACACAAAACTAAAGTAAAAACGGCAGCCCCTCATGGACGACCGCATGGTTCTTTTACACTATTGGAGATGTGGAGAACTGGATGAAAAGTGCTGTCTGTCGTGCCATTCGCAGTTTACCTGGCGCTCAAGCAGTTTTTAGTTTTTTTTTCTGGCATTTCCAACCCACTTTAGACCCAAGGTTGTATAGCAGTTTTTTTTTTTTTTTGCCAACACAGGTAGCCTACATTATAATTTTTAATGAAGATCATGCAATCATGACCATGCCGATTCATATGACTTACAGTATATGTCCCTCAGGCTTCAATGTGATTGGTCAATAGACTGCACACATGCTCCCATCAAGGCCTCTATGAAGGGGATTTCGTGAACAGAAAGGGGGCTCACAATTTAAATGAGCAGCCAAGTTACTATTGCGATTCTTAATATGCCAGATTAGTATTATTATATCAAATTTTAAAAAAGGCAGTTAACTGACTAAAATCTCTTAGATGGTGTGTGACTATGTTCCATATCACAAAAGTGAAAGCAAAATGGCCAGGATCTGTAATTTTCAGAGATTCACATTTATGCACATTATTTGTACGTGGTAAGGAAAATTATAAATATCAAGCTCACTGTTGCTGATCCTAACAGAACTGCATTTTTCATTATACAGGTGATTACAACAGGATCCTGCTTGGAGACAGGTGTTTTATGACCCAAACCCCAGACCAGTTACAATGCAGCTCCGCCAGGACAAGGGCACACAATGAAGTGAACTCTGGCCAACTAAAGGGAAGATTTCAGTGTCTGAAAAGCCTGAGGGTTGCACCTGACACGGCCTGTGACATCGCATGTGCCATATTACACAACATTGCCACCGTGAGAAAAAAATATAAAACATTTCATTAAATGTTTAATAAAAGACAAGACAAATATGCTTAGTTCTTTGAGTTTTATTTTAATTGTTCTTTGTAAAGAAAAGCCAGTTATCAAGTCATCTTTTGCCTGCAATAAGAGATATTATGCAAAGTCAGCAATAGTACTCTGTGTGAAATAATATATTAGCACTTACTCTGAAGTTCCTTTGAAGCAACTCTATCTCTAGTGCCAGTTTTTTTTCTTTAAGTTGTCAAGTTTTTTTTCAAAATACCCTATTTTCTAGGGGTAGGGGTGGGTTGGGGGTAAACCTGTCAACACAAGCCTTATGCAACTAAAATTAAAAGGAAAAGTACAACACTGGCCACCTCTGTATCACTGCTTTATGCAGACTCTTCTGTAGATGTGGACTTCTGCAACTCATATTACATTCAGAAATAATAGGTACTCAAGTGTAAATTAAGTAAAGATATTTATGCACTTACAGATACTTTCTCCAAAAGACAGTCACCTGAGTGAGTTTCTTCACTGTCCTGTGCATTGGGGGGAAATGGGCATTACAAAGTGTTGTACTTTCTTCCCTTTTAATGTAAAGTTAGAAAAAGTCATCCTGCACATGCTTCAGCCAGTACTTGCTTGGGAACCGGTAAAAGTGTTGGTGTATTGTTTAAAACTGCACAAAAGAAGAAAACACAATTTCATTACAATGAAGTACACTGGGGGGAAATGTGATCAATAACTCATGGCAACATATTTTTTTACTTGAACTACATGTAGTTTCACACATGTACACTTTCACAAGTCAAAGCAATTCATTACTACTCAAGCTTTAACAGCTGATATGACTGGATTATAGGCCTACTTAATTCAATGCAGCAACAAATTATTTTACATTGTACTAAGATCATTTAAAGCTCATTTACCAGCAGTGAAGGAGTTGCTGCTACTGGTCCTGCTGTGTGTCTGGAACATTTACATTTATTCATTTAGCTGACGCTTTTATCCAAAGCAACTTACAATTGCTATATTTCAGAGGTCGCACGCCTCTGGAGCAACTAGGGTTTAAGTGTCTTGCTCAGGGACACATTGGTGTCTCACAGTGGATTCGAACCCGGGTCTCTCACACCAAAGGCATGTGTCTTATCCACTGCGCCATCACCACCCTGAACACAGGGACGCCCTCCACAATGGGTCGTTCACATTCAACCCAAGGGTCAGCTCTTCTGCCGGGGTATAATGTGGGGGTGCAGGACCACCACCTGTTGGTTTTTCTTTTCTTTTTTTTCAGCCTTTTTCTTGGTTGCTTTTATAAACAGGCAAACATTTATTAACAGTGCTTTTTTAAAAGAGACTAGTATAAGTAGTACAAATTACCATTATGTAGAATATTCTAGTACTTCATTTTACTTGTTCCCATGTTCTAGTAGTGGGTGGTGACTCTGACATTACATTGAACAAAGTTATTAATTATTTAGAAATTATTAAAATACAAAAAATATATACTGTAATAAGTGATAAAAACATCTAATATGGTCACTACAAACTTAATTTGCTACTTTTTGCCAGCCCTCTCTCCTGGCTTTTGCTTTGAGGTGTTCCTGGCATTTTAATTAAGATTTCAAATTCTGCATATCCTTCAAGCAATAACTCTTGCTCTGCTACGGAGAAAAACTGTGCGCGCTCTTTGGCCATGGTAAGCAACCAATAGCAGCGTTGCTGATCAATGTTTCTACTATCGATACATATCCCCTTTTAAACCAGCGCATGAACGAGCAATTATCTCAGATAACTCAATCCAGCTATACTAATCACATCCGGCAGGTGTGTTCGAAGAACCTAATTAGCCGGATCATGATGAGCACGATGATATTATCTTGGATGTCTCGTTTGATCTCGGATGTTTTAAGCAATGTACGAAGAACGAGCCCCTGGTCCTCTCTCATCCTTCACTGTCGTCGCTCCTCCTTTTATACTCCCATATCTCCTCCATTCTCTCACAGCTCTTGGCTCCGCCCTGCTGGCCATCTACCCCCATCGCCATCAGGCTGGGGGTGTACCCACGAGACTGCACTCTACCCCCCCTCCCTCGAGGGGGCCAGGCACGGCGGACCGACAAGGCAAGAGAAAAGGAGTCAAAAGCATGAGGATCGACAGAGACGAGAGAGGAAAAGGAGAAAAAAAAATCTTGGTCCAGTTCCCAAAATGCGCTGCCATCGAGTCCTCCACCAACTGTGTGAACTCCTCCGCAATGCCTGGCGGTGGCGCTGGACATCCCTCAGTGAACGGCCCTGGTGGACGGCAGCGGCTCCTCCGGGTTCGGGCAGTCGGCAGTCCCCCGTTCCCTGCTCCTCCCTGTCATGAACTCAGCGAACGGTGGCAACTCCTCCGAGTCCCTCTCGGATGGCAGCCGCCCCTCCAGAACCCAGGCGGCTGGCAGCGAACCAAACCCCAAGTCCAAACCCCCCTGGCAACTCACTCCAGCCCACCACCTCGAACGTCAGTGGGGGCAGACTCTGCTCAGCCATGCTCAATGGCACCGCAGATTCCCCACAGCAGCGAGGGCTCCATGAAAGTGATTTCCTCCTTCCTCCCGGGTTTCGGCACCAATGTAATGCAGTTCGTTGTTCAGGGAAGGAGGCTGGAATCAGCAAATGTTCAAATACTTTAATCCAAAAATAAACACACTCTCAGCCCAGCCTGCTTGCCATAAGTATGTTTATTTCCTGTTGCTGGAATGCGATGGTTGAGATGACGGCAGTGATGACGGATTCTACATTTGTGAGATGGACATACTCCCATTATTTTCAGTTCGTCAGAGAAAAGGACAAGAATGTAATAGTCAAGTGCAATCTGTGCGTGACACAGAGGAAACTCTCTAAAGGTGAAAAGTTATAATTTTGATTACTATGGCTTACAGTTAATGAAAACCCCAAATTCAAAATTTCAAAAAATTAGAATATCACATGAAATCAATAAAAAAAAAGGATTTTAAATACAGACATGTCGGCCATCTGAAA
The DNA here is from genome assembly GCA_026230005.1 of Gila orcuttii. Taxonomy (NCBI): domain Eukaryota; kingdom Metazoa; phylum Chordata; class Actinopteri; order Cypriniformes; family Leuciscidae; genus Gila; species Gila orcuttii. The sequence continues at coordinate 6,384,073 of JAPDVR010000007.1, read as the reverse complement.
AGTATAATCATGCATATGTATATAGTTATATATACTAAATATATTAGTTTCACCTTTTAATCTGAATTACTGAAATACATGAAGTTTTGCACGATATTCTAATTTTTCGAGTTTCACCTGTACATCAAGAAATAGCACGAGTAATTTGAAGAAACACTTGGACTGGTGCTAACACTAAGTTAATCGAGAGTGCTGAAGGGTTTGGAGAAGAGAGAGAATGCAGCGGATGAGAGCGAGGGCAAGACAAAGCAGCGAAAATTAAGTTTCTCTCGTTCTGCCATGCTGCTTGAACCCCAAGAAGTGAGGAGACGCATGGCTGAGCATGTTGTGAAAGATATGCAACCTCTGTCAACAGTAGAATCTCCAGCTTTTAGAAAGCTTGTCAGCAAAATTCCTGTCACCAGCAATGACAAGGTAAGCTAAGGTTGCTATGGTTCATATACAGTATAGATTACTAGGCCATCCCTATGCTATCTACCGTGTTATTACAAACAGCATCCTAAACTACAAAAATATTTAAGACCCATCGAATCTGAATTTAAGACAATTTAATACTTTTTAAGGCCTTTCATTAGGACAATATTATTTAAGACATTTCAAGACTACTTAAGGACCCACCTGTCATCATAACATATAAATCAATAATATACTATACTAATAATATATAGTAATATACATAAACATAACTCACCTCCTGTATTGTTAAAGTACCCAATTTTTCATATCAACATAAAATTGATACTGGGCCAGAGTTGTCTCACTTCTGGTGAGCCGCTGCCAGTACACAGCCGAGTGAGCCGACCAGATTTTTCTTCATGGGCAGACTTATCCTAAGATGCAAACAAGGCTAAGTAAGACAAGAAGAAAAATAGACCATAGGATTAAAATGTGCCATTATGTTTGTTATAATTTATACTGAGTAATTCCTAAAATAATAATGATAATAATAATGCAAACATTTTAAATGCAACGTTCTCAATGCAATAAAACATTTTTTTTAAATGCAACCGAACAATGTAAACCCCAATTGCAAAATGTTGCAGAATAATGTAATACACAAATAAAGCAGTATAGCCTAAAGAACCCCTTGTGACAAAAGGGTTATTATTTAACCTTTTTGGCATAAAAGGATCTTTGTAGTTGAGTAAAGAACCTTAGGGTTATATAACCATTAACCTTTTTTTCTAAGATAAACTGTCACCACAGTAGACAAACTGAGGTCCCCGGTCAAAATATATACTTTTTTCTTTTGAAAGTCTCTTCTGCTTACCCATGCTGCATTTATTTGATCAAAAATACAGTAAAAAAGTAATGCAGTGAAACATTGCAACATTTTAAAATAACTTTTTTTTCTATATTTTAAAATGCAATAATTGCTGTGATCAAAGCTGAGTTTTATGTTATTTGTTGTATTAACTGACAATTTTTTTTTACATTTTCCAAATGTGATTTGATTGTTTAATTTACAGAAATTATTAGATTAATTATGATTATTATATTGACAGCCCATAGTTTTTAAGAGTAAGACATAATTAAATCTATAAATCTAGAGATACTGTAGTAAAACCATTAATTTTGTAGTTACTATGGTTCTACTGAAAATGCTGGTAAAACCATGGTTCATTTTGTAGAAACAATGGTTTTACTACAAAACCCATTGTTAAACCATGGTCACTGTATAAAACCATGGTTATTTTGTAGTTACTATGGTTTTACTACAAAAACCATTGTTAAACCATGGTTAATTTTTGTAGTTACTATGGTTTTAGTAAAACAAACCATGGTTACTACAAAAAAACATGGTTAATTTTCGTAAGGGTGTTCTTGGATAAACTTGCTCACACCTGCAAGCAAAATATTTGATCTGTTGTTGTGACCTGCTGTGATTTCACAAAGTGTCACATAGAGGTAGATGACGTTTGCTAAATAAAATATAACACATTTGTGTTGAGGAAGGAACAGAGATAGAGAAAGTGACAACTGTCTATGTCTTTCAAATGCATTTAAAAGTCCAACATCCCACATAGATTGATCAAATGCTCCCTCTAGTGGTGAAAATCTGTACATTCAGAGCATGAAGGATGTTGGAGTTTCTGTCCAGTGTTGAAGGAGTTTACAAGCTACAAGCTGCTCATTATTTAAATAGTCAAACTACAGTAAATCGACCCTATAGCAGAAATATTTAGCTATATTATAAGTTACTAATAAAAAGTAGCTAACTAACACTAAGCTATTGCAATATATGTGTCATGATTCGGATGTGTGTTCTAGTCACCGCACACGAGAAAGTGCTGATACAAAGTATTTAATAAAAACGCAGGAGATAACAGGAGAATTAAAATGAGCATGAAAAAACTAACTCAAACTGAGTGCTTATATACACAAACTAAGGAGCTAATTAACAAGGAACTAAGGAAGCTGAGGAACCTAACCAAATCAAATCAAATCAGTGGCTATGGAGACAAACAGGTGGGAAACTAGGATTACTGAAATAATAAACAGATTAGAACAACCAATAAACTCAAACATGAACAGAACCGAGAAACGGATTGAAAGATAAACTAAAAATGTGACTATATGATTATCAGGTGTATGTATATATACATTTATTTATTTATTTTTATGGCATGCCGTTCAGGACATTATTGTATTTATAATATGAAGTTTGAGTATATGGAATGAAACTTGAATATATGCAATGAAACTGAATGTTTTGAATGGACCTCTGAATATATGGAATGAGACTTGAATATATGGAATGGAAATCAGAATAGAATGAAACTTGAATATATTGAATGGGACTCTGAATATATGGATTGAAACTTGAATATATGGAATGAAATATATGGAATGAAACTTGAAAAGAATGAGAGAAACTGAATATATGGAATGAAATATATGGAATGAAACTTGAATAGAATGAGAGAAACTGAATATATGAAATGAAACTTGAATACATAGAATGAGAGAAACTCTGAATTTATGGAATGAAACTTGAATATTTAGAATGAAAGTGTGAATATATGGAATGAAACTCTGAATATATGTAATCAAAAAGTGCAAATTTGACAGCACTTAATGAATAATGTATAGCTAGTTATATCTTTGTTTTCAGAGCAATGGCCTTCTGAATTCCATGACTTTAATGGGGTGGTAAAACGCATTTTTTCGAAGGCTTGATTGTGTTTGTGGGGTGCACTGTAACATGTGTTCATGCTTCGTTTTTTAAAAATTGCATTATTTTTCATATATTTTACCTTTATTCTACACTGCTCTGCCCCTCCTTGTAAAAATGGTCTGATGGTTTCCAGGTTCTATGAAGCCAGTCCCTCAAAACTACGCAATGGGCTCAGATTGGTTAGCTGGCCCAGTGTGATTCGCTAACCGTCTAGTGCACGTCTCCCGGAAACGTCACGCCCCTTACCTTTAACGGTAGTTTGTGCTTTGGTGTATTATAAACAATGGCATCAATAAAACCAATCGGACCCGGGGAGACGTTAGTGCAGATGATCGAGCAGAACCTGTTCAAGAACGGCTGTTAAACGACGTTTCAGAAAGGTTTGTTTTTTGTTGTTCTCTCATTACTTTTTAGATACGCTGTTATTTAATTGTACTAATTATTATAGAATTACAAAAAAATAAGTTTCATAAACAAGAATTTCATATAATCATTCTAACAAATTATATTACAGTCCTCAAAGGGATTTTATTGAGTAAAGACAGCGGATCTATAGTGATCGTTTCTGACTGTATGCCACCGTTACTTTTGTATTTTTAGAACGATTGTAGACAAATATCTGTCGCCAGAACTATTAACCCAGGTTGTGGCTCGTAAACAAAAGCTTCTGTTTTTAAAGTTGGAACTGCTCCATCTTTCAGAACAAGCCGATGTGCGAATCATGCATTGAGCTCGCGAAGATTGTGGAAGCTTTCCTCCGTAAAATGTGCAGCACAGAGAGCGAGATTTGGGTCATAATTATGAGGGACCGAGTTAAAAATAAATTTTAACCATTGATCCCTAACTCCCTCGTCCCTAGGAAGGCTGAACAAAGTGGACCTGCAATCCGGATGAAAATAACAGCAGTGTTTCGACGGCATTGCGACAACTCATCTCCAAAACAGCAATATAAAATGGCCTCGCCCCGCTTATTAAGTATTCTCGGAGGAGGGGTTTATGTAAATAATGGGATATGCTGACGTCAGCAAACCCGGAGGAATGTCGTGTAGTCCAAAACCGGCTGTTTGCTGTAGTTCTTAGAAATTTAATTTTTTAAAAGCAAATATCTTTGCTTTGAACTTTGAGCGTTGTAACTTTGCAGATGTTGTTTATGCTCAAACAGCAACAGAAAACGTTTTTGCAATGGCTGGTCATACTCCAAACAACGACAGTTCCCTTTCAGTCGCTCACGTTCGACATGATGTCGACGTGACGACGTAATTGGGATCACTTTTGTGAATAGTTCATGTTCCCATTGCGGGAATATGACTATGACAGCGCTGAGATCGAGACTCGCTTACCTCAAGGGAGGTGCAGTCCCCTTGCCTATGCCCCGATCTAGCGTCTATTCTGGACCTCAGAATAGACCTACTTCTGTGCATGGTCAGGGTGATCTGAGGATTACCGTGAGGGCTTCCCCGCCGAGGCAATCTCCGTGGGTTCCTCAGGCCTCACAAGCGCTGCCGCCGTTGGAGCCTCCAAAGGAATGCGCTGGTCCTTCTTATGGATGACCAGCCGTCTCCTTTGGAGTTCCACCTGATGACCAGATGTCTATCGCAGCATCGGAGGGGGAGCTTCAGTCCTGTGGAGATGAAGACTCGGCTGCGTTACCCCCTTTCGGGAGTGTGGCGTTGCCCGAGTCCGATCCAGAATGGGCGGCTATGCTTTCCCGGGCCGCCGAGAAGGTTGGGCTTGCGTGGAACCCTCCACCACGTCCCGAAACTTCTCGGTTGGATGATTGGTTTCTCGGGGCAAGCGGTACCATTCTTTCCGGAAGTGCATGAGGAGCTTACTAGGACGTGGACGGCACCGTATAGTGCCAGAAGCCGTCCTAGTGGCTCCTCCCTCCTCACCACCCTCGACGGCGGAGCGGCTAAGGGGTATGTGGATGTCCCGCCGGCGCCAACTCTGGCTCAACCTGGCAGACATGAGGGACACCGATAAATATCGGTTCCTGGATGCCCCTCTCTCCCAGGCTGGGCTATTCCGGAGGCCATCTGACATCTGAGATCCTCTGTCCGCTCGTCGCCGAGGTCGACCTCCTGCAACGTCCTCCGCTCCCGCTAAGCCTCAGCAGCAGCAGCCACCATCCAGGCCTCAGCGTGGAGCAGGTCGCAGGAAGACGACCACGCCCGTCCAGGCCGCTGCCAAACCAGGAGACAAGCGCAGGTGCAAACGACCCTGAGACGGGCGACCCAGAGGTGGATCAAGTTGCTCTTCAGGAGGTGGTGAAGGCACCGCTCCTTCCCCCGGTAGAGGGCCGGGCGGAGAATCCTTTGTTTCCTTTTCTTTTTGTCCTGCCACTGACCCACGGGCCAGTGGTACCCACATTTTCAACAAAAGAGCAATTTCTGAAACCTCTGGGTACCAAGAGGGCGCGCTTGGCGGTCGACGACGCTATACCTTGTCACCCTCAAGCCCCTCTTTCATCGGCAGCAAGCAGCAGTGCCTGTGTTCCGGACGCACTGACGCCTCCGCACACTCACTCTGCCCTTCGACGGAAGCAGGTACGTGTTGCACCACACACTCAGACCCCACTCCGGGCCGCTATGCTGTCCGAGTTGGGTCCCTGCATTCCGCCGCACTGCCCCACCCCTGTGGTCTGTGGTGCCGTTGGTCCCGCTTGCGCGGTGTCTGGAAGCCTGGCTAGCGCTTCCCAGCCCGTCTCACTGGCTCATCCGTACTGTCAGACTCGGCTATGCGATTCAGTTTGCCCGGCGTCCCCCTGTGTTCAAGGGCATTCTGTTCACCTGTTTTCTGGCGGACAGTGCCCCTGTGCTCAGGGCAGAGATCGCAATCCTACTGGCGAAGGACGCGATCAAGCCGGTCCCTGCAGCCAATATGAAGATCGGCTTCTACATTCCGTACTTCATTGTACCCAAGAAAGGCGGTGGGTAATGTTCAATCTTGGACCTGCGTGTCCTGAACTGGTCCCTTCACAGGCTGCCGTTCAAGATGCTTACGCAGAAACGCATTTTCAAATGCATCCGTCCCCAAGATTGGTTTGCAGTGATCGACCTGAAGGACGCATACTTTCATGTCTCGATTCTTCCTCGACACAGACCGTTTTTTCGTTTTTTTTGCGTTCGAGGGACGGGCATATCAGTACAAAGTCTTACCCTTCGGGCTGGCCCTGTCGCCCCATGTCTTCACGATTGTCACGGAGGCGGCCATTGCTCCCATGTGCGAGCGTGGTGTTCGCATTCTCAACTACCTCGACGACTGGCTTATTCTCACCCAGTCGAGAGAGCAGTTGTGCGAACACAGAGACATGGTGCTCAGTCACCTCAGCCACCTAGGGCTTCGGGTCAACTGGGAAAAGAACAAACTCAACCCCAGGCAGAGGATCTCTTTTCTTGGTATGGAGTTGAACTCGATCAACATGACAGTGCGCCTCACGAGGCCCGCGTCCAGTCAGTGTTGAACTGCGTGGGCACGCTCAGACGCAGAAAAGCGGCACCACTGATAACTGTTTCAGAGGCTCCTGGGGCATATGGCATCTGCAGCCGCGGTAACGCCGCTCGGATTGCTTCATATGAGGCCGCTCCAACACTGGCTCCACGATCGAGTCCCGAGATGGGCGTGGCAGAGCGGCTCGTGCCGGGTCCAAGTGACTCCACACTGTCGCCAAACTCTCAGCTTGTGGTCAGACCCTTCGTTCCTGCGGGCTGGTGTTCCCCTAGAACAAGTGTCCAGCGCTCTGTGGTCACCATGGATGCCTCTGCCACCGGCTGGGGGGCCACGTACAACGGGCATGCAGCTTCAGGTCTGTGGACGGGGCCTCAACTGCATTGGCACATCAACTGCCTCGAGTTGTTAGCAGTACAGATTGCGCTGGGCCGCTTCAAAACACCGTTACTAGGCAAGCATGTACTGGTCCGTACGGACAGCACTGTGACCGTTGCGTACTTCAACCGTCAAGGTGGTCTAAGCTCACGCCGCATGTCTCAACTCGCCCGCCATCTCTTCCTTTAGAGTCAGAAGCATTTGAGGTCGCTTCATGCCATTTATATTCCGGGCCTGCTCAACTGTGCAGCCGACGAGCTCTCACGGCAGCGGGTGCTACCGGGAGAATGGCGACTCCAACCCCAGGTGGTCCAGCTGATTTTCAGGCGCTTCAGAACCGCACAGGTAGATCTGTTTGCCGCCCCGGACACGTCTCACTGCCAGTTGTTCTATTCCCTGACCAAGGGGACCCTCGGCACGGATGCTCTGGCACACAGCTGGCCCCCAGGCCTACGCAAGTATGCGTTACCCCCAGTGAGCCTTCTTGCACAGACCTTGTGCAAGGTCAGAGAGGACAAGGAGCAGGTCTTGTTAGTTGCGCCGTATTGGCCCAACCGGACCTGGTTCCCGGAACTAGTGCTCCTCGCGACAGCCCCTCCCTGGCCCATTCCTCTGAGAGAGGACCTGCTCTCTCAGAGGCGGGGCACCCTATGGCACCTGCGTCCAGACCTCTGGAAACTTCATGTCTGGTCCCTGGATGGGACGCGGAGGTTCTAGGTGACCTACCCCCAGCGGTAGTCGACACCATCACTTCCGCTAGAGCCCCCTCAACGAGGTGCCTCTATGCATTGAAGTGGAACCTGTTCGTTGACTGGTGTTCTTCTCACGAGGAGAACCCCCGAAATTGCTTGATCAGAGCCGTGCTTTCCTTCCTGCAAGATGGGTTGGAGTGAAGGCTGTCTCCCTCCACCCTTAGAGTGTATGTTCCCGCTATCGGCGCACATCACGATGCAGTTGAGGGTAAGTCGCTGGGAAAGCACGATCTGATCATCAGGTTCCTGAGGGGGGCGAAGAGACAAAAACCTCCTCGCCCGCTCTCTATACCCTGTTGGGACTTGTCTCTGGTCCTTTCGGCACTTTAAAGACCACCCTTTGAGCCTTTGCAGTCAGCAGAGTTAAAAATTCTGTCCTGTAAAACAGTATTCCTGGTTGCATTGGCCTCCATCGAGAGGGTAGGGGACCTGCATGCATTTTCGGTCGACGAATCGTGCCTAGAATTCGGCCCGGCTAACTCTCATGTGATCCTGAGACCCCGGCGCGGGTACGTGCCCAAGGTTCCCACCACTCCTATCCGGGACCAGGTGGTGAACCTGCAAGCGCTGCCTTCGGAGGAGGCAGACCCAGCCCTGGCTTTTGTCTGTCGTGTCCGCGCTCTGCGCCTGTACGTGGACAGAACGCAAAGCCTCAGGACCTCAGATCAGCTCTTCGTCTGTTACAGAGACAAGCAGAAGGGAAAGGCTGTCTCCAAGCAGAGAATGGCCCACTGGATAGTGGATGCCATCGCCTTGGCTTAAGAAGCCTAAGGCGTGCCTTGCTCGCCCGGGTTGAGAGCCCACTCCACCAGGGGTGTCGCTTCTTCTTGGGCGCTGGCACACGGCGCCTCGCTGACAGACATCTGTAGAGCTGCGGGCTGGGCGACACCTAACACGTTCGCTAGGTTTTATAGCCTACGTGTTGAGCCAGTTTCTTCCTGTGTGCTCGCTTCAACCAGCCGGTAACACCGAAGTTCCCGCTCTAGTGTCGGCTTGCTGCGCCACTCCCCTCCACACTTCTTTGCTCCAGTCGAGTTCCCCACTCAGACGAACCCTGTTGAGTTCCTCCGCACCCCTTCAGCAGTCAGATGTTGCGGAGCGTCTGACGCCAGGCCTACTGCTCGTATGCTTGTGTAACTTGTGCTAGGCTGAGTTCCATATGTGGTGATCCCTGCAGCGATCCCATATGCGTATTCTTCCACGATCAGCTCCCTGCGGTGAGCCCGTGTCTTTCCCTTGGCAGATTCCAATCTGCCGTCACTGTCTGGTGTAGCCTCCCCCTTCTCAGGCTGGAGCCACCCCTGTGACATTCCATATGTTGCACTGCCCTCCGGCCAGTTCATATGTGTATTCTCCACATGTTACCTCCCTCCGGGCAGGATGTGGCTTCCGCAGCGTCCCTATCCCCTGGAAAGGCACGCTTTCCCAGTGTTATCCAAGAGTTCCACTGTGTGGGGTTTAACGGAACAGCAGTGAACTCCCTCTACGCAGGTCTTCCGCCCCAGCCAGATGGGGGTCTGGGAGTCTTCCGTAGGGCGCTGGATGTGGCAGCAACCGTGGCGTTTTCCATGGGATCCCAATTACGTCGTCACGTCGAACGTGAGCGACTGAAAGGGAACGTCTCGGTTACTAATGTAACCCTCGTTCCCTGAAGGAGGGAACGGGAGACGTGACGTCTCGTCGCCACGGTTGCTGACCATCGCTGTACGGCCGTCACAATCTCGGCTCCTCAACAAAAAACAATGAGCGCGTGCGCCCGATTCCTGTTTATACCCGCGCTGCGGGGCGGGGGCACGTGACGCTTCTCACGCACGACAACGTTCATTGGCTCGTTCTGTAGAGACTCGAAGTTGATAGGGCTCCCTGAAGTGATCCTAATTACGTCATCACGTCGACGTCACGTCTCCCGTTCCCTCCTTCAGGGAACGAGGGTTACATTAGTAACCGAGACGTTACATCCCGTCATCCTAAGGATCAAATTTTCATTATTGCAACATTTTTAATGCTTATGTGTAAACATGTTCATCAAAATGTTGCTGAAAACATTATGCATCATTATCGAAGTAATTTATCTCTTAGGGAGATGTTGGCTGAAATAGCACTCCAGGTATAAGCTGATATACAAGTGCATGGTATGCACATTTGGAGTGCACATACTGCATCACTTGTATAAAGGGGCTTCTGTGGGTGCTCCCTGTGAGGTGGAAGGCATGTTTCTTTCTGTATTTATGTATGCCTGAAAAAAAAGGAACTTCCAGGCCTGTGAGGTTCAGGGCATTCAGTCTTTCACAATGAAATAGTCAATGAATTTCTTCATTAGTAGAACTGTACTGAATACGGTTACCAGTATTTTTCCCTATACATGCATTGCTGTAGCTCATCATTACTTAGGATTGCTGCTACTTTGCTAGTTTCATAACATATATTCAGAGTCCCATTCAATATATTCAGACTTTTATTCCAAATATTCACTTTCATTCCAAACACTCAGACTTTCATTCCATATATTCAAGTTTCAATCCATATATTCAGAATTCCATTCCATATATTCACAGTTTCTCTCATTCTATAGGCCCTATCATACACCCGGCGCAATGCAGAGCCAGGCGACGCAAGTGTTTTTTGCTAGTTTCAGCCCGACGCAGTTTTCATTTTCACATACTGCGCCACATTGTTTAAATAGGACATGCATTTGTGTGCCCATGGGCTGCTGGTCTGAAAACCAGGTGTGTTCAGGTGCATTGTTGGCGTGTTGCTATTTTGAAACAACTGAGATATACTGCGCCATTGACCAACTAAAACCTGGTCTAAAGTCAATGGCGCTGTATTTTTTTGTTATTTAAAGAGCGCATCAGTAATATGCGCCTTCAGGTGGGTCCACAATGCGCTTACACTCTGCTTATTACACACACAGGGATGCCCAGAAGTACACAAACTAGCTTAATATTAAAAATAAAAGGATTACAATGTAAATTATTAATATTGTGTACATAAATATTATGTTTTATTTATTATGACTTCAACGCCCACATGGGCAGTGTAGCGTATGCGTCTGGATGAATCATTATTCGTGTAATCTGAATCATCGTTGTTTCTGAACACATTCTTTCTGAAATCCCAAAGCGTTTAGCCTCTGAACTCATGGAGGGAAATTATGCGTTAGGCTCCAGCCAGTCTGCAATAGATGGTTCTGGTGACAACTTTTATGGCACCCCGAGTGTTAACAGACAACATGACAACGGATCTTCCCCTGACTCTACGAGCCTAAAAGAGATCAGTATCTCCTAACGCCTCCTTTCTGCGGAGAAAGGAATGCCAGCAGGCCTAAGAGCAAGCTTCTTACACACACACACACACACACACAAACACAGACGGACATTTTTATTTAACGTCAGAAATAAGTAATTCTGACAAGGGTAAAATATATTCATGTATACCAATGTGTTCTGTTTTCATTGTAGTATAGTTATGACTTCTCTAGATGTGTTTAGATAAACTCTAAATGCCTAGAATCATGCATATGAATGTAACTCTGTCGTTGGATGTGCCAAACACATCGTTCTCAGTATCGATGTAAACCTCTCGGTTTGGCTCAGCTGAATCTATATAGTAGAGTGTGATAAAATGTATTTTACTATGTTTTTCATCGCTGGAGTAAGACTGACCACGTTTCTGTCACTGTCATAAACTATGCAAATGAGCGCCTGACAAGACAAAGGAACCAAATTTTTGCACTCACAGAACTCCAAGTCGATTGGTCAGCTTCACCCCTGGGAGGTGAACTCAGACGCTGTTTAAAGTCATTGACCAGCGGTTTCTCTCTCTTTTCTTCTTCCCTTCGTGATCCTCTTCAACTAGCTCTCCAAGCTCTTCAAGGCTCTTCAAGCCTTCTTTTCGTTTCTTTTGTTTGTTTCTTTCTTTAAGTTTTAGTTTCCATTTTCGAATTCTCCTTTGTTCATTTCCATCGACAAGTGAAAGGAACTTAGCCTGAATTGTCTGACAAACTTACCTGCAATGGACGACCTTTCACGTGAACGCGCGCAGCTCCGAAAAACCGACACTCCGAGAGAACACGCACAGCTCACTGGACACACACACGCTTCTCGACCACACAAAGAGAGCTATATTTGCAAGTATTAGTTTATTGAGTTTTCAAAGCATTAAGATTTGTTTAACCCCCTGTTTATAGGGAGATTTGATTTTTGTTGTCTCTCAAAGGTTTTTGTCCAGGTAATTTTTCCATTCTGTAACCCCTTCTTCTCCCTCTTTCTATCACTCTCTGACTTTCATTGTTTCATTGTTTTATTGTATTGTATATACATTTTATTCTATATATATTTTATTATTTATTGTAATCTTAGTCACCGATATACGTAGTATTTTCTTTATTAAAACCATATATACTCATTTATTGATTCTGGTTGTGCTCATATTGAAGTCCTTTTAATGTACGATTTAAAGTTGCACGCTTTACAATTGCTGATACTTTAAAGAGTATTTTATAGAACGAGAGAGAGAGAGCTGTTTTTCATGGCCAAGAAGAACAGTCTCTCTTGAATGTCTATGAAAGGATAGCCTTTTGTGATTTGATAAAAGATCATATGGTGTGTTTGTCTGGACGAACAAACCATTCGATAACAAATTAATTCCATTAAGGGTTATCCTGAAAATAGATCTATAATAGAAAATTCATATATTAATATTTAATCATAACACGTTGTGATTGAGAATTGATATAAAAATTGATCTAATTTTGCCTCCCAGTATGGATAATTGATTATAATTCGTTGTATTGAATTGTCCATATAGACACGTTGGCGAAATATTCCCGTTAAGGGTGATATTTATAAACTGTAGTTGATTCACTGATCATATTCTGACCAGTTTGTTAAAATTCCCTTTATTTGAGCTAAGAATCGCTACAGCAGTGACGGTGTTCGTTATGGACAAGCTGTAACTAGCAAAGAAGTCCAATAACAGAACAATGTTCAAGCATAAGGGTGTCCATCAGTGCACGTGGCACCAGGACACCCTAGGCAGGAGGTCGATGATCGACTTCATCCGACCTCCGGCCGTATGTCTTGGACACTCGGGTGAAGAGAGGGGCGTAGCTGTCAACTGATCACCACCTGGTGGTGAGTTGGATCCGATTGCCAGGGAGGAAGCTGGACAGACTCGGCAGACCCAAACATACTGTGAGGGTCTGTTGGGAACGTTTACCCGAGATTCTGGCAAACCGTCCGGCGCCTCAGGAGAGGGAAGCAGACCTCAACTAGGAATATCGTCAGACAGTGGAAGGCATACTTTGAGGATCTCCTCAATCCCACCGACACGTCTTCCATTGAGGAAGTAGAGGCTGAGGGCTCGGAGGTGGACTCGCCCATCACCTAAGCTGAAGTCACTGAGGTAGTCAAGAAGCTCCTCGGTGGCAAGGCACCGGGGGTGGATGAGATCCGCCCTGAGTGTCTCAAGTCTCTGGATGTTGTGGGTCTGTCTTGGCTGACACGCCTCTGCAACATTGCGTGGCAGTCAGGGACAGTACCTTTGGGCTGGCAGACTGGGTTGGTGGTCCCTCTTTTTAAGAAGGGGGACCGGAGGGTGTGTTCCAACTACAGGGGGATCACACTTCTCAGCCTCCCCGGGAAAGTCTATGCCAGGGTACTTCAGGAGGAACAGTGCGGTTTTCGTCGTGGAACACTGGACCAGCTCTATACCCTCTCCAGGGTGCTGGAGGGTTCATGGGAGTTTGCCCAAACCAATCCACATGTGCTTTGTGGATTTGGAGAAGGCATTTAACTGTGTCCCTCGCGGCGTCCTGTGGAGGTCGCTCTGGGAGTATGGGGTCCGGGGCCCTTTGCTAAGGGCTGTCCGATCCCTGTACGACTGGAGCAGGAGCTTGGTTTGCACTGCCGGCAGTAAGTCAGACTTGTTCCCGGTGCATGTTGGACTCCGGCAGGGCTGCCCTTTGTCACTGGTTCTGTTCATAATTTTTATGGACAGAATTTCTAGGCGCAGCCAGGGGCCGGAGGGTGTCAGGTTTGGGGACCACACGATTTCCTCTCTGCTGTTTGCGGATGATGTTGTCATGTGAAGTGGCTGGGATGAGAATCAGCACCTCCAAATCCGAGGCCATGGTTCTCAGTCGGAAAAGGGTGGCTTGCCCACTTCAGGTTGGTGGAGAGTTCCTGCCTCAAGAGGAGGAGTTCAAGTATCTTGGGGTCTTGTTTTGGATTCTTGATTGACAGACGGATCGGTGCAGCTTCTGCAGTAATGCGGTCGATGAACCGGTCTGTCGTGGTGAAGAAGGAACTGAGCTGTAAGACGAAGCTCTCGATTTACCGGTCAATCTACGTTCCTACTCTCAACTATGGTCAGAGCCGGCCCGAGCCTATTGGGGGCCCTAAGCAGAATTTGATTTGGGGGTCCCCTCCCATTACGCGGAGTCACCTGTGCTTGACGATTATTGACACAAATATCACGCAATAATGATACAGTGAGGTTATGTATTAATACAAAATAAATACTTAATAAAAAAAGATAGCCTACTTAAATAAAAAAAGTTTTAACTTTTACTTTACTCTTTGAAACTTCATAAAACAAACTGTCTCAAAACATATCAAATACATTATGGCTAAAATAATGACAAAACTGAGAAATCAGAAACATAATAAGAGCAAGGGTTCAACAATGACAATTATTGTTAAAAACTGTAAAAATATTATTATTTCTCAACTGTCTCAATACAGTGTAACTGTCTTCAAAATCTTTTTTTTATTTTTTATTATTGTAACAGACTTTATTGGATTGACCATGACAGAATCCAACAAAGTCTGTTAATACCGGTAATGATGTACTGGCGCTCAATGTATATGTGTGTATGCAATGTATTTTTCCCCTCGGGGCTTGCCGTAGATAGGAATGGGTCAATTGCTGCACAAAACATACTGTAAATAATCATGCAAACATACTTTTATCTTGCTCTTTTTTTCTCCTCCTCTGTCCTTTTCTTCTTTCTATTTTCGGCACCAGAGGGATACGTCCTTTTTTGTGACATGGCTTAACATTACCGTGACTATGCGCAGTTGCGCACAAATTGTCTATGCACGCGCGAGGACAAGATTATGCGCATTACTTAAACGTTGGCAGACACAGCAGCAGTTGTAGGCAGGTATATTGATCATGAAATCAGAATTTTCTTGTCTTGAATTATTCATTCATTCATTCATTCATATTCATTCATTCATTTATGTCACTTGTTTAAGTCATCTAAAAAATATATTTTTCGATTTTTCGACTCGATTGGTGGCCAGGGGGCCCCAAGCAGCCGCTTAGTTCGCTTATACCTCGGGCCGCCCTGCCTATGGTGTGGGTCATGACCGAAAGGACAAGATCCCGGATCCAGGTGGCCGAAATGAGCTTTCTCCACAGGGTGGCTGGGCGATCCCTTAGAGATAGGGTGAGGAGCTCGGTCACTCGGGAGGAGCTCAGAGTAGAGCCGCTGCTCCTCCACATCAAAAGTCTAGGCCTCTCTGCTTGGACTGCTGCCCCCGCGACCTGGCCGGAAGATGATGATGATGAGGTGTACATAAAGATATGATGGAATCCGGCTTGTCCCATAGATGGTTTGCTTGCGTGCTTTAACCTCGCGCACAAGCAGATCCGTTTCCTTGTTAGAGAAGCTTTCAGTTTTTTCTGCTTGCAAATTCCGCCATGTAAATAGCGAATCTGACATGGTGTGAGCGCAACTGGCTTTTAAAGGGAATGGGGGATTCTGACTAGTTTATTTCACATTACGCCCAAAACACACCAATTACTCATTAAGAGAATAGGGACAACCCTTTTAGACCATGCGCTGGGCACGCCAACCAGTTTCCCGTCGTTAAACTAGCAAAAGTGGATTCGGATGCCCTAAGTAAACTTGCGCCGTGCGCTTTAGACCATATGCTTAGATCGTTAAAATGGGTTCTGTCATGACAACTCTCGGAGTGATTGGCATGGTAATGGGTATGACAATGTTGTATGTTTGGTCTTGGCGGAATAGATCTGCTACGCTGCTGCTGCTTTTTTTACTGCTGCTGCTGTAGATTATTGCTGCTGCGGCAGAGCAAGTACGGACTTGCTACTGCCAATACATACACAACACGATGCTGTGAGCAAGTAAGACATGCTGCTGCTGTAAGATATAGCGTACATTAATTACCCGTAGCAGATCTATACAGGTGGAGTTGGGGAAGGTTTCTTAAAGAGCGCTGCACTGCTAAGGCAAATGCTACCCAAGTATTTTGATTATGAACAGCTGAGTAAAAGGACCTATTAGCCTGCTGCACCATCTCGAGTTTCATGCCAGAGCTTTGTATTTCTGTCATGACAACTCTCTGAGTGATTGGCATGGTAATGGGTATGACAAAGTTTTTTTTTTTTTTTTTTTTTAAAGAAATCAATACTTTTCAGCATGTATGTATTAAACTGTTCAAATGAATGATGTTCTTTTGAACTTTCTATTCATCAAATGATTCTGAAAAATAAAAAGTATCACAGTTTCCACACAGAAATCTGAAGCAACACAACTGTTTTCAACATTGATAATAATCAGAAAAGTTTCTTGAGCAGCAAATCTGCGTATTATAATGATTTCTTTTGATTTTAATAATGTATTAGTAAATGTAGAAGTAATCATTAACAAAGATTAATAAATGCTTTATAAGTATTTGTTAACTTATAATGTAGTTAACTGATTTGAACAATGGAAACCTCAATGAAAATGAAAATGAAAAATGGAACCTCAATGTAAAGTGCTACCAGATTCATAAGTGCATAAGAGCATAAATTCAGCTTAACTTTTTAGCTTGACATCACATTAATAAATTACATTTTAAAATATATTAAATTCAATATTTCATCTGTTTGTTAAAAAAAATCACAAGTTGCCAAAGGAGATGTTTTTAAGATGCATATAAATACTACTAGGGGCCAGATTTACAAACAGCTTGTACCAGCGCAAACCCTCATTTGGCATTAAAAACTACTGTCAGGATTTACTAAAGACATGCAGTGAAAAAAAATAGAGACGAAAAGGCGTGGGCGCAGTTATTTATTTTTATGGCTTTCCCATTCAGATGCAAAATGTATGGGAGGAGGGAATTTAAATCAGGGGCGTCCAAATTTGCTCCTGGAGGGCCACTGTCCAGCAAAATTTAGCTCCAACCCCAATTAAACACATCTGAACCAGCTAATCAAGAGCTGCGCACGAAATCGAGGCAAAAAGACAGAAGTATGCCCGAATTCACAGAATTCATAAAAGAGTAGGCAAAAAGTACCCAGATGACCTACTTCTTCCGGCGAGATTCTGAAATGTTCATACGATGGACACTTTACTATCCCAAGAAGCCACAGGAGAGGATTTATGAACGATGACGCTGGTAGGTGTCAGAGGTAGCGCGTAGTAAATCTAACAAAGACCATACGTAACGCAGAATGACAGAACAAAGATGTAAAAACTTTAATAATCATAAAATAAATAAACACAAAACAAAAGCAAATGCGGCAGCCCCTCACGGACGTCTGCGGCACACACATAAACAAAACACAACGTAAAGTCCAGGCCTGGTCCTCTCTTGTCCTTCTCTGTCGTTGCTCCTCCTTTCATGCTTCCGAAGCTCCTCCGTGAGAGATATGAGACCGGTGCGGCACGTAGGTGACGCTTATTAGTAATCACGCCACCGGCCTCACACCGCTCTCTCACGGCCCTCTGCCTCGCCCTGCTTGCCACAAAAGATATCTTTAATGAACAAAGAGATCGAGAAAACAATATAAGTTTACCCTTATAGATGCCGAAAAATGAACAGAGAAAACTGAGGACTTAAATACATTGAAGATGGCAAACAACAAAACAAGGAACAGGTGAGAAACTAATTAAAAAACAATGGTAACAAACAAATGAGAACTCAGGCTAACAGAATCTGGTAAAACAATAACAATGAAATTAACCAGAACATGTCATGATCTTGTCTTATTTAGTTTGTTTCACATTTACACAACCCGGGCAGAACCAATTGCGGCAAAGGAGAATTAGAAATGGGCAGAACCAATGCTGATAAAGGAGACTTGGAGCCGGGCAGAACTAATGATGACGAAGGAGATTTGGAACCGGGCAGAACCAATGGTGACGAAAGGAGACGAAAATGGGTCTTTCTTTCTTTCTTTCTTTCTTTCTTTCTTTTTTTCGGCCCATGGGCCAAAACTGGCCCTCCAGGAATAATATCTGGCCTGTGCACGCAGTCAGATTATTTTGATATCGGTTGGTTCTTACTGAAATAGATCATGTTAACAACAGTTACTCACAAAAACTTTGTCTTTAGTGATTTTGCCTTCAAAATAAAAATATGAGAAAGTTTCTGCAGCAATGTTTTATTTTGAGATCAATTGAAAGGTTTTAATTTGAGAAGTACAGTGGCCGAGAGAGCTCTACGGGCCTCAACAGAAGAAAACACATGCAAATAGAAAAAATACTACTAAAAAGTACTAAAAGACTACTTTATTTTATTTTATTTTATTATTGTTTTTTTTTTGCAAAACATACAGAGATTACATGTTTATGACATATAACTTTGAACATATTGTTAATACATTTTGTATATTGTATACAATGTCATCAGAATACTAATGAGAAAAGAACAATGACTAAAATAAATAAATAAATAAAAAAGATAGAGAAAAAGAACAGGTGGGAAAGATGTTAATCTAAACATCAGTTACATTGTACAAATGTTGTCATGTTATGTTTAAATAAGTTTCATAAGAAATGTTAGGTAATGCAGGGTCCAAAGATGAGATGGAAAGTTTTAAAAGAGTCTGTGGATCGCTTCGTTGCAGAAAAGACACACTGGCTTTGCATTCACAAAACTAGGTAGGATGAACGCATGGTTGTCTTTTCATTCTTCTTTGTATGGCTATTTTCGATGTCAACTTTCCTCTTTAGACTCTTTGATAATGCCATTTTCTCTCACCAGCTCACTTAAATGTTAACATCACTCTGCACTTGACATAATAGCGTACCTCCAGCACGCAAACAATAAAACAAATGCAGTTTAGTACGTGAGGATGCCAAGGAATAATTCTGAGTGTAAAAGTAGTCTACGTCAAATAATTATTACAATAAGTTAGGCTCCATTGTCTAACAAGCTAATTAAAATGATACACATTTATTATTCACAATATGGAAAGAGGAAATAAAACAGTTTGTTGAGAGCATGACTCAAACATGCCATTAATCATTCAAGTCCTCTTTTATTTATTTTTTTGTTATTTTTATCCATTCTGCATCTCCCACATATGTATGTTTTAGCAAGGCGGTCTGTGTTGCAAGTTGGTGAATGAAAATACTTGCCAGGTTACTTGTCACGACTGCTTTATTAATTTATCCAGTGTAAAACGCGGACACCGCCACACAAAAGTGGATTTTTGTCAATGACTTTCCTACTACAGGATTTAACACAGAGTAACAGCTCACTGCCAGTTACAAAAGACACTAATAGTCAGTCACAGGCAATTTTAGTAGCATTTTTCATTAAACTAATTTCTTAAATTATCCTTTACTATGTTTTGGACTGCCATCAAGTGGCAATTTTTTTTGGCCCGATGCCAAACTTACTTAACCAACCCCTGCTCTAGATTGATCACAAACTCTATCAAGAGCGAGGAAACCCAAATGAAAACAGGTCAATGCGCCGACGCATCAGGCAATATTTTCACTGTTTAGAACGTTTGCCAGTCATAAGCAAGTTATTCTTAATAGCTATACTATTACCTTCATAGATAAGAAAACAAAGTTTTAAAGAAACAAGCAAAAACACTTGAAAGGTGCATATTCATGAGGTTGATTTTATTAATTTAGAAAAGATGTGGAAATGTGATACCAGTGTCTCATTTACCTCTCACATAACCAGGTTTTGTCAGAGCAGTATAAAGGAGAAAGACCAAGGGATGGAATTTTATCGACAAGACACGGTAGGGATAGTTAAAAGTGAGTATGATTCAAACAGTAGGTCAGGGCAGTCAACAGGTTAAAGGGAAGACAGATGAGATCCGACCCAGGCAAGGCTATGCTGGAGAATCGAGGAGATGAAGCACCAGATAAATGACTGGAGATCAGGCAGTAGCTTGAGGAACCGGAGGCTGGAAACTTTGAGCTGCAACCAAAGCTGTATCAGTCACACTGCCTGGTCTGGAAAGAAGCAGCCAGGATGGAGGACAGGAACAGACACAACAAAACAACAAGAGAGAACAAAAAAAAAGCAAAACAGATATAAAAACTGACTCAGCACAGTGACTACAGAAAAGAAAGAAACTAATGTAACTGAAAATAACAAAAATTAGAACCAAAAATAAATACTAGGAATAAATAACTGAAGCTACAAACAGAAAAAGGCCAAATCAAAAATAGAAAACAAAAAATAAGGCTTGAGAAACCTAGAGCAAAAACTAGAACTAGACTAAAGCAAATTCAAAAGAAAAAAATGCAAAAACTAGAACTGACAGGAAACACTGTCTAAACACAGTCCTGAAGGACCCCCAACACTGCATGTTTTCTTTGTCTCCCTATCTCATTATCAAATGGGGATATATGTGATAATGAGCTGATGAGTTGAATCAGGTGTGTTTGATTAGGGAAACAAAGAAAACGTGCAGTGTTGGGGGTCCTTCAGGGTTGAAAAACAGTGGTCTAAAAGAACAGTAGACAAGCAAGCAACAAACCAGCAGAGACATGAGGGAAAGGAGCACATGAGGATCAGGTGAACACAATTAGTAAAACAAGGACCAGACGTGGACTAAACAAGGGGGCGTGGTAATGGGAAACAAGGAGGGGGACAAGAGGAGCAAATGGCCAACACAAACCAAGACAAAGCCATGTGCTCAGGCACAAGACAAAGAAACATTGAACAGAAACAAGACTGTCAGGGAAGAACCCTGACTGGTTAACCTTGTGACTGCTTGAAAAACCACATCCCACTCACTTTTCAGTTGGGTGCAAGATTTACGCAATAATGTGTTTATTCATTTGATTGTTCATGAGTCATGTGGAGACACAATGGAAAATTCAAATACATTTTAACGAGAGATCAAGAAGGTGAAAAGAGGAAAGCACATGTACCCACATATTCACACATTCAAACCATGTGTCAAAATCATACACATACACATACCACATGTGAGAAACCTCTGTGTAACTTATGCTTTGGGGGGGTGACACTAAGGGCACAGTTTTATGGACCCATTTCTGTTTCATGAATAAAAAATCTACCTTTTACCTAACTTTGATAACTTGTAATTAGTTTTTTTTCAATTGTGTGTTGCTAGAAGCCATTGAACAGTAAGTGTGCAGGACATTTGAAAGGTTTTTAAAGGTCTGCTGAACTGAATGTGTGTGAAAGATCTGTGTTACGCTGTTTTCTGAACTCAACCACAATTCAGTGACATCAGTTAAAACAGGAAAAGTGCAAAAAGTCTGTTGTGCTTGCAAAGTACAAAGGTGGTCTCGCTGAGCCCAATCACTTAACTTCACATAGATCCTCATATAATCTACGGAAATGACCTAGATTCAGTGTGAGATACATACAGTATACTTATGAAACTAGAAATGCTGTTTGTTCACAATAAAAGTTGATATATGTTAAACCAAGTCATATAAACTCAAACATACCCAAACAAACTTAGAGACTAAACTAAAATTACACACATACACACAGAACCATTGGATCTTGACAAAGAAGCTTTTTTAGGCTTCCATTTGTGCTACTTCATTGTATCGATGAAAGTTATAATAATGAAGAATGAGTAGATGTGTGTTTTTCCTTCAGCTCTGGTTGTGTTGGTCTCAGAGTCTCGGGAAGGCCAGGTTGTTCTCTCACTGGGCTGGAAGAGCAGGAGCCCCTCGAGGGCTGGGCAGGGCTGGAAGAGGACGCATGCTTTTGGACGCTCTCTGAGAGTCAGTTTTCTGCATGTACTCAACATCAGGCTGATCTGTGTAGTCCGGCATCAGAGAGACCAGTCGAAACTCAGCTTCCTCTGTGGATCAGACAGAGACAGCAGAACGTCAAACGACTGCTTTGAGAACTTTCAGAATATTCAAATATTTGATATTAGTTTTCCCTTCTTCATCTATACTTATTTGCGTGGTTGTGAAACACACCCCATTATTACCTCAATCAGATCTACAAATGGGTGTTTTCCGCTGTCACGAATACGCTGGCTGTCAGTGTTGGGAAAGTTCACTTTCTACATGAACAAGTTCAAAGTTCAGTTCACAAATTTTAAAATGAACTAGTTCAGTTCATAGTTCATAGGCTACTTAAAAATTTTGAACTAGTTCATAGTTCTTTTTTCCATATGTTGCTGCAAACTATTATTTTTCAAAATTATTGCTACAGCCCATATATTATAAGAAAACATGGAATTAATTTCCACTGTTATGCTGATGACACTCAATTATATATTTCATCACGACCAGATGAAAACACTAACTTATCTAAATTGACAGAGTGTCTCAAAGATATAAAATGTTGGATGACGTGTAATTTCCTGCTATTAAATTCAGATAAAACGGAGGTATTACTTATTGATCCAAAAAACTTCACACAAAACTTTGTACAATACAACTTTAACTTAGAAGGATGTCCTGTTACTTTATCCACTACAGTAAAAGACCTGGGTGTTATACTAGACCACAACTTGTCTTTCGAAAATCATATTTCATATGTTACAAGAACAGCCTTTTTCCACCTTAGAAACATTGCTAAGCTACGTAACATGCTATCTGTTTCTGATGCAGAAAAGTTAGTTCATGCATTCATGACCTCGAGACTAGATTACTGTAACGCTTTATTAGCTGGCTGTCCTGCATCCTCAATAAACAAGCTACAGTTAGTGCAAAATGCAGCCGCTAGAGTTCTTACTAGATCAAGAAAATATGATCATATAACACCGATTTTATCATCTCTACACTGGTTACCTATTAAGTTCTGTATCATTTACAAAGTACTATTACTGACCTATAAAGCCCTAAATGGTCTAGCTCCTGTGTATTTAATGGACCTTCTATCGCCCCACAATCCATCGCGTTCTTTAAAATCACTAAATTCGAGGCTTCTGGTCATTCCTAGGATATCTAAGTCCACTAAAGGAAGGAGGGCGTTCTCGCATTTAGCTCCTAAACTCTGGAATAGCCTTCCTGATATTGTTCGAGGCTCAGACTCGCTGTCCCAGTTTAAAACTAGATTAAAGATCTCTTTAGCCAAGCATTCACATAATGCTTGCCTCTTATACCACTGTTGAATCAGATCGAATGCATTAATATTATGAACAGCAGCTATGCTAATTATTTCCCATTTGCTTTTCTGCTGTTATCTCGGGACGCTAGTCCCGAGGTAAATAGCGTTCGTCAGCTCCAGTTTGTATCCAGCCTCTCACAGAGACTTCAGAGTCCCCAACACCTGCGATGAGATGACTAAACGCCTGTGAAGAGACGACTCGACGCCTGTGAAGAGACGACTCGACGCCTGTGAAGAGATGACTAAACGCCTGTGAAGAGACGACTCGACGCCTGTGAAGAGACGACTCGACGCCTGTGAAGAGATGACTAAACGCCTGTGAAGAGACGACTCGACGCCTGCGATGAGATGACTAAACGCCTGTGAAGAGACGACTCGACGCCTGCGATGAGATGACTAAACGCCTGTGAAGAGACGACTCGACGCCTGTGAAGAGATGACTAAACGCCTGTGAAGAGACGACTCGACGCCTGCGATGAGATGACTAAACGCCTGTGAAGAGATGACTCGATGCCTGCGAAGAGATGACTAAACGCCTGTGAAGAGACGACTCGACGCCTGCGATGAGATGACTAAACGCCTGTGAAGAGACGACTCGACGCCTGCGATGAGACGACTAAACGCCTGTGAAGAGACGACTCGACGCCTGCGATGAGACGACTAAACGCCTGTGAAGAGACGACTCGACGCCTGCGATGAGACGACTAAACGCCTGTGAAGAGACGACTCGACGCCTGTGAAGAGATGACTAAACGCCTGTGAAGAGACGACTCGACGCCTGCGATGAGACGACTAAACGCCTGTGAAGAGACGACTCGACGCCTGCAATGAGACGACTAAACGCCTGTGAAGAGACGACTCGACGCCTGTGAAGAGATGACTAAACGCCTGTGAAGAGACGACTCGACGCCTGTGAAGAGACGACTCGACGCCTGTGAAGAGATGACTAAACGCCTGTGAAGAGACGACTCGACGCCTGCGATGAGATGACTAAACGCCTGTGAAGAGACGACTCGACGCCTGTGAAGAGACGACTCGACGCCTGTGAAGAGACGACTAAACGCCTGTGAAGAGACGACTCGACGCCTGCGATGAGATGACTAAACGCCTGTGAAGAGACGACTCGACGCCTGCGATGAGATGACTAAACGCCTGTGAAGAGACGACTCGACGCCTGCGATGAGATGACTAAACGCCTGTGAAGAGACGACTCGATGCCTGCGATGAGATGACTAAACGCCTGTGAAGAGACGACTCGACGCCTGTGAAGAGACGACTCGACGCCTGCGATGAGATGACTAAACGCCTGTGAAGAGACGACTTGACGCCTGCGATGAGACGACTAAACGCCTGTGAAGAGACGACTCGACGCCTGCGATGAGATGACTAAACGCCTGTGAAGAGACGACTCGACGCCTGTGAAGAGACGACTCGATGCCTGCGAAGAGATGACTAAACGCCTGTGAAGAGACGACTCGACGCCTGCGATGAGATGACTAAACGCCTGTGAAGAGACGACTCGTCGCCTGCGATGAGATGACTAAACGCCTGTGAAGAGACGACTCGACGCCTGCGATGAGATGACTAAACGCCTGTGAAGAGACGACTCGACGCCTGCGATGAGACGACTAAACGCCTGTGAAGAGACGACTCGACGCCTGCGATGAGATGACTAAACGCCTGTGAAGAGACGACTCGACGCCTGCGATGAGATGACTAAACGCCTGTGAAGAGACGACTCGACGCCTGCGATGAGATGACTAAACGCCTGTGAAGAGACGACTCGACGCCTGCGATGAGACGACTAAACGCCTGTGAAGAGACGACTCGACGCCTGCGATGAGATGACTAAACGCCTGTGAAGAGACGACTCGACGCCTGTGAAGAGACGACTCAACGCCGGCAATATGTTATGCCCTAAATGAATACATGATTAACTAGCTGTATCTTTCTATGTACATTTATGAAATGCACTTTCTGTAAAGCTGCTTTGAAACAATATGTATTGTGAAAAGCGCTATACAAATAAATTTGAATTGAATTTGAATATAGAACCACAGACAGCAATTATTTTATCGGCGGGTAAAGTTTGCACAGAAATGTAAAATTTTTCCCATCCTCATCGACCTTGTCATAAACTGGTTTAAATGATCATACGACGCCTTCTTGCTGCTTTTTGTTTTGATGATGCATGCGGCGGTGCGACACTGGTGGCTGGTGTTGCCAGATTGGGTGTTTTTTCCGCTACATATTAAGGCCTGTTTACACTGTTTTATCTGGGTTTTCGCCTGGAAGGCTCTATAGAAATCTGGCACCCTATTGAACGAAGTTAAACTGAGAGTGCTGCTGTTCACAGACACCAGAATGAACGAGTTCAACTAAAACGTAAAACTTTATGCATTTCGGACATTCGTTTACACACGATAGCGCCGGTTTGGGTGCTTGAAGACGCAAACTTTTGAAAACGGGTTTTAAAGTACGTTTTTGAAAATGGTGTCTGTGTAAACAACAAAAACTCAAATCTCTGAAGACGATGATGTCATGCACATGTGTATTACGTGTTCAGTCTATAGTATTTCATCGCCATCTACTGGCCTGGCAGCAGAATACAGCGTTTTTAGTTGTTTTCGCGGATCCGTGTGAACGGGGATCGCTTTGAAACTCAAAGGTAAAACTTCTCAGTTTCAAGCATATCGTGTAAACGTACCCTTAAATAAATGGGCAAACAAGATTATTGACAAGACACACCTGAACTCAAATCAATTAGTTATTAACCGTAGTGACAAACAGGGAGAGAATGGAGAACTGACCTAATTAACAGACAAGAGAATGAAGAAAGAATCTCAAACATGAACTGAACAGAAAACATATCAAAACTCAAACTGAACACATGACAGCTCTTACTTTTGGCCTTCCTCTTGTTTCGTGTGCAGCAGTGACAGACACACACGAGGCAGATGATGAAGAGGACCAGGAGGAAACCCGCTCCTCCGGTCAGGATCACCAGCATCCACCAGAAATCTAAGCCAAACAGCAACTTCTTCTCAGACACTAATAAAGGATCAAATCAAAGCAAACATTTTCATCACCACCATTTATAATTTGATGTGAATTTAATATGTGAGAATGAGACCATAGAGTGATTTGCGACACATAAAACTAGCATAGCACCATGGGGAATCAATTGTCTATTACAACATTCAATTATACAGTTTATAGCATCATTATACAAAATTATGTATTCACAGAATTCTGTGATTAGAATTCCAATTAGAATCAAGAATTCAAAAGAACTGTAATATATGTTATGTAAATGTCATATTTGATATTTTTTTGCAAAAGAACATTTTAACAATAATTTCATGTAATATGTGTTTATAATTTCACTTAAGAAACAATCAAGGTTGATAAAAAGGAGCTTCATAACAGAAAACATGATCATGAGAAACTTACCCTCATTGTTATTTTCATTGTTGCTGTTCTCTTCTTTTTTGCTTTTCTTGTCTTCATTGGCATTTGTTGCATAGAGACCTTTAAAAGGGTATATAATATATATAATTAACCCAATGTTGTCATACATGAGGATAAACATGTAAAGTGATTTATTCTGCTGGATAACCTGTGTCAGAGCACACTGGCTGAACATCTTTAGCTGCCGCTCTGCTGATCATGTTTCCGAGTGTGCATGAGAACGTATCTCCAGGTTTGAGCTCGGACGAGCTGACGTGTAAGACGGCACGCGTCGTGTTGGACTTCTCTCCGTTTATCATCCAGGACACGAAAACATCACTGCTGTTCAGTGGACTACAGCTCAGATTGACTCCTTTGTCTACACACTCGACCATGACTGTAGGTTCAGGCACTGGCTCTGAAACACACACAACAACAGCAAGGCTCAATGCTGACACACACTTGGTCTTGCTTTGAACGGGCAAAAAGAGAGGAGAGAAATAACATTAAAGCAGGTTTGAATAGCAGCAGACCACAAGCTAGTTCGTACCTTGTACACAGAGCTGGTGTGTGGTTTTCTTTATGAACTTTCCGTCTTTGTCGTGGACTTCGCCTTCGTACTTCCCAGATTGGTTTTTCTGTATGTTCTCCAGGATCAACGATCCAGGGAGAGAGACATTGAAATTGTGTGTCTTAACATTTGAGCCCATTCTGAAATATACCTTCCTTTTATTATGTCTCCATGTCAGGTGGCTTTCCTTTTGTAGTTCTGCAATATCCAGAGGAATCACAACTCTTTCCCCCACTGCTTTGTAGATACATGAGGAGGATACACATTTACCTAAAAAATAAAGTGGTGCATAAAGTTTTGTGTTGTGTATCAAGCACACACGACCATTCACTTTTACTGACATGACTTGATTTGACACATTCACAAGAGAAAATATTAAATATCTAAAACACTTTTACTCAAAGGAATAGGTCTTACATGGGGAACATGTGGATGGGTGAATTAATTATTCATATGAAACCAAGTGGAATGCTATGAAATGTGATCGGAAGTAATAGAATATGTTTAAAAACTATCTGAAAAATGCAGATAAAAATATGGGTTTCTGTTTAACAACTTTAAGGACTGATAAATTAAACTAAAATTCAATCCAAAACCGAAAACCACACAATTGATTTCTTATTTGTTGAACAGATAATTCAGTAAGAAGACATTTGTCTATAATCAGACAATTACAGAATATATACAGGTGAAACTCGAAAAATTAGAATATCGTGCAACAGTTATAATTTTGATGATTATGGAAACCCCAAATTCAAAATCTCAGAAAATTAGAATATTACATGAAATCATAAAAAAAAGGATTTTAAATACAGAAAAGTCGGCCTTCTGAAAAAAGTAGAATCATGCATATATATAGTTATATATCCTAAATATATTAGTTTTACCTTTTAATTTGAATTACTGAAATACATGAACTTTTGCACGATATTCTAATTTTTCGAGTTTCACCTGTATATATATATATATATATATATATATATAATTGAACAACAACTTACCAGAGGAGAAGATGAAGATTAAATTGAAGAGGAGAATTAATGTGAAGTTGATCATCATTTTCGCGCGGCTCTGTGTGTTAGCAGTTTGTTGTACGATGTCAAGCTCTCAGTGGTTTAGTTTCCTGTAAGTGTGTCTCTGGGAGTGTGTGCGAGTCACGCTGTAATTCAGTGATTACAGTATTCAGACATTATAATGAGATCATACTTATTGTGTATGTTGAGAATAAAACTATAGAACATTTATTTTTTATATATTGTAGTCTCTGCATTTTTAATATATTGATGGTCTATATACAAATAGTTATTTCTTCATTCAATGTCACTGTAATTTACAAATCATTACTTTTTAATCAGCTCATATGTATATGAGAAAGAATGATTTCAATGTTTTTATGCTTTGTATCATAATGCATTGTGTGTGTGTGTGTGTGTGTGTGTGTGTGTGTGTGTGTGTGTGTGTGTGTGAGAGAGAGAGAGAGAGAGAGAGAGAGAGAGAGAGAGAGAGAGAGAGAGAGAGAGAGAGAGAGTGTGTGAGTTTAATGTATTTGTAAACATTAAAACAAACACTTAATATGAATACATTTAATGTGCAATAAAGGTTGGTTTAAAGCACTTAATTTATGCATGCTTATCTATGTATTTGTTTTGCAACTGATCACAATCATTTCAATCTCTTTATTTAAAAAGTTTTTGAAAATCACGTTTACTTCGCAATTTCTGGCCAGGTTATTTCTCTCAAATGCATTTGTCAGCTGAACATGACGACAGAGCAATGCTGCCGTCTGCAGGAGATGTGAAGTAGAGACAGTGCCCTGCTGTACCGGAGCCTGCAGTTTCACTTTTAAACTCTAACACAGAAACAAGACTATTTTCTGTGTACCATGTGCGAGACTACAATGTGCGACACACTTAACAAAGTACAGTAAATAGTAAAACAATTGCGCTAAAACTAGTGTGTTTAGTACGTTAATAAACTAAAATACTTGGAAAACAAATGCCAGTTTACAATATCCAACAGCACAATGAACTATTTTTGCACAGATAAATAATAAAATGGCCGTGCTCACTCTTAAATATAAGGCTGAAATATCATAAAAAATAATAATCATTCCCAATGAATTGGGTTAAAAGTAACACAATAGTTAAATTTACCATTTAATTTTATTCATTTAATTATTTTAATAAACCCAACTATGTTAAAAATGACCCAACATTTTTTTTGGGGAAATAACCCAATATGACCCAATATGTGCAATCCAATGTGTCAACAACAACAATCACTGTCAACAAACAGCGGGTTTTCATTATGACAAATTCTGAAAGAAAAAATAAATTCTCCGGCAATAATCCATATTATTTGCGTGATATTTTGTGATCGCTTTTAGTGTGAAAATCATCATGAATGAGACCATGTTGTAACAGGTTCGTTTACTGATTGCGTCACTTAAAGGTGCGTTTACCTTCTGTCTCCGCCCAGTTTCAGGAGGACACTCGATACCTTTAATCGCATTTTTCTTTTCATTCTTCCTGCTCTCACTGCCTCAAACGGTGTGGCTAGTTTTTAATGGTTTTCGTGTGTTGTTTTTTTAGCGTTCACTGTCGAGATTTATGCAGTCTCCATTAATTATCCCCACACAGGCGCGCGCACGGGCTTAAAAAGAAACGAGCTCTGGAGATCTGAGGGAAGATGATGGCAGTAACGAAGAGTTTGGTCTTCATTACATGTCTCTGTTTTGCTCGAGGTAAGTCCACAGCTTTTTAAACATGGAGATAAAGTAGAACAGACTGTTTCTCTGTAATCCAGGTGCAATGACCTGTGCGGGAAACACACTTCTGGCCAGGCCGAAACACAACAGACATTCGCGGAAATGCTTCTTTAATAATAACAACTGGAACGAGTTAGGAACTATTCTAGATAGTAACATTTAAGGCATAGTTGAAGCCAAACTAAAAAGATTAAAAGTCAAACATGTGTAAACTGTGGTGAATCTCTCTTTGAATGCAGGACTTTCACTGAACTTTGTAACTTACTGAAGCTGTTCTGTGATCTTGAACTGAAACACAAACCTTTATTTGAAAAGATGGTTACACTTTATTTCGATAGTCACTATAGGCGTTCTACTAACTATAAGTAACTTTTCAACTACATGTCAACTAACTGTCATTAGAGTATTAGTAGGCTGTAGTAGACTGTCAGTAGACTGTTAGGTTAGGGTTAGGTGTTAGGGTTCGGGTTAGGAGAACATTTTGACTTGTAGTTGCTAAGTTACTAATAGTCAGTAGAATATCTGTTGGGGGACCAGCAAAATAAAGTGTTAGCAGATAGGCTATTAAGCAGACAGTCTACTAATACTCTAATGACAGTTAGTTGACATGTAGCTGCAAAGTTACTTATAGTTAGTTGAATGCTTAAAGTGGACTATCAAAATAAAGTGTTACCGAAAAGATTCGGCTAGAGATTTCTACCAAAATGTAATTTGTTGTTTGTCTACAATATTATGGGGTTTGAGCCAAAAAATTGCAGGCTGGTAACTTGATTTAATGAAACACCCAAAAAAGGTCATATTTCATCTCAAAATCAAAGCAATAACGTCATTGTATTATGCATAAAGACAATTAAATCTTAGGCTCTAGACTTTAATGTAGTTTATATGCATAATTGTATTATTTATAATTGTTTCCAAGTATCTATTGTTTATTTTACTTTACAAATGTATTACAATATATTTACTGTTATATAGTAAAGATTACTGTATTACAGTAATGACAATCTTTCATTATATATTGAAACACGTAGACTCATTATGGCAATGAGAATGTTGGGGGAATATCTTGAAAATTGTTGATGCATTTAAACATTTATTAAAATGTAAAAATTGTACAGTGTAAAAAAATATTGTACCAGTACAAATAATAAAACATGCGTAATTGTCTCATAGCAAAATATTAAGTCCTGTATTTGTCTTTTGATGTTATTAAAAAATAAGCCCTGTGTTTATTTTTGTGAGATTCACCCATTGAATCAAAGAAGTTTCACTAATAGTGTCTCTTTCATCTCCTATAGATTTTGTTTTCTGTGATGATTATGAAGAAATTGGAAAAGACATCACACTTACTCCAAGCATCCGTGGAAAGCCTACAGAAATACTGTGGAAACACAATGAGAACATGGTTCTGTTGTATGACGGTAGTGAGGTGGTGAAGTACAGCTCGTTCAAGCGCCGTGTGGTGGTTGATTTTGAAACTGGACAGCTCACAATAAAAAAACTAACCAGCCAAGACAGTGGACAATATCAATCTGAAATTGTGATCAATGGGAAAGTTCAGACCTCCAGTCATACTGTGACAGTTTTGGGTAATCTATCTATCTATCTATCTATCTATCTATCTATCTATCTATCTATCTATCTATCTATCTATCTATCTATCTATCTATCTATCTATCTATCTCTTTCTTATCTTCTGTAGCGTCAAACGATGAGCAGGACTCTTCTGCTTGGTGAAATTCAATATTTCAGACCATTTTTTCATGTATATCAGTTGTAGCAAATTAGCTCAAAAGGCAAATATGAACAATTAATCATAACTCCTTATAATTAATTATTAATATTTTGATTAGTTAATAGAATTAACTTGATGTAGCTGAATTAATATTACAATCAATTAATCTGTTCGTCCAGCGAAAACTCAAAAAGATTTTTATTTAATGGTGGGGTAAGCAGTAATTCTAAAAC
This sequence comes from Gila orcuttii, assembly GCA_026230005.1. Classification (NCBI taxonomy): domain Eukaryota; kingdom Metazoa; phylum Chordata; class Actinopteri; order Cypriniformes; family Leuciscidae; genus Gila; species Gila orcuttii. The sequence goes on along the minus strand of JAPDVR010000007.1, from coordinate 6,352,236 downwards.
CCTGTTGGCCATTGTTGACATTTGAAATCAACCCAAACAAACACACCCCCTCTTCATTGCTCCGAGTCGGTCTCGAACCCCGATCCCCTACAAGTGAGTCGAGAGCACTAACAATGACACTAAACACCGCATTCACTAGCAGTCTTCAGCGTGACTCTCACTAGCTGACCTCCGTTACACATGCAATCCAAGAGTGGATGTCTGATCACAGCAGAAGCGCAACAGAATAATGCTTCACGAAAAATAAAGCACAGATGATGAACGAATGAAAAGGAAGCTGTTGTAAACCTTGTTCTTCTTAAGTGTAGGAGACTTAGAAGCGAAGACCAGGAGACGTTGGGATTGTATCTTTTAAGCAGGATTGTTTATTTGCTGTAGTCTACTTCATCCAAAATCTTACCCAAGTCTAACTAAGGGAACTTTACATTGCAGTTTATATACATTTCAAGGGGGTGGGATTAATTTCATAGAGGAGGGGACTCTTGATTCAGCTGGTTACCTGATTTCATCAGGTAACAGTGTAACTCAGAGTCTTGAGATGCTAATCCAATCAGCCTGATTAGATCAACAAAAGGCCCAGCTGACCTTTGAGATGTGACAAGAGGTTAATGTCCGAAACTCCGATTGCCTCAAAATGGACAAAACAGTGTGCAACTTTCTCAGTTAAAATACTATAGTATTGGAAGCTCAATTAAACATTTAAATACAATTTGTAATCCTACATTTCCCCCTTTGAGAGTTCTAAATAACTCTCACAAAATACAAATTTAGACACTTAAAAGTTCATTCTTGTAACTTGTGATCATTACAGGCACATAACGCATGTTCTGTGTTTGCTTTTCTGTAATTGCATGCTGACACAGAAACAAACATGCAATTAGGGTCCGTGAAGTTCTTACGGATAATAATCTTCAGTCATCTGGTGTAATTTTGCTGAAAGATCAAGAATGTCTTGTTGGATTTTGTTCAAGTTCTCTGTTGGGTCCATTAACCCGGTGCAGCACTCAGGTCCGATGATGGTGCAGGGACCGTCTTGCATTGCTAGAATGTAATCCAAGGCCACTCTGTTCTGTAAGATCATTATCTTGTGGGAAGCGAGAGTGTCTGTGATGTTACTGGTACGACAATCTTGATCATGTTGATGGATGACTGAAGGTTTTGTATGTGAGTCTCTGCGTTTTTTTTTTTTTTTCATGATAGTTGGTTCGGCAGTGGGTCTAGTCGTGTTCTTGAGGTTTTCTTGTGGCTTCATACGCAGATGACGAGGTCGGTGCTGAAGGAATACAAATTTGTCAAATGTTTAATTTAACTTCTAATCCTATCATATATAAACTGAGAAAGTTCTGTAAATTGAATTTAGCATTCAGCTGTGGAGCACGAAAGTCCTGTCTTATTCTGTGTCTCTATATACAGCTGTCAGACGGGTTTTCTTTCTATTGTAAGTTAAATGAAACATGTTAGTGAAACTCTTGGAGACTCTCGCGAGCTTTTGTCTTAGCAAGAGAGAGTCCTGTCATTCCTGTTCTGGAGTCTCAGGGTTTGAATAGGTTTTTCCCTCTCTCTTTTAATACAGGTTACTAAACCTGTATACGAGTTTCCACCATCACAATGTAATCCCTCCCTCTTATAATGTATATATATTACGATGTTTGACTCAAGAAGTCAGACGATGTTGGAATGACTGCAGCTACCCGACAAGCAATAAAGAACTTCTGCTTGGAAAACTTCCACCGTCTCCTGCTCTGAGCTTCTAATTTTTCTACAAAGAAAAAGATCACTACAGATGGTGCCGTGACCCGGATGGAGAAACTGAAACTCAACAAAGAATGAACTTTTGAAACTTCAAAGCTCAAAGATCTCAACAAAGCTGACTAAGTCTCCAGACTGAATTTTGAAACATCCAGCTAAACAAAGATTGCCAGACTGAATCTTTCCAGCTTCCTCCAGATTTGAAACAAAGATCTCAACAAAGACTGAGTTCCAGAACTTCAAGCCACAAAGATCTCAACAAAGAATGAACTTTCTGACTGAGTTCCAGAACTGAATCTCAACTGGACCTCAACAAAGCTGACTGAGTTTTCCAGACTGAATCTTTTCATTCAAACAACGATTCGGTGAGTTTCACTCCATTCAAAGAACCGCTGAAGACCAGTACAAATCTCTGCGCCGTCAGAGAACAGTTATCAGACAGCTGCAGTGTCTGGCTAACAAAGTTACCCTTTAAAAGTTTATTTTAAAGATGAAAGTATAGCCTCTACGTTGCTAGAGAAGGTATCCTCTAAAGTTAGGGAAGGTTAACATTACGTGTTAATATTGGTGAACCTCTGTTCAAACAGGGATGTGTTTATCCTCTAAAAGTTAGGAAGGTGAAAGATCCTTTGCATTTTCCTTTTTAGAGAAGATTAGCGTAACGTGCTAATATTTTGTGTGTTACCCTTTGCTCTGGGCAAGGAAGGTTAACTGTGTTATCGAGTGTAGCCTCTTTTGATCAGAGAAGATTTAGTGTTTTTGTTTGTTTTATCCTCTAAAAGTTAAGAAGGTGAAAGATCCTTTTGCATTTTTCTTTTAGGGAAGATTAGCGTAACATGCTAATAGTTTGTGATGTGTTGGTAACAAGGAAGTTTAACAAGATTTGACCTGTGTTAACAAGTATACCCTCTGTTGATCAGAGAAGTTTATTTTTTGATTGTTTAAATAACAAAGAAATCCACAAAATGGTTAGGAAGAATGCTAGACTGATTCAAACTACTGAGAAACGTGGATTAGCAAGCCCTTTATGGACAGACACTGAGTTCAAGTCATTGTTAGGAGAGAAAATGGACTCCATAGTGACTGAGTCAGTTAGATTGGATTTGACAAAGAAATTTGGTATTGATCCAGACAAAGTTTGGTCTATTGAAGAATGCAAGAAGGTGTTAGGTGCATGTATCAGAAAGAAAAACATGAAAGGCATAATCTGTTGCCATAGAGAATATAGCTTATCCATTGCACAAGAACAAACTAGGTGTATTGATAAGTTAAATGAACAAAACAAACAATTACAGACTCAAGTGTCCTGTTTCAAGACAAAGGTGAGCCATAATCAGGCCTCAACCAAATGTGACTCTGAAGACCAACAGTCAGATGAAAGCTATCCTGATTTACAGTCTTTCTGTAGACTAGAAAACACTAGAAATTCTGGTTTGATAGATAAAGATGTAAATGCATTTGAAGTGTGTGGAGCAAGACAAAAGGTTCAGACTAGGGCAAAAGGCATTGACTCTGTTCAATCTGTAACCCCCATACTGCAGCTACAAGCAGTCAAATTATCTTTAGGTCCTAAAGAAATCGAGAGAATCGCTGAAAATTTGCCATCAGTGCAAAGAAATTTTTCTGAGTTTAGGAGAGAATTGTCCAGAAAGATGCGGCTCTACGATATGTCTCTAGCTGAAGTCACCCAGCTAATATCACAGATCTTGACTGAGTCAGAATTCAGTGATTTTGAAAATGCTGTAAACTATTTTGAGTTTCAAAATGCCAGAAAAGATGACTTGAGAGAGGGAGTTATGAGAGTGTTAAAGAACATTGTTGGACCAAAAGTGGACTGGTCAAAAATCACTAGTTGTGTACAGAAGAAGCATGAAACTGTTAGTCAGTACACAGAAAGATTTTGTCAGTCAGCTGTAACTTACAGTGGCATAGCAGACACTTCAGAGAAGGTGTTAAATGACAATGGGCCATTAGTTCGCACATGGTATGATGGTCTTTTGTCAGAGCATAGAAATGCATTGCCTTTCTTAGACGTCACATGGGCTACCAGTACCCTGCAAAGTAACCTAGACAGGTTAGCTACTTGGGAAAGAGATTCTGATGTTAAAGAGAGAGTAAACATTGCAGCAGCATCCTTTAAGGTCAACACAGAGAAGCAACAGAAACGCAAATGTCCTAAGAGAGAGGGCAGCAGTTGTTATTATTGTGGCAAACATGGACATTGGGGAAAAGAATGTAGAAAAAACAAAAAGAATGTTAGAGAAACTAACAATGTAACTCAGCTTCTGCTCAGCCTGCTGGCTGCTTTGAAACAGCCTGTCCCCTCGTCATTAAGCTCGTTGGGCAGCTGTTTTAGTTGTTAACCATTTGGGCTGTGAGTGCTTAATTTCCCCACTAACTTACAACAAAGATGAAAGACTTATTTTTGTTTAATAGAACAAAAGAAAAGTGACAATCTCACCCTTCCTTTGGGGAACACTGGTTAAGTAAACTCACAGCCTTAAATGTTATGCTACAGCACAGGCCCTTCATCAGTAATGGTGTTAGGTCAGACTGTAAATGTAAAATGCCTTCATGCAGTGTCCACACTGATGAATGACAACGTGCACCTGTCACTCACCCATCCTCATGTATGATGTCTGCAATGACTGAATTTGTGTTGGAGGCTGAAGGAGAGATGACTCATGATTGTGTTGCGCTTACATACACACCTTCGAGGGAAGTGGAAGGGATTCCCATAGAGAATTCAGAATTTGAGTTGTTTGTTGACGGTTCAGCTCAAGTAATTGAAAATAACTCAGAAACAAGCCATTAGAGTGGCATGGACCACATTAAGTGATGTTGATTACAGCAGCTGCAGGATTGTGTCAGGGAAGAAAAAAACCTGGACTAATGTCACACTGTAAGGTTGTTCCTGCTCCAACAGGGATAGGATAGGACACGAACCAGTGGGGAGCCGAGGGAAGAACCGATTGCAACAGGGGTCGGGGGCCAACCCTTCGGTGAAGAATCCCTCATAGGCCTTCCCATCCATTAATCCATCCTCACCTCACTGCGTTCTTTAGGTGTCATAATTAAGAAATAGGGAAAGAAGGAACAACAATAGCAGACTCGGAAAAGTTTAACACCCTAGTGTTTGAACCAATACTGCTCTACTGTTTAGCAGACTCAGAAAAGTTTACAACCCTAGTGTTTGAACAAATAGTGCTCTCCTGTCTTTTGTTTTCTCTCTTCCTCTGTGCAGATAACACTTGATGGCTGACCCGAGACCCATATGCACCGACCTCCTCATCTGCATATGAAGACACAACCTCAAGAAACAACTAGACCTACTTCCGAGCCAACTATCACAAAAGGATAAAGAAAAGAAAAAAAAATACACAACGCAGAGACGACGAAACCTTCAGTCATCCATCGACATGATCAAGATTGTCATACTACTACACATCATGAAGATCGCACAGAGTCCGGACTCCAGAAACAACATATTCTTAGAGCTGATGAATATGTCACAAATGCCTTGTTTGCTGGAAAGAAAGTGTGCATGTCACATCCAAAGATGGTTGCATTCCAGGACTCACTTGTGCACAAACATGAGACATTCTTGATCTTTCAGCAAAATCACCCAAGATGACTGAAGATAATTCTTCATGGTTCAGAAACTTTATTGATCACGAGAAATTCACAGTTCCAACCAGAAAAGACTCACGGAATTGCATGTTTGTTTCTGTGTCAACATGCAATTGCAGAAACATCAACACAGAGCAAGCTATGTGCCTGTAACTTACGCAAGTTATAAGAATGAACTTTTAAGTGTTTAAATTTGTATATTATGTGGGAGTTATTTAGAACTCCCAAAGGGGGAATTGAAGGAATACAAATTTAATTAAATGTTTTATTTAAGTTTCTAATCCTATCATATATAAACTGAGAAAGTTCTGTAAATTGAATTTAGCATTCAGCTGTGGAGCACGAAAGTCCTGTCTTATTCTGTGTCTCTATATACAGCTGTCAGACGGGTTTTCTTTCTATTGTAAGTTAAATGAAACATGTTAGTGAAACTCTTGGAGACTCTCGCGAGCTTTTGTCTTAGCAAGAGAGAGTCCTGTCATTCCTGTTCTGGAGTCTCAGGGTTTGAATAGGTTTTTCCCTCTCTCTTTTAATACAGGTTACTAAACCTGTATACGAGTTTCCACCATCACAATGTAATCCCTCCCTCTTATAATGTATATATATTACGATGTTTGACTCAAGAAGTCAGACGATGTTGGAATGACTGCAGCTACCCGACAAGCAATAAAGAACTTCTGCTTGGAAAACTTCCACCGTCTCCTGGTCTGAGCTTCTAATTTTTCTACAAAGAAAAAGATCACTACAGAGCATATGGGTCCCGGAACAGTCATCAAGTGGTGTCTGCACAGAATAAGAAAGAAAACCAAAGACAGGAGAGCAGTATTTGTTCAAACACTAGGGTTGTAAACTTTTCCGAGTCTGCTAGACAGTAGAGCAGTATTTGTTCAAACACTATGGTTGTAAACTTTTTCTGAGTCTGCTAAACAGTAGAGCAGTATTGGTTCAAACACTAGGGTGGTAAATTTTCTGAGTCTGCTATTGTTGTTCCTTCTTTCCCTATTTCTTAATTATGACACCTAAAGAACGCATTGAGGTGAGGATGGATTAATGGATGGGAAGGCGTATGAGGGATTCTTCACCGAAGGGTTGGCCCCCGACGCCTGTTGCAATCGGTTCTTCCCTCGGCTCCCCACTGGTTCGTGTCCTATCCTATCCCTGTTGGAGGGGGAACAACTTTCTATCCCTGTTGGAGGGGGAACAACTTTACAGTGTGATACGTGAGTCCAGGTTTTCCTTCCCTGACACAATACTGCAGCTGCTGTAATCAACATCACTTGATGTGGCCCCTGCCACTTAGGCTCTAATGGCTTTTTTCTGAATGACTTTATCATGACCCATTGACCTGGGATGATTGTGTGTCCACCTTCTGCTGGAGTCTGCCAACATGACTCAACTCTCTCTCTGGCACTCTGTACCGCCTTTGTTAGGTTTTCACAGTAAGCAATCAGGGCATCTGAGGCAATGTGCACATCAGCATTTCTAAGATCAATCACACCTGGCATCTGCATGGGGCGTCCAGTAATAATCTCATGAGGGCTCAGTCCTACTGTTCTGTTAGGTGATGCTCTCAAACTACACAGTACTGCTGGCAGTGCTTCGACCCATGGTACCCCTTCCTGATGCATTTTGCTTAGTCTGGTTTTGATTGTTCTGTTCGATCGTTCAACCTGTCCTGATGCTTGTGGCCTGTATGGGCAGTGAAGATTCCACTTAATCTTCAAAATTCTAGACACTTCCTTGACTACCTGTCCTGTGAATTGTGTACCTTGATCTGAGTCAATGCAATCTGGTAATCCCCATCTGGGAATGAAATCAGTGACAAGACATTTAGCAGTATGTGCAGCTGTAGCACGCCCTGTTGGATAAGCTTCTACCCATCTTGAGAACTTATCTATTACTACCAAAACATCAGTTTTTCCCTTACAACGAGGCAATGATATGTAATCAACTTGAAGGTGACGAAATGGTCCTGGTGGGGCTGGGGTATGTGCTGCTGGTGTAGTGGCTGCTGGTACATCATTATTTTTCTGACATGTAACACACCTCTTGGCTGTTTCTGTGGCTACATTTCTGAATTTTGGATTCCACCACTGATTTGAGAACCTGTGATTCATCGTTGCTGGACCACTGTGACCCAAATTGTTTATTTGTTGAGCCAAATATGGCAACAGTGATTCGGGAGCAACATACTTTCCCCCTTTTGTCCAGCAACCGGATGAATCCACGGTGGCTCCTTTGTCTAACCATGTCCATGCTTCATACAGAGGAACGTCTTTGTACAGATCAATTATTGATTCAGGAGGCATAATTGTCTTCTGTGCTGCACTACCTGAACACACTTGTACAGTTGCATAGAAACAAGCCTGTTTAGCTGCCATATCGGCAAGAGCATTACCTTTAGCTTCTGTAGTATTAGTTGTGAGATGTGCTTTTACTTTGATCACTGCTAATTTCTTTGGAAGTTTCATGGAAAACATTAGATCTTTCACAAATTCAGCATGCTTAATGGGGGATCCAGCAGAAGTTAGAAACTGTCTGGTTTGCCAAATGACACCAAAATCATGAATTACCCCAAAAGCATATCTGGAATCTGTGTAGATATTAGCAACTGATCCTGAAGCTAGCGTGCATGCTCTTGTTAGGGCTACTAGTTCTGCAGCTTGAGCTGAAAAATGATCTGGAAGACGTCCTGAAGCTAACACTTCCGTGGTGGACGTTACTGCATAACCTGCTCGTCTGTTACCTTCAATTACTTGAGCAGAACCGTCAACGAACAACTCAAATTCTGAATTCTCTATGGGATTTTCTTTTACTTCACTCGTAGGGGTATATGTAAGCGTAACACAATCGTGTGTCATTTCTCCTTCATCCTCTAACAAATTCTCAGTCATAGCAGACATCATACATGAGGACGGATTCGTGACAGGTGCACGCTGTAAGACAATATTCGGGGCTGTGAGAGTTGCTAACCAATTTCCCCAGCGAGAGGAAGTGACAGAAGTGACTTTTGCTTGATTAATTAATGTGGACATTACATTAAGGGCATTTTAAGTTTACAGCCTGACCCAGCTCATTACTAATCAAGGACCTGTGCTGTAGACAACATTTGAGGCTGTGAGTCTACTTAACCATTGTCCCCACAAAGGAAATCTGAGACACTCACTTTTCCTTTTGTTCTTTTAAACATAAGAATAAGTCTTTTATCTCTGTTGTAAGTTACTGGGGAAATTAAGCACTCGCAGCCCAAATGGTTAACACCTCAACAAGCTGCCCCACCCGTTTAATGATGTGGGGAATGGCTGCTTCAGAGTAGCAAGCAGACTGAGTAGGAGCTGAGCAACATTAACTTCTCTAAAGTTATTTTTGCTTTTCCTACTTTCTTTTCTCCAATGTCCAGGCTTACCGCAGTAATAACAACTGCCCTCTCTCTTAGGACATTTACGTTTCTGTGGGTTCTCTGTGTTGACCTTAAACGATGCTGCTGCAATTTTTACTCTCGCCCTGACATCAGAATCTCTTTCCCAAGTAGCTAACCTGTCTAGGTTGCTTTGCAGGGTCCTAGTGGACCATGTGATTTCTAAGAAAGGCAATGCATTTCTATGTTCTGACAAAAGACCATCAACCATGTGCGAACGAGGGCACCATTGTCCTCTAGCACCTTCTCTGAAGTGTCAACAATCCCACTGTAAGCTGCAGCGGTCTGGCAAAATCTTTCTGTGTACTCACATACATTTTCACCCTTCTTCTGTACCAAACTAGTGATCTTTGACCAGTCCATGTTTGGTCCAACAATGTTCTTTAAACTCTCAGAACTCCCTCTCTCAATTCATCTTTTCTGGCATGTTGCAGGTCAGAAGTAACAGCAGACTCAAAACTGTTGAATTCAGATTCAGTTAGAATTTGTGACATTATCTGTGTGACTTCTGCCAAGGACATGTCGTAGAGACTCATTTTACTGATCAGTGCTCTTCTAAATTCATAAAACTGTGTGTGTGCTGAGGGTAAACTCTGTGTCAATCTCTCTATGTCTCTAGGTCCGAGCGCTTTAGCAATTTGAACAACAGAAGAACTGGGAGGAACACTTTCTGTCTCCTCACTTCCCTGTGATCTTTTTTGAGCCCCACACACCTTCACAGAATTTACATGCTTATCAGATACTGATGGGATGTCTACATCTGTTTCAAAGAATGCTTGTAATTTAGGATAAGTTTCATCTGACTGTTGGTCTTCTGAGTCACATTTGGTTGAGGCCTGGTTATGGCCCACCTTAGTGTGCAATTGTTCGTTCTGTTCTTTTAATTTAGCTATACACTTAGCTTGTTCTTGTGCAATGGATAAGCTAAATTCCATGTGACAGAAAATAATGCCTTTTATGTTTCTCTTCATGATACATGCACCTAACATCTTTTTGCATTCTTCAATAGACCAAACTTTTTCTGGGTGAATACCAAATTTCTTTGTCAAATTCAATCTGACTGACTGAGTCACTATGGAGTCCATGTGCTCTCCTAACAATGACTTAAACTCACTGTCTGTCCATACAGGGCTAGCTAGTCCACATTTCTCAGTTGATGGAACTAGCCTAGCAATCCTTCTAACTATTTTTGTGAGTTTCTTTGTTACCACACAAACAAACACTAAAACTTCTCTGATCAGCAGAGGTTACACTCGTTAACACAGACTTGTTACCAACACATCACAAACTATTAGATTGTTACGCTAATCTTCCCTGCCTGAAACAGAGGGTCAAACTTTTCTTCTCTAAAATAATTTTTTTAGAGGGTAACAACACAAAATAACAAAAAAAAATAAAAATAATTAGCAAATGATACTAATCTTCCCTGCCTGACAAACAGAGGATATCTTTTTAACACGTGATGTTAAAAACTTCCCTGCCTGAACAGAGGATCAAACTCTCTTCTCTAAAATAATTATTTTAGAGGGTAACTGTCATGATCGGGTTCTTTCTCTCTTCTTTTCTTACTCTGTCTCCATCTGCTGGTTGCACACACACACACACACACACACACACACACACACGTTATTACTCACTCATCTCCTTCAGCTGTTCCTTGTTCTCTCATCCCCTCACCTGCTCTCAATCTCTTGTCATTAGTCTCTTTATTTCTAGCTATCTCTCTCACCTCTTCTCTGTCGGATTATTATTACCCGTCACGTATGTTGCTAAACGCTTGTGTTTCATCTACAGATGATTAGTCCTGTCCTGTCTTGTCCTGTCTGGTGCTGTTAATTATTTTGTGCAGTACGTTACCTGATTTGTGCTGTGTCCAGTGTCGTGCTGTGGAGAGTTGCAGAGGGCTCGACGCCCCACCAGCAATCCTGTTCTAATCTCACCTTCTGGACCTGCTGCTTGAGCATCACTCTGCCTACCAAGAATATTTTGTGAACTTTCCTTTGTTAAACGGCCTTGGCGGCTTTGCCTTGTTTCCATTAAAGACTGTATTACCTGCTTTAAGCCTTTTGGAATCTCTTCTCCACCAACTGTGACAGAATAATCCGACCAACATGAACCCAACGGAGGTGCATCCTATCCAAGCTGCTGTGGAGAAACTGGCTTCCCAGATGGCTGACCTCACCAAGCAGTTCCATTATTTCCGTATGGACTCCTCTAGATCTTCAGACGTCCCGGAGCCCCGTGTGAACAACCCCCCCTGCTATGCGGGTGAGCAGACCGAGTGCATGTCATTTTTGACCCAATGTGAAGTTGTTTTTTCGCTTCAACCTCTCACCTATGCCAAGGAACGCTCTCGCATCGCCTTCATCTCGCTTCTCAAGGGACGGGCTCGTGAGTGGGGAACAGCTGTTTGGAGCTCTGATGCAGACTGTGTAAGCCACTATTCCATATTTAAAGAGGAGATGTTAAAGGTTTTCGACCGATCAGTGCATGGTCCTGAAGCCTCTCGTCTGTTATCCACCCTCCGCCAGGGAAGACGCTCGGTCGCAGATTTCTCTGTTGAGTTCCGCACTCTCTCCACCTCCTGTGGGTGGAATGAACCCGCGCTAGTGGCGCGATTCATCGAGGGTCTTAATGCCGAAATCAGGGATGAGGTTCTAGCTCGTGAGGCTCCTTCTCATCTCGACCCTCTTATCGACCTGGCTCTCCGCGTGGAGAAACGTTTCGAGTTACGCCGACGCACTCGCAACACTGTGGCTTCTCCTCTCCCTTCCTCTATGGTCAGCGCTTCCTCCGCCTCCGTGGCAGACCAGGAGCCGATGTAGCTGGGCGGGATCCGAATCTCCGCTGCTGAACGCCAGCGCCGCATCGTCAATCGGCTATGTCTGTACTGTGGTTCTGACAGTCACTTTGTTACCACCTGTCAGTTAAAACCCAACGCTCACCAGTAGAGAGAGGGTTACTGGTGAGCGCTTCCTCTCTGCACCCTCCGCTGCCTTCTCGGACTACTTTTCCAGTTCACCTCCACTGGTTCAACTCTTCCGCCTCCTGTCGAGCCTTGATAGACTCTGATTCCGAGGGGAACTTTGTGGATGAGACCTGGGCCCTCGAGTGCGGGATTCCTCTCGTTGATCTTCAGGACCCCACCACTGTCTTTGCCTTGGATAGACGGGTTCTTGCCAGGGTTCACCGTGCTACTGCCCCTTTGAGTCTCACCGTTTCCGGTAACCACCGTGAGACTATTTCTTTTTTAGTTTTTCACTCCCCCAATACCCCTGTTGTTTTGGGCCATCCTTGGCTTGTTGAACATAACCCCCAGATTAACTGGTCCCTAAACTCCATTCTCTCGTGGAATCTCTCTTGTCATGTTAAGTGTTTGATGTCTGCTGTTCCTCCCGTGTCCTCTGTTTCTGTTTTCCAGGAGGAACCAGGTGATTTGTCAGGAGTCCCAGAGGAGTACTTCGATTTGCGAGCGGTTATTAGTCGTTCCCGGGCCGCTTCTCTTCCTTCGCACCGCCCCTATGATTGTAGCATAGAGCTTCTTCCGGGCTCCACCCCCCCCCCCCCCCCCCCCGGGTAAGGCTTTATTCCCTCTCTATTCCTGAGCGTGAGGCGTTAGAGAAATATCTCTCAGAGTCATTGAACTCAGGTACTATTGTCTCCTCATCCTCTCCTGCCGGTGCGGGGTTTTTTTTTTGTGAAGAAAAAGGATGGCTCTTTACGTCCCTGCATTGATTACAGAGGCTTAAATGACATAACTGTTAAGAACCGCTATCCCTTACCACTTATGTCATCCGCCTTTGAAATCTTGCAGGGAGCGCAGTTCTTCACAAATCTAGACCTTCGCAATGCCTATCACCTTGTTCGCATTAAGGAAGGAGACGAGTGGAAAACCGCCTTCAATACTCCCCTCGGTCACTTTGAATACCGGGTTTTACCTTTCGGTCTGGTCAACGCTCCCGCCGTCTTTCAAGCCCTCGTCAACGACATTCTCAGAGACATGCTTAACATTTTTGTTTTCGTTTATCTCGACGATATTTTAATTTTTACCCCGTTTCTCCAGGTTCATGTGCAACATGTTCGTCAGGTCCTTCAACGACTTTTGGAGAATAAATTGTTTGTTAAAGCCGAGAAATGCACGTTCCACGCCCAATCCGTAACCTTTCTCGGCTCGGTCATTTCAGCCCAGGGTATTAGTATGGATCCTACCAAGGTCCGCGCTGTCACTGATTGGCCAATACCTGACTCCCGGATTTCGCTCCAGCGCTTCTTAGGTTTCGCCAATTTTTATCGACGGTTTATACTGAACTTCAGTCAGGTGGTAGCTCCTCTTACCGCACTTACCTCTACCAAGACCTGTTTTTTTTGGAGTGACGCTGCGCAGGCGGCCTTTGATCGCCTTAAATCCTTGTTCTCGTCCGCACCCATTCTCATCTCTCCCGACGTTTCCAGACAGTTTATTGTGGAGGTTGACGCCTCGGAGGTGGGAGTGGGGGCTATTCTCTCCCAGCGATCACCCGCTGACGAGAGAATCCACCCCTGCGCTTTCTTTTCACACAGCCTGTCTCCATCCGAGCGCAATTACGACGTGGGTAACCGCGAGCTTTTGGCCATTCGTCTTGCGTTAGGAGAGTGGCGTCACTGGCTGGAGGGGTCTTCAGTTCCATTCGTTGTCTGGACTGACCATCGTAATCTTGAGTATATCCGTACGGCTAAGAGAATTAATGCTCGTCAGGCTCGCTGGTCACTTTTCTTTGCGCGTTTTGATTTCATAATCTCCTACCGCCCCGGCTCCAAGAATCAAAAACCTGACGCTCTCTCTCGCCAGTTTGCCTCCCCCGAGTCCAAACCCACTGATGAGGGGATTCTTCCTCAAGGATTGGTGGTGGGTGCGGCGGTCTGGGGAATTGAACGTATTGTTAAACGCGCGCTCTCCCATTCTATCACGCCTCGTCTCTGCCCTAGGGGGTTACTATTTGTTCCCCCTTCCGCTCGTCGCGCCCTCCTCCAGTGGGGTCACTCCTCGAAGCTGTTTGCGCATCCGGGAGTTAGGGGTACAATTGCCTCCGTTTCACAGAGGTTCTGGTGGCCCACTCGGGAACGAGATATTCGTCGCTTTATTGCGTCCTGCTCGGTCTGCGCTCAAACCAAGGTCAGCAACAGACCGCCTGCGGGTCTCCTCAGACCCTTACCTATTCTGTCGCGCCCTTGGGCACAGATTGCACTCGACTTTATTACAGGGCTTCCCCCGTCCGGAGGAAATACTGTTATCCTCACTGTTATCGATCGCTTCTCTAAGACTGCTCGTTTCGTCCCGCTTCCTAAATTGCCCTCCGCCAGAGAGAACCCTCAGATTGTCGTCGATCACATTTTTAAGATCCATGGTCTCCCCGAGAACGTCGTGTCGGATAGAGGTCCACAATTTTCCTCCCTGTTTTGGAAGGAGTTTTGTCGCCTCATCGGAGCCTCTGTCAGCCTCTCCTCCGGTTTCCACCCTGAAACCAATGGACAAGCTGAACGCGCAAATCAGACCATTGGACACATTTTACGCAGTCTTGTCTTCCGCAACCCCGCTTCATGGTCCGAGCAACTCCCGTGGGCAGAATACGCTCATAATTCCGCCCCCTCATCTGCCACCGGGCTGTCGCCGTTTCAATGCTGTCTGGGTTACCAGCCTCCCCTTTTTCCCTCCTCAAATCCCGAGTCTAAGGTTCCGTCAGTCAATACTTTTATCCAACGTTGCAAACGAACTTGGAAAGCGGTTAGATCTGCCCTTTGTAAATCCCGCTCTATCACTCGCCGAGCCGCTAACAAACGCCGTGTCAAGAGTCCCAGCTATGTCCGCGGTCAGAAGGTGTGGCTTTCCACTCTTAATCTCCCGCTCCAGTTCTCTTCACGAAAACTGGCTCCCAAATTTATCGGACCTTACCGCGTCGTTAGGGTTCTTAGTCCTGTCTCTGTTGAACTCAGGTTGCCATCCAATCTTCGTCGCGTCCATCCCGTGTTTCATGTCTCCTGTCTTAAACCCGTAGTCCGCCCTCCCTCTCGTCCTGTATCTGCTCCTGTCCGCGTCGAGGGCTCCCCTCTCTATCGAGTCCGCAGACTCCTCGATGTTCGTCCCCGTGGTCGTGGCCGGCAGTTTCTTGTTGACTGGGAGGGGTATGGTCCTGAGGAGAGAAGCTGGATCCCCGCCCGGGACGTCCTGGACCGCTCGCTCATTGTCGACTTTTACCGCTCCCGCCAGTCCTCCTCCTTAGGTGCGCCAGGGGGCGCACTTTGAGGGGGGGGGTACTGTCATGATCCTGGTTCTTTCTCTCTTCTTTTCTTACTCTGTCTCCATCTGCTGGTTGCACACACACACACACACACACACACACACACACACGTTATTACTCACTCATCTCCTTCAGCTGTTCCTTGTTCTCTCATCCCCTCACCTGCTCTCAATCTCTTGTCATTAGTCTCTCTATTTCTAGCTATCTCTCTCACCTCTTCTCTGTCGGATTATTATTACCCGTCACGTATGTTGCTAAACGCTTGTGTTTCATCTACAGATGATTAGTCCTGTCCTGTCTTTTCCTGTCTGGTGCTGTTAATTATTTTGTGCAGTACGTTACCTGATTTGTGCTGTGTCCAGTGGATTTGTGCTGTGTCCATGCCGTGGAGAGTTGCAGAGGGCTCGACGCCCCACCAGCAATCCTGTTCTAATCTCGCCTTCTGGACCTGCTGCTTGAGCATCACTCTGCCTACCAAGAATATTTTGTGAACTTTCCTTTGTTAAACGGCCTTAGCGGCTTTGCCTTGTTTCCATTAAAGACTGTATTACCTGCTTTAAGCCTTTTGGAATCTCTTCTCCACCGACCGTGACAGTAACACCACAAGGTAACAAATAACAAAACAAATAATTAGCAAAATAATACTAAATCTTCCCTGCCTGACAAACAGAGGATATCTTTTTAACACGTGATGTTAAAAACTTCCCTGCCTGAACAGAGAATCAAACTCTTTTCTCTAAAAGAAATTTTTTAGAGGGTGACACCACAAGGTAACAAACAACAAAACAAATAATTAGCAAAATAATACTAATCTTCCCTGCCTGACACAGAGGATATCTTTTTAACATGTGATGTTAAAAACGTCCCTGCCTGAACAGAGGATATATTTTCATCTTTAAAAGACAACTTTTAAAGGATAACTTTAGGTAATCAAACACTACAGCTGTCTGATAACTCTCTCTCTGATGGCGCAGAGGCACAAAATTCGTACTGGTCTGGTTCTTTGAATAGAGTGAAACTCACCGAATCGTTGTTTGAATGAAAAGATTCAGTCTGGAAAACTCAGTAAGCTTTGTTGAGGTCCAGGTGAGATTCAGTTCTGGAACTCAGTCAGAAAGTTCATTCTTTGTTGAGATCTTTGAGTTTGAGGTTTTCAAGATTCCGTCTGGAACTCAGTCAGAAAGTTCATTCTTCGTTGAGATCTTTTGTTGATTCAATCTGGATTCTGGTGAGTAGCTCTATCCGAGTCACGGCACCATCTGTTGTAAACCTTGTTCTTCTTAAGTGTAGGAGACTTAGAAGCGAAGACCAGGAGACATTGGGATTGTATCTTTTAAGCAGGATTGTTTATTTGCTGTAGTCTGCTTCATCCAAAATCTTACCCAAGTCTAACTAAGGGAACTTTACATTGCAGTTTATATACATTTCAAGGGGGTGGGATTAATTTCATAGAGGAGGGGACTCTTGATTCAGCAGGTTACCTGATTTCATCAGGTAACAGTGTAACTCAGAGTCTTGAGATGCTAATCCAATCAGCCTGATTAGATCAACAAAAGGCCCAGCTGACCTTTGAGATGTGACAAGAGGTTAATGTCCGAAACTCTGATTGCCTCAAAATGGACAAAACAGTGTGCAACTTTCTCAGTTAAAATACTATAGTATTGGAAGCTCAATTAAACATTTAAATAAAATTTGTAATCCTACAAAGCACAAAAATGAATGTACACTACACAATAGTAATTACAAACAAGAGTTGGTTGCCAGTTTCCAACAGCCCAGCAGCTCCAGACACACAATGACCCTCAAACTCAGTGTTACTCACGTGTTGCTCACGTGTTACTCACGTGTTACTCAGTGTTACTCGGCGTTACATCATGTGTTACTCACGTGTTACTCAGTGTTACTCAGCGTTACATCATGTGTTACTCACGTGTTACTCAGTGTTACTCAGCGTTACATCATGTTACTCACGTGTTACTCATGCGTTACTCGTTTTACTCACGTGTTACTCATGTGTAACTCATGTGTTACTCAGCGTTACTCATGTGTTACTCCCGTGTTACTCGTGTTACTCACGCGTTACGCATTACTCAGCATTACTCAGTGTTACTTAGTGTTACTCACGTGTTACGCACGTGTAGAGCGAATCAAAGCTTCGCTCTCTCCAGCGCTGGACAGTGTTTCTAATATTGACACGGGTCCTAAAGCTCTTGCCCAGTCATAACCCTTTATTTTCCAGTGATTTCTTCTGAGCTTTTCTCTTTTTTATTGTCTCATCTCTATTTCTGCAGTCTTTCTTCAACTCTCCCTCTTGCTCGTTCTTTCTCCTCCACTGTCATACGCCCTGTAATGCTGATTGCTGAACACTGTTGTTGTTTGTCCATGTGTCTGCCCGACTAACTTCCAAACAGCGTTTTTCAAATACTGTTTACCCCACCTTTAACTAAATCAAGAACATGTAACTAATCCAAACAAACACATACATGGGAAATGAAAAACATGAAATTGAATGAAACCGGATATAGAAACCGGGGAATGAAGCTATCAAAAGAGTCATTTAACCATCCGGTCTTAGTTTGACTCTGTTATGGTCGAGGAAGTTACACATGGCTTGATGATTTACTCATAAATAATACAATATTTGCCCATAAATATACAAAAATATTTAAAACAGAGAAAGTGACAGTAATTTAAACAGTTTAGTAATCTGATTAGTAATCTCAAAATTACCAAATTTTAGGGCTGTAACGATATGCGTTTATGAAACTGAAATCGCGACACTCAGATCCACGAACCTGTGTCGGTGTGTGAGAAGGCAGAATCGTGACACACACCTTCACACTCCCAGAGTTATGCTTCCTGTCCAGATCCAGTGCTACCACATCTTTAAATTACTATTAGTATTGTTTGAAGTTAACATAATAAAATACGTAGGCCTACACGACAAAACTAGTTGAGGATAAATTTTTTAATTTTACCTGTAACGGCTGTTTCACACTGCAAGCGTCAGCAGCGCGATTTTGTCCGGGGTGTATGTTAATCAATGAGTGCGTTCAAAATCGAATTTGAACCGAATCATGGTTTTAGTGTATCATTACAACCCTACCAAATATCCACTGATTATCACTAATGCCTCTCTGCTTTTGGGTCTTAGATGTTCTGTCTGAGCCTCAGGTGACCTGTGAACCGGAGGATACTTCAAATGTTAAAAAACTGTTGTGTTCGGTGGAATCCCGAACTCAGCCGAGCTATGAATGGAGTGGACCGACTATAAATGTTCAATCGGGACCAGAGCTTCTTGTTGAAGAACAGGAGGAAAACCGTGACTCTGTCTATACCTGCACTGTGAAGAACCAAGCTAACAGCAGGAGCACAGACTTTACTCTGAAAGACTGCCACACAGGTGTGCTAGCCAGTCATTCAACACAACGGTTTTAGATGCCTTGAGACTTTGATGCAGTTGCTTTACGTTTACTCTGTCTTTTGTGTGCAGGCAGAGCAGGGACTGCTGTGTTTGTTCCAGTCATAATAGTAGCAATACTTCTCATCATTCTGCTTATTCTACTGGGAATATTCTTATACAGATGTAAAGAAAAGTGTAAGTGCCATGAAAAAAGTATTCAACACTTAAAATACTTTTTTATATTACAGAGATTAACACAATTTTCTTTTTTGCCTTGTACATGGATGAGCAGCAAGGAAGTCTGGCTTGAAAAAAATGGACCCTGAAAATGGTAAGATCAGGGTTTGTACAGGAAAATGCTTGATTTTTAACTCTTATGGTTTCAATGTTTGAATTGTGATTAAATTTTGAATATCTTCCTTGAAAATTATTGATATTTGTTTCCTTTGAACATCCAGTTTGACTTAAAAAAAAAAGAAAAATTATTTAATTAACAAAATAGTCAGTAATTAACAAAAAGACTAAAACATGCCCTATAGGGCTTCATGGAAGATAGCTAAACCAATGATTTTAAAGGGATAGTTCACCCAAAAATGTAAATTCTGTCAGTAATTACTCCCCATCATGTTGTTCCAACCCCGTAAGACCTTCATTCATCTTCGGAACACGAATTAAGATATTTTTGATGAAATCTGAGAGCTGGATCACTCCTCCATAGGCTTCTAAGGGATTGACACTTGCCGGCCCCGAAAAGTTATTAAAGACATCGTTAAAATAGTCCAAGTGACTACAGTGGCTCAATCTTAAGTTTATCAAGCGACGAGAATACTTTTTGTGCACAAAAAAACAAAAATAACGACTTTATTTCAACTCTTCATTTCCTTCTCTGTGGGGCTCGAGTGAGTTCACTAGTGTAACAGCGCAGCGCTTCTGTGTTGTATGTCACACTCATCACACACATGACCAGCGTCGGCCAATAGTGAGCCTACGTGTGACGTAGCTCTACGCAATCACACTACGTTAACTGACTAGAGGCCCACAGAGAAGGAAATGAATAGTTGAAATAAAGTCGTTATTTATGTTTTTTTGCGCACAAAAAGTATTCTCGTCACTTGATAAACTTAAGATTGAGCCACTGTAGTCACTTGGACTATTTTAACGATGTTTTACAGCTATGCTGTGTGTTATTTTTCAATTGATAACTCAATTTCTGTATTAGGCTGTTTGCTGAATAGTTATAGACTTGCATGATTTTTTTTTAAATACTAGTTAGCCTAGTATTCTGGTGTGGTATTGAAATTGGTATTGATAATTGTGAAATTGTGATAATTTTTATATCATAGGAAACTTATTTCCATTCTATTATATACTTGATATATATATTGCTATCATTTAATAAATTAGTTTTTGTCATATGGCCCACTCATAATCGTGTTAAATTGTGATTACAATATTGACCAAAATAATTGTGGTTATGATTTTTTGCCGCAATCAAGCAGCCTTTTTTATAATAAAAATGTTTTCTATCAATGTAGGTGAAGGCCATAGCCTGTTGAGAAAATACCAAAAGGATGTTATGCCAGGTACCACCACCAAATGATTTACTATTATTATCACATGCTGACATGATATTGCAGTGGTAGTTATTGCTCATGTTGCTGTAAACTATAAACTCACTCTCAGCTCTCATTGAGAATGAATGACACTTGCTGTTAATGTCTTTAAATGCTTTGTTTCAGGTTCGTCTGAAGCCACACTCCCTAGTCACGCCAGACTTCCCTCTCAAAACCAATCTATTATTGATAAAAAATGGGATCAGGACAGTGGAGCAGAGAGTTCACGTGAAACTGATGAAGGACAAAAACTTTTGAAGGAAACAAAAAAATTGCAGGAACAAACTTTTAAACAGAGTCCACAATTTGCTGTTTCAGAAACAAAGGTTGTAACAAATCAGGAACAGGAAGATGGCCAAGAACAAATGTCAGAAGAAAGAAATCATGACCCAGAGACCCAAAGCTGCAAACAAACTGATTCAGACAGTGCAATAAACAGTGCGTCTCAGCGGCAGCTCGACGATGAGTTGAGTAGACGAGATGAAGAAGTGCCAACAGAAACTCTTAAACAGAGTCCACAATCTGCTGTGTCAGAAACAAACCAAGAGGACACCGGGAATGGAAATGAAGGAGAACTAGACACAAATGTGAAGAACAGCAAACATGCAGTTGAAGAAGAGGAAAACACTTACAGCAAACCTGATGAAACCGAGAAGGAGACACATGAACAGAGACAAGAAGAAGAGGAGAAAGAGAAAAGTCAGAAACAGGAGAGCGGAAATGAAGAGACGTTTTCTGAGCATCAGAACGAGAGAGAAGAGCCGAAAACTGAAGATAACAGTGAGGATAATCAGACACCAGGAGAGACAGAAGAGACGAAAGACGGAGGAGACACAGGTAAAACACAGATTATACGTTTGTCTGGAGAAACAGAACATGATTCTGAAATAAACATCTCATGTGGATATAACATTTTATTTTATTACTTTTGTAATGTATTTAAATTTACATTGAAGGAGCTTTAAGAGTTTGTTCACCTGATTTGAGTCATTTTCTGTTAAAAAGATAGATTGATCTTTTTCTCATCCTCATGTCAGCAATATGATGATATCACTGGAACACATAATGAGAATTTCAAGCATCTTCACACAGATCTTTTCAAGCTCCACAAACTACATTAGAAAGCATAATAAAAGTTTAATTTATGTAGCTTGTGCACTATGTTCCTATCCATAAGTATTTGTGTAATAGCTTATAACAATCAGACCTAAATGTTATTCACTGAAAGTTTTCCCACCACAACTCTCAAATTACAAATATTTTGTCACACGAGATTATGATACAGCTTAAGGAGATTTGGAATATAACACATGAGATGTATGGACTACTTTCATGGTGATTTTATTGAGTTTTTGTCCGTTTTGATATTGGTCACTATGAACTGTTAAATAAATAAGAGTTGTGTGAAGATTTCAAAAATACTCCTTTTGTATTCCACTGAAAAACTAAGGGTTTAGAGCAATATCAGAAGCATTAACCTATCATTAGTTTAAGGACACAAAATTACTAATAAAAAATTGTTGAATTTTGAAACCATAGAGACTGTGAGTCCACAATCTGCTGTGACAGAAAGAAACAATATGGATTCAGAAAATGAAGCAGAACAACAACACAAAAATGAGAAGAAGAGCCAAAGTGACGAAGGTGAACAATCAGTTGAGCAGCAGAACGAGAGCATGAGAAATCAGAGAACCAAAGATGCAGCTAATATTAAGGAAGACATGAGACCAGGAGAGGAAGAAGACAGAAGTGAAGAGAAAAACCCGGACGGGATAGACAGAGCAAACACAGGTAAAATGCAGATGATGTGTTTGTCTGGAGAAACAAAACCTTGCAGACAAATCACTGGATTCTGAAACAAACATCTGATCTGATCTGATCTTCTGCTGCTTTCAGCTCAAGCTTGCGATCCTCTGGCCGTGGATCCGCTGATGGACGCTCTCAGTTCTCCAGCGGGTTAGTCTCTGCCTTTTCTTCTGACCTGACCTTAACTGTGTCCTTATTCTCTGCACATCCAGTTCAGATTCAGAAGATTGATATTGTCATTTATTAGTCATTTGAACAGTGTTTTGAACGAGTGTATATTCTTATCTTGTTCAATTTAGTTACAGATTCAGCAGCTAACCAGGAGAAGAAACCTATAAACAGCAGCGACTCGTCTTCTAATCAAACTGACCGAAGTAATTACACAGACCAAGACAAAGAGAAAAGAAAACATCCCGGACAGGAACAGGAAGGTGGCCAGGAACAAATGGCAGAAGAAAGAAATCATGACCCAGAGACCCAAAGCTGCAAACAAACTGATTCAGACAGTGCAATAAACAGTGCGTCTCAGCGGCAGCTCGACGATGAGTTGAGTAGACGAGATGAAGAAGTGCCAACAGAAACTCTTAAACAGAGTCCACAATCTGCTGTGTCAGAAACAAACCAAGAGGACACCGGGAATGGAAATGAAGGAGAACTAGACACAAATATGAAGAACAGCAAACATGCAGTTGAAGAAGAGGAAAACACTTACAGCAAACCTGATGAAACCGAGAAGGAGAGACAAGAACCAAGACAAGAAGAAGAGGAGAAAGAGAAAAGTCAGAAACAGGAGAGCGGAAATGAAGAGACGTTTCCTGAGCATCAGAACGAGAGAGAAGAGCCGAAAACTGAAGATAACAGTGAGGATAATCAGACACCAGGAGAGACAGAAGAGACGAAAGAAGATTGATATTGTTATTTATTAGTCATTTGAACAGTGTTTTGAATGAGTGGATGTTCTTATCTTGTTTAATTTAGTTACAGATTCAGCAGCTAACCAGGAGAAGAAACCTATAAACAGCAGCGACTCGTCTTCAAATCAAACTGACCAAGACCAAGAAGAAGTTGGAAAACTTTCTGGATCGGAGCTGGATGAGGAAGAAAATGTTGGAACAAATCAGGAACAAATAGCAGAAGAAAAAACTCCTGAGCCACAGATATCTGAGGAACAAAGCAGCATTAATGCAGACAAACAAACTGATTCAGACACTGCAATAAAGCTCGACGATGGGTTGAGGAAACAAGATGAAGTGCCAAAAAATTTAAGAGGACTGGAAAAGGCCAAAGCTTTAAACTGATTGACAATAATACAAATGTTGTGCAAAATGAAGGAGAAACTGAAGTGCAAACTCAACCAGAAGATGATAACAGAGAGACATGAGCAGTGAGACAGAACAAGACATGAAGGAGAAAAATGATCCACCGGAAATGAGTCAACACGTCAAAAATGAACAAAAGTTACAAGATTGTGGTGTAAATAACTGATTCAGACTAAATAAACAGTGCCATGACTGTGCCAGAGGACAAGAAACAACATGAAGGACAGTCATAGTCCAGAGCTGGATTTGAGCACACAGTTTCTGGTGAAAGAATGGAGGGAGAGATGAGCAATGAGGGAGGAGAAGTTTCGTCAGCTGTGAAAGATGAACAGACAAGCATTGGTGAACTAGAGCCGTCTGGAAGGAGAAGTGAGAGTCGTGAGAAGGAAAACACTGGAAATAACACAAGATAATGAAGGAAATGATAAACACATTATACAGCTGCTGAAAACGGATAGGAAGCCTGTGTTTGAACAAGATGTAGAGAAGAAACAATCCAAATACTTCATCAAACTGTGCCATCTGAATAAAAACTATGACTGTCAATGTTTTACATTAATTTAGTACAGTGCCAAGAATACATTTGTGAACCCTTTGAAACTATAGATCTAGATTTCCAATGAATTTATCCAGCCTTCCCGGTCAATGATCACTCCATACATGTTTAAAAAGTACCGTACAACTGTTTGTGTGTTCGTTTAGTCAGATTATGTTTGTCAATAATTGTGACCTAGTGGAAGATCAAACCACATTTTATTAATAATCAATGCTGAAAACTAGGTTTTTTTTTTCTCATGTTAACGTGTATTTGGCACCAGTTTGTGCACTGCGTGCTTGTGATTGACAGAAGCATATGAGAAAAGTGGAAAGGAATTTTAAATGAATGCAATTGTTGTATATGACAGTTAAATAAAAATATTTATTTAAAAAAACTTAGCTAGACATAAAATATATTTAATGTCAGTGAATTGCCTGAGTATATTAACACATAAAATGATTGGAGGAAATATTGTGAACTGAGGAGTGATGAAATCGCAGTTGTTTTCAGCTCTTTGTTGAAGAAGTGTCCATAGAAAGCGTTGAGAAGTTCTGAGGGTATAGAGCAGTGGCTCTCAGCCAGATATTAAGGTAAATTACAGTGATGAACAGGAGTCTAGTACATTAGGCATGCATGAGTAAATCCGTTATTATTATATACTGATTGCTATAACATCATATTTCTGCATGAACATATTTCAATGTGGCCTATCTGCAAGATGGATGTCCTGCGAGTGTTTTATAATGGATGCTCACCGAAGTAGTGGGATTTAGGAGAGTTTGGTTCACTTATGATGTCGATGCATTTTGACACATTCAGAATGTTTTTCTTTTGTATTTTGCTGCGTTTAGTAATTGTGAATGTATCCGTATAGTAGCTGTATAAATGCAGTCGGGGTTAGGGATCTTTTGGCGTCTCGCTGTGGATCGGTTTGGCTGGTTGACTTGTGCTCATTTAAGAGTAAGTACTTTAAGTTGTTAAGTGTCAACAGTGAAGAATTCAGGAGCTTTGAATCTGTTTTATATATTGTTTTAAAAAGTTATAAAGTATAGCTTCAATTTGCAAAGTATGTTTGCAAAAAGAATTCTGAGGGTTTAAATATATCTTGAATTTATTTTGTTTAAAAAATAACATGCTGTAGAAGAGTAATAACACTAGGAAACAAATGTTTTTGTTAAGAAAAAGGTTTAAAAACAAACACTTTTCTCTTAGTATATTTCTGAGAAAATGTCAAGCTTCTTAGTATGGGGTCTTGCAGTATCGATATGGAGGAGGACTTTGGAGTAAAAAAGGACCACTGGTTTAGAGGGTATTTGTTGATTGGAATGTGAATTATAATACCGTACTTTATTTTTTTCTTTCAACAATTTAACAAACCAAATTGTTTGTGATTGTTTTATTTAATAAAAAAACATTCTAAATATTAAAACTTTTCTTGGCTGATTTCTAGAGATCTTTAATAACATTTTCCCTTTAAAAAAAGGACTTGCAGGGCTGGTTCTTTTTAAATGGAACGACATGAATTTACATTTTTGGGTGAACTAGGATATCTCTTTACAAAGTGAGAATTATTGTTTTTTTAATAATTTTTCATTGGCTTCAGGTTTAATATTACATTTAAAACAAATTGTGAACATCTTAAAATGACTGGTCTGCCTGTAAACAATATTAGCTGGTAATCAAAATATGCAACTCGGTGGAGTAGCTATAAATTGTAACTCTAAGACAATTAGTAAGATTTCAATTGTTGTGAAATGCCAGTCTCTTGCGTAAGAGAACATGTATCATGTTTAGGTGCTCTTGTTGAAACCTGTATCAGGCCCGGTTGCAGAATCAAATCACTGAGGCTGTATAAAGTGCAGATGTTCAGGCATAAAAATAAAAATCTAAAGAACCATTTTCTGCTATAAAGAACCTTTTGTGCAATGAAACGATTCCATGGGTGTTAAATGTTCTTTAACCATTGATGCCAATAAATAACCTTTATTTTTAAGAGTGTATAAGCAACTGCTCCACCATAGCAGTGTACAGTGAGACATTTAAGGTTATTTACAAGTCATCACTTTTACCAATAATTGGTAAAGAATTTTAAAAATTTATTTGCTATACGAATATTTATTCATTTATAAGTCTGCCTACATTGCTTTAATGCGATACTATTTCAACATGTCATTCTGTCGCGCGCAGAGTGAATCCAGCATGTGGATGTCACTTCCGAAACTTTATAGCCTGTAAAACAAGTTTTATTCAATGGATTAGCGTCGAACTCGAGCCAAGACCGCTCCCTTTACCGTCACTAAAACACCTCTGATTGGCCGGTGCGTTCTAAAGATCAACAACTATGTCCGTGATTGGCTGCATTGCTCAAAGCTGTAAAAACACGTTGAACGTTAGAGGATCTCCAGTCCAGAGCGCAAACACAAATACGCACGGAAGCGTTTCCCAAACTGTTCCGCCGATACATTATTACAGTATCAGCTAACTGGGGGTTTGAGTTATACTGCTCTCCTAGAACCGGGCCGGACCTGTGTTAGCTTGTTCTGAGGAGATGAGGGAGAAAGCGAAAGGATTGATCAGATTAAGGATGTTGGACTTTGGGTGGCGACTGTGGCACCTGCAGATGTTGATGTGTCTCACAGGACTCCTGCAGGAGGGTAAGACTGAATATAATTTCATTATATATTAAAGATGACAAATATATAGACTGAATTGATCCTTTTATTTAAGTCCTT
This sequence comes from Gila orcuttii, assembly GCA_026230005.1. Taxonomy (NCBI): domain Eukaryota; kingdom Metazoa; phylum Chordata; class Actinopteri; order Cypriniformes; family Leuciscidae; genus Gila; species Gila orcuttii. Next base: position 6,325,753 of record JAPDVR010000007.1, on the reverse strand, counting down.
TTATGTTTAAAACGTCTCGAGACGCCTTTGCCCAGGTGTAGGGTAAGTGTTAGTGTCTACAACAGGATTAAAGGCACACCTTAAGATAAATCTTCTTTTCACTACTCTCATAGTTCATAATTGCGGGAAAAAGTATATGTTTGTATTAAACATTGGTGGAGCAACATATTTTGTATGGAAATAAATCATAAAAGTTTTTTTTTTTTTTTTTTTTGAAAAGTCTTATAAATGTATGAGGTTTCAAGGAGGATCTTTTACCCCACAGACACACGGGGTGAAAGGCTCACAGTATTGATGCAAATACTTTATCTAAAGTAATATGTTTTTAATAATGTCTAAGTTATTACTTGTTCAAAACAATCACTTTTGCAAAGTTTGTACTATTCTCTGTTTATTTTGATAAATATAATAATTATTTTGTTCAATAAACATACTGTCATTAAAATGTTATAAACTATATAACATAATTATTTTAAAAAGTAAAGATTCTGAAAGCACTGAAGGAGATCCCGTTATAATTTTTGGTAACACTTTATTTTACAGTGTCCTTGTTACATATGTTACATGTACTTACCGTAGTAATAACCATAAATTATGCATAATTACATGCAACTAACCCTCATCCAAATCCTAATCCTACCCTAACCCTATAGTAAGTACATGTAGTTAATTATTATTACTCAGCACTTAAATATATAATTACACTGTAACAATGACACCTTAAAATAAAGTGTAACCTAATTTTTTATAGATGTACAGTAGTAACAAATAAATGTGATATTTTATTATATGATATGATTAATATCATATTTTTGAATATGATGGTTTCATTATAAATATGGTGATTATCTCAAAGCTGGACACCCATCTTTATATATGATATTTACCATCTGAATCTGACCATGTCATGTCAACAAATGGAAAAGTCAGTCAGCTGTTTATTATCATGTTAATTATTGTGTCTTTTGCCTTTTACCCAAAATACCATACTTTTACAATACATACTGTGGCTTTAATTACCTTGAAAAAATAAATAAAATCATTGTTACCTTTGTCTCAAAATATAGTAAATATTTTTTTGCGATTCTAATTTGCTACTTAAATCTACAACATAAAAAACAAAACAAAACAAACAAAAAAACCCATCAAATATTAGATTAAATTAGCGCAGAATCAATTTTGCGCTGCAGTTATCACGAAATAATCCCAGAACGGGTGATCAGGATCCTGATCTGAAGCTTACGCAAAGAAAAAATCCTAGCAAGCAGCTTTGAGCATTAGTTGAAAGATGAACATTTAAGGGGCAATGTACAGTCATACCACATACTAAGCTTTTCACTAAATAAATAATTATGTGGACATGAAATATTGATTTGATTTGAAACAGCTTTAAAATCTGCATTCCATACAACCATCCCTGCATTACATTGTAAAACAATCATTCTGGCAACAAGGCGAACATGCGTACTTATGCCTAAAAGTTCTCTTTTTGTAAAGATTATGCATTCTAAAAAAAATTGGGTGGAAAGTAACCCGGTTTGGGTTGTTTTGCAGTCAACTGATAGGTCAAATATAGACAAACCCAACCGTGGGTTATTCCAATTTAGCATTTTGGGTTGTTCATTAGACTCACCGTATAGGTTGATGTATGCTAGTTCCTTTTTACAGTAATACTAGCGTGTTTGTACCTCATACATGGGTTAATATTACCAGATATTTCCTGATTACAATTTTGTAAAATACACAGCACAGTAACCATTGTGTTTACATGATACAACCTTTATTTTGGATGAATACAGTTCAGTTGTTATTAATGTACACCAACATTTAAACTAGTTTAACAAACATTTTAGAAATAAACATTTAACATTTAAAAGGAACATTTCAAGTGTAATCAACGGTTCTGTTATATATGGAAGCTTGTTTCCGTCACTGAATAAAAAATAAAAAGGGTAATTGCAACTTTTTTCTTGCAATTGCATTTACATCTCTCAATTCTGACAAATACGTGATTTAAACTCGCATTTGTGTGTTATAAAGTCATAATTGTGATATATATACTCACAATTGTGAGAAAATGCCAGAATTGTGAGATTACTTTTTCCCCTCAGAATTAAACTTTATAACTCAGAATTGCGAGTTTAAAAAAGCCAAAATTGTGAGATAAAAAGTCGCAATTATCTTTAAAAAATAAATTATTTCATGGTGGAAACAAGCTTCCATAGTTATTAAATAATTAAATAATGTTAACATTTACAAAAATGTATTTCACCAAAGAAATGCATCGATTGGTCAGTGCTGAGCACTGCTCTCTCCTGAAGTGGATACAAAAAGCCCACTCTCTAACTCAACGGCTGGGTTGTCGGGGCAGTTCAGGAAGCTAGCCGCCTCACGTCACAGAAGTCAGATAAATGCAAACACAGAGACTCTTTCACCTAGATATCATCAATAGGGGCTTTTGCACCGCGTAGTTATAGGAACTAGCCACCAGGTTTGTTCCCCGAGAACTAGTGGTTCCCCCAGGGCCGTTTTCCTGGTTGCATTCACACCGCCTGTAGGAACTCTGAAATGACGTAAGACGTGATTTTGACGGCGCTGAGAATGCCAGAGCCTGAGCTCACAGTGCTCCCATTCTCTGTCTTCATTAGTTTACGATCTTTTTAACAGTCCTGTCTAATACGTTATTCGATAGAACTGTTATACAATGAAAGTAAACAGTATATGAAAAAGTATTAGCGGTTGATGCTCAAATTATGTTTTGCTTTGTCCCCTCAAAGTTGCGTTAAATTTTCTCCTTTGGAAAAGTAGTGTTGTCAAAAGTACTGAAATTTAAAAAATGCGATGCTTTTAGAGCTGTTGAGCAGAATCGTAAACACCTCTGATTGCACATTGTCCTCACGGGCTCATCAAATATGTCTGTGATTGGCTACAATGATCAGTGCTTCAAAAACATGTTGTAAATATACTTCAATGACGCTCTTCAGCGAGTGCTTACACAGATACACATGGGAGCATTTGAAAGTATGCGTCTATTAGCGGACTGGTCCGCTGATAGACTCCTGCTTGTGCTTTCAAAACCACCCGCTCCCGCTTTCAAAACAATTTCAAACACTTCCGTGTTCTCTCAATCGCTCCCATACGTTGATCATTGTAGCCAATCACAGACATATCCAATGAGCGTGTGAACACAATGGGCAGTCAGAGGTGTTTTTGATTCCGCTCAACAGCGTCACATTTTTCAAATTTCAGCACCGACTTGGTACCGAAGTCTGTACTTTTATTCAGGGAAGGAGGCAGGAACCGGCAAACATTCAATTACTTTAAAATCCAAAATAAACAAACACAAAACGAAAGTAAAAGCTCCAAGGCTAGCCCTCTATCATCCTTCACTGTCATCGCTACTCCTTTTATGCTTCCTAAACTCCTCCGTGAGAACTCGAGACTGGTGCGGCGTGCAGGTGACACTCGTGCTACCGGCCTCGCTCTGATCTCTTGGCTTTCGGCCTCGTCCTGCTTGCCTCATACCCCCATCGGCTCTGGCAGGCCACGAGATTGTGCTGTACACCACACCCCCACCCCACTCTCAAGGCATGGCGGGGTAAGGACAGACAAGGCGAGAGAAAAGGGCACGGAAGCATGAGGAGAGACAGAGACGAGAGAGAGGAGAGCAAAAAATATTCTTGGTCCATTTCCCCAAACACACTGCCATCCAGTCCTCCACCAACTGGGTGAACTCCTCCGCAATGCCTGGCGGTGGCGCTGGATATCCCTCAGTGAACGGCCCATGACTCCTCCGCTGCCTGGTGGACGGCAGCGGCTCCTCCGGGTTCGGGCAGTCGGCAGGAGTCCCCCGTTTCCTGCTCCTCCCGTCATGAACTCAGCGAACGGTGGCAACTCCTCCGAGTCCCTCTCGGATGGCAGCCGCCCCTCCAGAAACCCAGGCGGCCGGCAGCGAACCAAACCCCAAGTCCAAACCCCCCGGCAACTCACTCCAGCACACCACCTCGAGTGTCAGTGGGGGCAGAAATGAACTCTGTTTGAATCATTGAATTAATTTCCTGTTATATCTGCAAAACTGCTTTGAAGCAATCTGTATTGTTTAAAGCATTAAATAAATAAATGTGACTTGACTTGGCTAATAGCAGAGAGTGGCGGAGGGGTGTATTGTTACTTTCAACTGAGACTGACAATGGCTGGGTAAAAAGAAGAAGAAAGAAAACAGGAAAACAACGGACTTAAGCCAGCATTTGGGGAGTTTTTGGACATTCTACCACTTCTTTAACAGACCGTGTTGTTGCATTCATGCATCCTCTCACAGTAAACTGGCCTGTCAACCATCTCATCACATTCAATGTCACTCCACATTTCATTATTTAATGTATGCTATTTAACAAGTCTTCCTAACAATTTGCCTGTCTAATGTCCCTCTCCACACAGATCTGTGCTACGGTCAGCGTCTGGTCCAGATCCAGGAAGGTCCTCTGTATAGAGTGAAAGGATACCCCATCTCCATATCCTGTAATGTTAGTGGGTTTAAAGGCTCATCTGTGCAGGATTTTGAATTTATTGTCAAGAAATCAAACGTGGATATAAATATAATCAGTACTAAAGAGCCAGACTTTGCCTACGCAATTTTCTCCAATAGAGTAAGGGAAAAAGATATTGAGATTGAGAGGTTGTCAGGATCTTCAGTTCTCTTGAGGATCAAAACTTTGCTGGAAGGGGATGAGGGTGACATCTTCTGTCAAACCCTAAATACTGATGGCAGATATTTTGGAAGTTATGAAGCGGAAACAAAACTTAACGGTAAGATATTTCTTTATCTTGAGTGTATTGGTAGTTAATCAGATGATTTTGCAATTTTGAGATTATTGACATTTCATTGGCTGATCTATATCTAGAGAGATCCATCTGTTAGCATCCATTGACATTTTCATTCATCCCAACACAAGATGATCAGCTATAAGCTGAAGTTGTACATATATTTATTTGAATCACTATTATATCAGACATCAGTTATTCTCTAGATATTGGTATTGAAAAGCACATATTGGTCGACCTCTCGTTGTTACTAATGTTTTCAATGCAAAAATCTACAGTGATTGAGGACACCTTGAAGGCATCGTACTCTGGCACTTCCTCTCAGAGCTTGTCTGAAGGTGATCCTCTTCAGCTTGAGTGCCAGGTCTCCAGCGAGACTTATCAGCACACCCATCTGTCGGTCAGCTGGTTTCTCCACAGTGGAGCGGATGAGAACCCCCGACCAATCATCACTCTGGACAAAGATCTGACTGTAAAGTTAGGACCTGGATTTGAGGATCGCTACCGCGCAGGTCTTATCAGCATGGATAAGGTGGAGGACACAACCTTCAGACTGAAGATGTTGCAAGTGCAGCAGTCAGACCAGGGGAACATCTACTGCAAAGCCATTGAGTGGATCCAAGACCCAGACCGTTCCTGGACACAGATTGCCCACAAAACCAGCACAGCATGTAACGTGGAGGTCAAACTAATTGGTAAGATTTATTTTTTGTAATTTAACCCAGAGTTGCTCAACTGGTTTTGCTTCAGGACCCAGACGTTACACCTAGTGAACCAAGAGTTATGACATTGTGTAACTGTTTAAGAGAACCTTGTACATCTCATGCTTTTTCCTGTGTTTCATAAGTGGCCCCTGATGCAGGTTCGTTCAGTGTCTATATGAAGGCCTCAAAGGGGCCCCTACAGGTGGGAGATGCACTGGACATCCACTGCAGTGTGAAGGCGCAGAGTCTTCCTGGTCATTTATTTTCTGTGACCTGGCTGAAGAACCAGAAGAGCGTGGCTCAGATTGGATCTTCTGGGATGCTCACTGTGTTTGACAGTTATAAAGAGAGAGAGAATGCAGCGGAGATGAGAGCAGTGAAAACCAGTCGCACAGACTACTTGCTGACCATCCGTTCGGCTAGGGCTGAAGACCAGGGCCAATACCAGTGTAAAGTATGGCAGGAAGACATGAATGATGATGGCACCTTCAGAAAAATACAAAAACAACTGTCCAGTCCAGAGACTGTGAACATCACGGCCAAAGGTAAATATTGCTACAGTGTTTCTCCTCTACAGTCAAGTGGACTATTATGTTGCAATTCAGTTTCTTAGGTGTTCTGGTCATTGCCAAGATCACATTTTGTACATTTTCTTTTTGTAAAGAACATCCAGGACATCTACCATGTAATGAGAAATATAATAATTATTTATAACAAATATAAAGATACATAATTCAATAATTAAATTCAGATTAATAAATTAATTATATAGTTTTGCATGTAAAGACACTGACATTGCCTGTTTATTTGCCTGTCTGGTCAGAGAGTGATCTGACGCTGGTCATGATGATGGAGGATGCTGTGACTGAGGGAGATACACTACAGGTCTCCTGCTCTGTGTCGGGATCCAAAGGTCCTTTATCAGTGTCATGGCAACACAAGAAAGACTCAGGGGATTCCTTCAGTGATGTCATTAGTCTGACCCATGAGGGAGTGATGAGAGATATTGGGACAAAGTATCAGAGCAGACATGTTCAAACTCTCCAATCTCCAGCTGGAAACTTCACCCTGGAGATCGGTGCATCTGCAACATCTGACAGAGGCGAATACAGGTGCATTGTGTCTGAATGGACCGTACAGAGCAATGGAGAGATGACGAAAGCCAACACCAAGTCTCAGCAAAAAGCCATTTTAGTTCATTCTGTTGGTAAGACTGTTATATAATCACACATTATTCCTAGGATCAGAGAAACTTTTTGTCATAAATTCTTTGTCATTACTTACAGTATATTTCTACTGCATGTTACTGATGCCAAAGTATGAATAATCACTGCAGACATTTCTTTTCAGAATCTCAAATGAAGGTGACCTTGAAAAGTCGTACAACAAATGTGCCTATAAATTCTTCAGTAGAATTACTATGTATAGTCAAAGGGCCTAAAGTGTCTCTGGCTGTACGCTGGATGTTTCAGCCCCCCAATTCAACTGTACAAACGAATATTTTATCCATACGCCACACTGGAGAAATCGCCTGGGGAGCAGATCGGAGAAACTATCAGCTGTCCATTCAGACACAGCCGTCAGCCACACATTTGTTGCTCATAGTGCCACAAGCCAGCAAGCAACAAGAAGGACAGTACCAGTGCCAAGTTGATGCCTATCAAAAGAATGTACAGAAAGCCATGAAGAACTCCAACCCATTGGCGGTGACTGTACAAAAACCTGGTAAATACAGCCGTTTATTAAAAAATAATGTATTAAAGTGTACGTTCGCCTATTTTCATGCCACTTTGTATTGTTACAATGTCAGTAGTATATGCAAATTAACAATGTTTACTATTTCTGAGTAAACTGAGTACTCTTTCTTAATCATGTTGAGTGGGCCAACAAATTCCTGTTTATTTGACAGCAAATGTCTACCGGATGGAGCAAAATGCAGTTTCTTTCAGTTTTTCCCCCTCCGTTTGGCCTAAAACACTGTGTTCATAGTCATCCAGTTTGAAATGTTGACTACACTGAGGTTTTTCAGATTTTTCAACGTGCTGGATCCTTTACTGGACACAGAAAATAACTCACTCCCGCTAAACGTTTACTCTTTTAGTTCTTGCACTCAGGAACAATACATTTCGACACAATCCAATAATCTAGCCTATCCAATAGGAGCAGACTGGGAGTGGCCTTGGATTGCAACATGCTCTGTGGTTTTCCTACCTATTTGGCAAAAGAGAAAAGAACATCTCTTTTTCTCTAGTCAGGTAGCACAGATTTCAACTTTTTTTGCCTTTCTACAGCCTTTGAGGGCAGCCAAGTTTTATAAGAAGCCCACTTTGCCAGTGGTGAATTACCCCTTTAAGAAAATATATTCTATGTCAAACGTTTGGACATACTCTTTTCTTTATACTCTGTACCCCAACCCTTCCCCTGATCCCATCCATATCCCAACCTGGTCCTATTTTATTTGAACGTGCTCTTGTTATAGTGTAATTACACAAATAAGTACTGAGTAATATTAATTAACAACATGTAGCCTACTTACTATGATTTAGGTCACATAAAGTGTTGCCACCAACCTCAATAGCAGCAAATGCAAATCTAGCAAAAATGAATGTGTCAGATGTGGGTGTTGAGAATGCGCACGACAAAGGAGTAAGAGAAAAAACATACTTTATTACAATACACAATAAACAAAGAACTGAGGAAACTAGAGGCTTGAATACACAGGGAGAGTAAACAAGGTAAAAACAGAACAGGAGTTAAATTATTAAGAACCTAAGAGACTAACTAGGGAACTAAGGCAAACAGGAACACAGAAACTAAAACAGAGCATACATGTGACAGTGTACACAATAACCGCATTATACCAAATGTTTAATTTTGTATTAAAAGTGCAAAAAGTTACCGACACCTAGGGCCAGATGTACTAAGCAGGGCAAATTCCTGCGTGAGAGCCCCCAACGTGAGGGCGAGCGCAATTCAATAAAAGTGCCGATGGGAGTGGAAAGTTCTGCGTGTGATCTACTGACGACACGCAAATTAAAGAACACAGACGCAATCTATCAGTCTGGTTTAAGACGTGCTTTTTTTGGCCGGTAAAATAATGGCGCGTTGTATAATTCATATACTTCCATTTGTATTATTTGTATTTACTTTTAGTTTTACTTTTTATTAATGTTTTTAAATAGAAATACAGCAATACAGTAGAAAATAGCAATACTGAATTGAGTAGGTATGTCCGAATTTTTCACTGTTATTAACTATAGACACCAGGTCTATCAAACCATTACTCAGGCAGCACAAACACTAATGGGCATGCCAACATATATAATTAAGAGTCTACTGCAAAACAGAATTAAGTAAACTAAATGAAATGCATTTAAAAATAGATGCATGTAAATTAAAAGATAGAACATTTGTAACTGTCTTTTCCCAGAGCTCTTTCTTGAACACTTTCCTTTATTCATTTAGAGCATATTCCTATTTTCTCTTTGCACATGCTGTGCAAAATATTGCCTACTGTTTTTATAAAGCATTGAGATAACTGTAGATTCAGCAGCTGGTTGAATATCTTGTTTTTTCTCTATTCTCCTCACGTTGTAATGTTTACCAACAGTCAGCCGGATGAGCCTGTCTAAACTCAAGTCTCATCTGGAAACCACTGTCAACACTGATGCTAAGATTGAATGCTCAGTCCTGACGACAACCACAGATACTTCTCGTTTCACGATAATATGGATGATTGGGTCCCAGATGCTCTTAACTATGGACCTAGATGCTGTTGTCAAGTTTGGCCCCGCAGCTGGACTAGAGATGGACCAGAGAATCCGCATGGAAGTAAGACAGAAACAGACCTTCCTGCTGACTGTCCATCAGGTCAGAACATCTGACAGTGGACAGTATCGTTGTGAGGTGGAAGAGTGGCTTCAGGATCCTCTTGGTGACTGGTATTCCCTAAAGAAAATGTCTGGTTCCACAGAGCTTGTTGTCAAAGAGAAAGGTAAAAAACAACACATTTAGTTCATTGCAATTGCCTTTTCACTGAATTTGTATGGAACATTCAGTGGGACATAAGCATATTGTACAAAAATGTATGAATGAGATCATACAAATTCATATGAATTAGCGACCAATTCACCAAAACATAAAATAGTTAGGAACTGCTATGAAAGTGAGTTGGATTCAGGACAGTCGTTACCATGTAGGCATTTTTAACTTCATGTCACCAAAAATTGCAGAAATTAAAACATCATAGAAGAGATTTATTTAAATCATTACATGTATGGATTTATGTAAATTATGTATTTTTTAATAAATTAAGAAATAATTTTGTTTTTTTAAACTTTGATGTTGTGTCTGATTTAAACAGAAAGTAAACTGCATGTTAAGAAGGAGAACCGAATGCTCAACATCACCGATCATCAGGCTGGGTTCACCGTTGACTGTGACATTGACTCTCAGTCCAGTGATAAGTCTACCTTTGAGGTCACCTGGTTCAAGGTTCAGGAGGAAGGACCAGTCGTTATATTCACTGCCAGGCGGGATGGTACCTTACACAGTGTAATCGGCGATAAACAACTGGTGTTTAGACGACCACTTGCCACACACTACAAACTGACTGTGCTGCAGATCCAGCCCACTGATGTGGGGCAATACTACTGTCAGGTAGAGGAGTGGCTTCCAACTGCTGACAACTGGAGGAAATTCGTTTCAGATAAATCTGGAGAGCTCTCTGTCCATGTCCACACTGAAGGTAACTATCTACAAATAACATGTCTTTATACTAAACAATTTGAGCCATTTTGATAATTTCCACTAGGATTGAGTCACAAAATTAGCCTGTTCACATACCTTCAACCACATGGCGACCATGTTTTCACCAAGTTGGACATGTTCCTGGAACAACATCCCAATCAACCAATATGATTTTAGGTTTAGTTGGTGATGTTAGGATCAGGCTTGTACACCATTTACATCAACATTTAATCTGCCTCTAATTTTAGGGGTAGGTTATAGTTAGATTAAATACATACATATTGTGCTTTTAAAGGGCATACTGCACCAGTAAAACAGCTGTTATAATATAATATAATATTTGTAATTATAATTTGCTTGTAAGGGGGAAAAAAGCATAACTGAAACTGAATATAAGGGAACTTTTAAATGGCCATCATTGTGAGAACAGACTGTTTGGTCACATAATATCTGTAAAATGTTAACCAACCAAACCGTGACCCCATGGCAAACCCAAATATGTAAAAAGTGGAAATATTGGGTGACTTGGTGGTGTTCTGTTTGTCTGAAGGAATGGGCTTCTCTTGTTGCATTCAAAAGAAAAGAAGAAGAAGAAGAAAAAAACACTTACAGCACATTCAACCATAAATCAAATGTATATACAAAACAGCAAATATTTGTCTTTTCCAAAAAACAACAATCTAACATTTGATTTGTTTTTTTAGGTGATCCTGAAAAATCGATAGACTGGTTAATAACAACACTGGGAATCACTATTCCTCTGATTTGTTTTCTTGTATTGGTTATAATATTGTTGTTGACAAGGAAGCACAAGAGGAATTCTGATCAGAAGAAAAAGAAAGCCGGTCTGTGGGCTGAAAACCACCCCCTTAACGCTGTGTCAAAGGTGACTTCTGCCAGGTGACCTGTCTACCACAGTTACAGTATTAATCATACAGCCCTGTGACACACAAAGTACTGTTTCTGTCACAATCTGTGTTTCCTATTTCTTTCTCATGGACTTTTAATTTGTAGATCATTGTTAACTGTTTCCTTTGTTCCCGTTACGTCACGATAACTCATTGGTTCATTGATTACACACACCTTTTCCTCATTAGTTCTCAGTGTATTTAATGCCTTCAGCTCTGTCACTCTTTGTCTGATGTTGTCTGTGCTTGTGCACACTGTTGCGTTCCCTTCCTGTTTCGGATTAGTTGTTTTTGAATTACTCTTTAGTTTTGTTAAATAAAGTATGCTGCATTTTAGATCCACTTCACCTCACCTCATTTTCATACTCCGCCCAGCCGTGACAGAACACCAGGCTGACAAAAGGATTTATTATTATATTTATTATTTATTATAAAATGGATCTAGAAGCAGTGCAGATCCTCCTCCTCTCACAGGGGTATCGCTTCCTCTAGGATCACACAGAGAGCTTTATAGGTCAGGTCCATCTCGTTAGCTCCGATGACAGCAGCCTCTGTGTGTTTTTCGGGCAGGACTTAATGGCCAAACAATGGCTTGCCTGCATGTAGATCCTCGAGGGACATTTATCGAGTATGTGGACTGGGTACTTCGTCAATGTGGATCCCCCAATACTTTCGATGAGTGGGAGGATCTTATCCCATCGCACCGACAGTTCACCCCATCCACACTTCTGAGATTGTCCAGCCCTTCATTGAGCCAACACCCACCACCGCAGACCCAGAGCTGAAGCCCACCACGGACCCAGTGCCAGAGCCAATGCCCGCAATGGAGCCTGTTATCCGTCCCAGGAACAAAGCCTACCTTCCAGTCTGACCAGGTATGTGAGCTGGTTTATACATCCATGTCAGTGGGAGTACTAGTGGAGCTGGATGATGAGGCCGTTCCTGCTCTTCTGGTTCCGCCCAACTCCTAGTTTAATTCATTGTCACTGGTTCCACCCAGCCTCCCATTCCCTCCTCCTCCAAGTAAGCTGTCCAGTTCCTCTGTGTGTCAGATCTGCTGGCCCCGTTCAGCTCCTCCTCCGTTGACTCTGTGTAACGAGACTGTAACGCCTTGAGCCTCCCAGTCTGCAGCATGCCTTCGTGTGATGATCCACTGGCTCTTCCTTGGGCCCATTACTCCATAAAAAATAGAGCCCAATACTCCACCTCGGCCCATCGACCAATCGGCTCCACCATGGCTCCTCTCTCCCTCGGCTCCACCTGGGATCATCGTCCTTCCGACTTAACCGGACTCCCTCGGACCTCTGGTCAGTTACCTTGGTCAATTGTACCCTGTAACTCTACCTCAGCTGCGCCTTGTTCCTCCACCCCTTCAGCTCCATCAGGCTCCTCTTTACCTGCGGCTGTGCCTCGGTCCTCACTCCTTCCGGCTCTGTCTCAGTCCTCACTCCATCCGGCTCTGCCTCGGTCCTCACTCCAACCGGCTCTGCCTCGGTCCTCACTCCCACCGGCTCTGCCTCGGTCCTCACTCCAACCGGCTCTGCCTCGGTCCTCACTCCCACCGGCTCTGCCTCGGTCCTCACTCCCACCGGCTCTGTCTTAGTCCTCACTCCAACCGGCTCTGCCTCGGTCCTCACTCCAACCGGCTCTGCCTCGGTCCTCACTCCCACCGGCTCTGCCTCGGTCCTCACTCCAACCGGCTCTGCCTCGGTCCTCACTCCAACCGGCTCTGCCTCGGTCCTCACTCCAACCGGCTCTGCCTCGGTCCTCACTCCCACCGGCTCTGCCTCGGTCCTCACTCCAACCGGCTCTGCCTCGGTCCTCACTCCAACCGGCTCTGCCTCGGTCCTCACTCCAACCGGCTCTGGCTCGGTCCTCACTCCAACCGGCTCTGGCTCGGTCCTCACTCCAACCGGCTCTGCCTCGGTCCTCACTCCCACCGGCTCTGTCTTAGTCCTTCCTCACTCCCACCGGCTCCGACTTAGTCCTCACTCCCACCGGCTCTGTCTCAGTCCTTTGGCCCCCTGGCTCCACCTCGGCCTTGTTCCAGACTCACTTTTAAATAACACATTTCAAATCAGCAATAAAATTTTAAATTAACTGTCCCATAAATGTTGTTTCTTGTGTTCAAATAGTGTTAAAAACGCTTATATTTCAAGCTGGACAAGCCAATGTGCATGTGCAGTCTTAATTACACGTCTCAGGTGACTAAATGTTTCTATAGCACATAGATAAAAGGATAAAAACAAGATGGTCAGAGAGAGACTTACAGTCTTTACAATGGCATGCACTCTATGAATGTATCGAGCACATGTAATATTCAAAACTTTAAAAAAAAAACATTTATAGGGTTTTTGTCAACTGAAAGTATTTTGTAAAGATGTTTTGTCAACAGTTGTTAAACATTCAACAGTCAAAAGTTAAATATGGTGCTACCCTGACTAAGGTCTATTACAATAGGCTATGACTTTGAAAGGCTTTTGTCTAAACACATTAAAATGCACAAAACCATGCCATACACACATTCGGCATGTATATGTGGATTACAATGAAATATTTGTTTTAGGTTTGTGAACTGGTTTTTTTATACTCTGCTTCAAAATGTACACAAATGCGTTTGTACATTTTTAACCGTTTGAGACTTTGGTTTAGAAATATAACTTGTCTGAATCTGCTACCACAAATGGATGGCCTTTGTAATGTCATAATTGCCTGTTCATAATTCGAGAAATTCTCCTATAATGCAAATATATGAGATTGTGACTGATATAGGGCCTAGACCTTTATCGGTATCACTATGGAAACTTTCCTTTGTATTTGCACACCATGTAAATAAATTTGCAATCCAACTTTGGCTGTGTAATGCTCTTGCTGTTTTCCTGTTTATGAATGTTTCGCTCATGTAATGTAACGTAACAAAAGAAGCAACAGATCTTTTCTTCCATATTGTGATGCTCATTTAAGTGAAGTGAATTATCAAAATGGAAATTAAATTTAGGGTGTGGACTTGTTTCTATCCATCAGCTATTGATTGACAAGTTTGCATTTGATTGTAAGAAAAGAGGGCGTGTTTAAACAGATTAAATGTTTGGAAAAATTCGACATACATAACCAGTGTGTCTGTCATTTTTACTGGAAGATACAGTTATCCATTTATCTAAATGGTACAAGATTATCCTACTCAAATCTATGTGATAAAAGAGTTAGGTCAAAAGTATTCAAAAAGTAGGCAGAATACGTTATAGTTAATCTTTAGTTGACTGACTAGAATTTTCATGTAATTTGGAATCAGTAACTAGTTATAATTGGCAAGTAATCTGTCCAGTACTGTACATGGCACTGCATGTGTCTGTACTCAATAGCTGTTAATATTACTATGTCATAATGTTATATATTATTAAAACATAAATTCATACACATAAATATGTAATTGTATTTAGCTATTTTATTCAAATCGTTTATGTCTGATTTTTTCAAATCTTCTTAATTGTAATTGTCCTGGTTTTGTTTAGTTTGTTTTACTAGTGTACTAGTTGTGTCCTACTTTGAGTACTAGGAGTGAGGACAGTGATGAATGTATACACACTCAGTGTATAGCTGACCACCACCTGTCTGTCATGAGGAAAGAGTAAAAGAGACGGGGGAAAGATCATTGTCAAGATTATCCACAAAATCAAGCTTTTGCTTTGAAGAACATGGATGAATAATACATTTTGTAACACTTTAGTTTAGGGTCCAATTCTCAATATATTAACTAGTTGCTTATTAACATATAGGAAATTGGCTGTTTTTTACTTCTTATAAAGCACATGTTAGTGTCTTATATTCTACATCCCTTAATCCACCCAATACCTAAACTTAGGCTACTAACTATTAATAAACCGCAATTAGGAGTTTATTGGGGCACAATTGGTAGTTAATAGTAGGCTAAGTTAATAGTGAGAATTGGACCCTAATCTAAAGTGTGAACACACATTCTTATACTAATATGTTCATTTAACTGAAAATAACCGGAGATTACAAATAAGGTAGGCATAACAGTACGATTTTCTGTAAAGTTGCCTAATTAATTGTAGTGTTGATAGTAACTAAAAGTTCACGTTTCGTGGAAACGTTGACAACACAACTTATGTAGTCTCAAACTCATGTGATCACTTTGTTTCAAGTGAAGCTTCTCGCTTTTCAATTTGCCTCCATAATTTATAGTAGCCCATGTTGAATCACTTCAATGCGGCAGATAAGATGCCTTTTAATGTCTCCCAGACCAGTTCCCATAGGAACAATATCTAATCATTTTTCAACACTTTATGAGCATATTAAAACGCACACTGTTGAGGGACGTTGATGTCTACAGGAAGTGTTGTTCGCAGGGGTGGAGCTTAATGTACTGTAATCTAAAGGTGAGTGACATAGCCTACCTTTTTCTTTGAGGTTGTTCCAGTATGGCTGCTTGCAACAACAGGCTACAATAACCGGTTAAATTGCCACAGGGTACCTACATATACCCAATTCATATTTTAATTACAGCTTCAGTCTCGTACAAATGCACATTAAAGCCACACACTCCTAGAATCGTTCACGTTCCGCGAGCGCCCGACGGACCGGTTTAACAGCTGAGCGAAAGTAAAAACTAGACAATGAGATCGCTTGGGGAAGTATCGAGTCTTTGCATCTGTTTAATACTATCAAGATTATTCAGTAAGTGATGTTCATTATTAGCCTACTTGTCATGGTTATTTGCTTCATATGCTGTAAATATTATTGAAAGTTGTTAATTGTAGATGTTTTCAATAAGCTGGCATAGTCGTAATGTGTTACATAAACTCTTCAAGCGTATCATAGGCTACATAGCAAACAACGAATTACACAGTATCCATAAATAATAGCTTTTCCTTGTTGAGACAGAAGAAGCTTAATGTTAAAGACAATGTTAAAGTAGAAGCCAATCATTTGTTTAGGACCTCTAAGCTATAGGCTACACTTATTTGGATTTTCAATGTAAAACTCAATGTAAACTTATTTTAGATGTTTAACCTTGCACCATGATCTTTACCTTTGCTGATTTATTAACCACTTTTCTAAATATTAATCAGATGCTGCAACGTCTATCGTCTTTGTCGAGAATGGGACGAGTCTGACTTTAAAACCTAATATTCAAGGAAAGCCTGAAGACATTTTATGGACACACAATGGAAACAAGGTGGCTGAACATGATCTGACTGAATTTTATGATTACGGTCAGTTCAAGCAAAGATCAGAGATTGAAGTCTCTACTGGACAGCTCACGGTTCATAACATGACCAGCCGTGACAGTGGTATTTATACATCCGTAATACAGATCAATGGGAAGCTGCAAACTTCTCCAAATGAAGTTCAAGTTATTGGTAAGTGAAAATGAAGTAAGAATGCAGTATTGTTGGTTACACTGATGTAATGTTGGCTTGGCTGGCGTATCATCATACCTGTGCTGAGACAGCTGGTGACGCTGGATGATCAAGAACATCTGGTTGGTTAAGCTAAGACATCTGAGGACACCGCACACAAAACACAACATACTGTACAAACTATAGTGCTTTTTCAAGAGTCTGACATATTCTGTTGATGAATGAAATGGATGATTCACTCTGTGA
The DNA here is from genome assembly GCA_026230005.1 of Gila orcuttii. Taxonomy (NCBI): domain Eukaryota; kingdom Metazoa; phylum Chordata; class Actinopteri; order Cypriniformes; family Leuciscidae; genus Gila; species Gila orcuttii. Next base: position 6,308,941 of record JAPDVR010000007.1, on the reverse strand, counting down.
TGTATGAATTAAGTATTTATGGACTTTCCAGGAAGTAATTGTTTCATGTAATTTATTTTTACTTCATAGAAAAACAATCAATTTTATACAAAATATTTATGCATTCTTAATTTTAATATACTTCATTTTAAAAGCATTTTTAATAATTCAAAATGCATTTTGGTGAATTTTAAGCTTTCATCATGTAAAATATTAAACTAGGCAAGTCTATCTGTAAGAATATGTTTCAAACATGTCAATGTCTTGTAGCCATGCATGGAAGCTTGTTTCCACCATGGAATAATAAAAAAAGACTTATCTCACATTTCTGACTAGTTTTTCTCAATTCTCAATTTTCGTAAATCAGACTTTTGTTATTCTGAATTGCGTGATATAAAGTCATAATTATGAGATATAAAGTCTTAAATGTGAGATATAAAGTCAGAATTGTGAGATATAAAGTCTCAATTGCATGTTATACATTCGGATATAAGTTATAAAGTCTCAGAATTGCGAAGTCTTCGCAATTCTGACTTTACAACATGCAATTCTGACTTTATATCAGGCAATTATGAGGAAAAAAAGTCAGAATTGTGAGATAAGAGTCGCAATTATCTTTTACATTTCATTATTCTGTGGCGGAAACAAGCTTCCATAGTCATGAGATGAGTTTTGTTATAAAATATTTACATCTACAAATCCACCATTCCCTGTTTCCTCAGACGCTGTACAAGAGCCGATCGTGACCTGTATTCTGAACAATATTTCAAGAGCACTGTTCTGTTCAGTGTCATCTCAGTCTCGTGTGTCTTATGAATGGACTGGGTCAAGTTCAGCACTAGGGTTCGGGCAAGAGCTTCAGATCAGCAGAGAGGAGAAGCCGGATTCAGTCTATACGTGTACTGTGAAGAATGAAGTGAGCCAAAAGAGCAGCAGCTTCTCTCTGAAACACTGCGATACAGGTCCACTTCACACTCATTACTGTAATGCTCAACTACAGAGTTCATGATGAAGCTTGTTTGTTTATAATTATTGTTATGTTATTGTATTTAGATGAACCACAATCATATCTGAATATCATTCTACCAGTTACATTATCCATCATCGCTGCTGTTATTGTGGGGATTGTAGCTGTTGTCATTTATTTCAAGCGAAAAAAAGAAAAAAATGGTAAGATATCTAGATGCTCATATAACCATAAAGATATGAATGTGACATAGCTTTCAATTTGCCATGTATACAACAGATTTTATGTTTGTGTGTTTAGAGGATGCAGCTATGGTTATTATGCAAGAAAGTCTGATAGAAATAAGTGGATCACCAGGGACACAAGAGCAGAGTGAGTCTAAAAGTATTTTTGTTGACCGTCACAGCTGTTGAGTTTTGAATGGTGGTTGATACCAGTGCATATCAGGTTGACAGCTCATTTATGGGCAATTTTGTTTATCTCGGATTATGAATATGTATATTCATAATGGTTTTTATGCTCAAAATTTTACCCTATCAATTGGTGTCAGTTCACTAAAAAAGCTAGCAAGTTCAGAAGGCACAAAAGACTCATTTAAAACTTTGTGGCAACCTCTGAGCAGTTGATTTAAAAAACTATAAAATGAACAAATACCCCCGTAAAACACTGTCATGTACTGTCTTACACAACTTATTTTTATTATTATAAAACTTTTTTATAAGGAGAGTTCAACTCAAAACGTCAACTTAGGAATGATTTATTATAGTGTGATTCTGAAGCTTCATAACCTTTTCCGAACACAAAACGTGAAACGGTTCTGCTTCCGCTTGTCCATTTAATGGCAGTGCCTGATGAACATCCTATAGCTTTACAAAAAGATGCAAAAGTGTTGAATAAAATAATCCCATGCCTCTCATGCTCGTGTTCTGATGGCATATGCAGACCATTTTAAGTAAAACAAGAAAAATAATGTGTGGCCTGTAAAATGTAAGCATGCAGATACACCATATAACAACCGCAAAGCAATGTGCTAAACCAATCAAAGTTTTCTTTTTCAGAGAATGCCAAAATCTATTTATTGTAATTATTGGATTTAGTTTGAAAGTTCAACACATACTAATAGATTTTAAGTTTATCATCACAGAGTTGAGTCAGCAAGTTATTACTTTTTCCAGTACAGGAATCTAAGCAGATAACAGACAACGAGGATGGAGAGAAAAACAAGCTGGAAGAAAATAAAAAAAACATTGAATGTATAAATCTTCTGAATGCACAGAAGGGATGTGAATCAGGTGAGCATGTTTAGAGAGTTTGATTGGATGGCAGTCTTACTGTATTAAAGACAACTTACTCTGCTTACACATCTCCTGGTTTCTACAATATATAGCACTTTTTTAAAAACAAATTTGGAGTAAAACAAAACGAAATATGAAGTCTTCACTGAACTTGAATAGGTGTTTTTTCATAAGTTTGAAGCTTAGTTTTAATTAAACACATTCATAGCGTAATTTTTTTTTTTTTTTAGCAAATTTAGTACAGAATTAAATTTGACCCTTTTCTGGCTTGTCAAATTGACATTAAATTGCTTTATTTTATTGGTCAGGGAATAATTTCTGGAAACATTGCATTTTAGAAAAAGACGGTGACAATGAAGACGAGGAGGAAGCTAGTGAAGAGCAAAACCTCATTGGACAAGAACACGATAGACGTGAAGAGCCGAACATCAGGAACACAGAAATAACTTAAACACCTCATGAAGCACCACATTGTAAGATATTTGTGTCCTATGTAATTAAGAAATAAAACACTTAAGCTTTAAGAGGCTGGTGTCTTCCTTTAAAAAAAACACCTTCTAAGAGGCCGATTACATGTCGCCATTTTCTACCAAAAACTGAAAACTAATATGCTTTGGTCACTTAAACACTTTGGGGGCTTGAAAACACGAACTTTAGAAAACGGGTCTGTTTTTTGTACATGGATTACTCAGTTGATGATTTGACATGATCCAGGATTGTTCGGTTCTTCAATTTAAGCAGAGGTGATTTTAAAGTCTGTCACAGCAACTATAAAGAGTACATTAGTGAACCAGGGACAATAATTTAAAACAAATGTGTAGTCCATCATAGACAGCCAGTTTTAGTCAGAGAGATTTCTGTATTTATTTAAATACAGAATTTTAAAAAGATGTCAGCCCTCTGAAAAGTATCATGCGTATGTATATAATATTAGTTTCACCTTTTGATTACTGAAATAGATGAACTTTTACATGACATTCTAATATTTCAAGTTTCACCTGTATCTGCTCTTCCAATGATCACACAGTAATTTCAGTCAATTTAAACCTGATATTTAATCAAACCTGTTAATTTGGAACAATGTTTCCTTAAAGTGACAGACTACAGGCCTAGCAGCAGAATACAGTGATATTAGTTTACAGAGCTGTGTGAATGGGATTTTGGTAATGTCTCCTGTACACAAAAAGAAAATGAAAACCTTTTTTAGTACATTGTCATGTAAAGATACCCTGAGATGTTCAAACTGGACTGCAAGTCACTGAATTTAACTTCATTTACATATTACTAACAAACAACCCGACCAGTCCAGTCACATGACCCAAGGCGGAGCCATTTTGTTTAAAGAGTTGGAAACTTAAAGAACTACTGAAGCAGGACTTGGACTATATTCTTTATTTTTCTAGAATAAAGTCAAAATGAAGATAAAAAGTCACTGCATGTACACATATCCAGAACAAATCCAACTAACATCTTAAAAAGATCTCATAAAAACTGAGTAGTACAGAACAAATCAAGACTTTAAAAACAGTTCTGCAAGTTAAGCCCTTAAATGATCTGGACCCTTCAGCTTCAAAATACAAGAAAAGACAATTCTGGCAGTAGATTATTCCAGAATGAAGCGATCTGGCTTCGGTCTAGTCCGTTTCCTCCTCAGACTCAGATTCTGAAACACAGGAGAGACTCGCATCAAATATGAGCAACAAATAAACATGAAAATACAAAGGGAGATTTATTCCAACACGTTTCCAACACAGGTTTAACTGGGACGGCTACTCACCCTCTTCTGCACTCTTCAGCCACTCCACAAACTTCTTCATCTGCTCCAGGAAAAAGCCTTTTCCTTTGGCTAGATGGGCTTCGGTGTACCACTTCAGGATAGCCTCTTCACTCACAACATTCACTGCAGGAGAAGCAGAGGTTTAGGAACGTCTAATAAAGCTCTTCAGGAGCACTAGAGTCAGGATTAGAGGAGCTCTACCTTTATAGAGCAGCAGAACGATCTTCTGGAAGGCGTTCATGAAGTGGATGTTGTCGTAACAGTACTCCTGAACCCTCAGCAGAAGCGTGAGCTCAGAAGAGCCCTGAGTGGTGAAGGCCTGCAGAAGAGGGCTGTGATGCTGAGAGAAAGGGTCAAGAATATGGTCAATATTCACAGCTTCATTGGTATTAAACAAGCATATGCAATCATGAAACGTAGGTTCTCAAATTACCAAAATAATTACTAAATAAGAGGCAGCATTTTTGTCCTGGGAAAACTGAGCTTTTTGAATACACTCCCAAGTTTGAAAGTCCTTTGCTTCGACATACGTTTTGTACCGATAGATATCGTAACAGAAATTTACTGTATTACATGAATTAAAAAAAGCAGGTCAGTACACTTGAATCAAATCGCAATAGACTAGTCTGTGAATATTAAACCATAAAAAGACTTTAAACACGAATCCTGCATGTCTGTAAGAATGGGTTTCATGTAACACGACGCTCTGTGTTTTCAGCCTCTATATGAGGACATGAGCTTCATCTCCAGAGTAAAGCTGTTGCACAGCACTTTCACAAGTGCTTTCATTTATATTGTATGCCTTAATTTAATTACCAAAATTAAAATGCACACTGAATTTCTGAGAGAAAAAAAGATGATTTTTTTAAAATTAATTTAAACCATTAAAATGTAATCCAGAAGACTTAATTTAAAGAAAGATAAAAATGAAACTAAATTGAGAAAAAAAAATCCTAAAACATTTAATTTGTTACTAAACTTTAATTGAAATTATGAAACTTGTACAATTTATTAGATGAGCTTGTTGATTACTAAAAATGTATCCATTAAAATGGAAATACAAAAGTTAACGGGGAATAATGAAACTCATGTAATTCTTATGTAGGTCCCTATGAAATCAGTCATCTTTTATGGTGTTTTATTAAATATTCGAGACCAGAACAGAGTGCGAGACAGACGTTCTATCAGAAATGTAACCAGAATGTATAAATGTACTCCTCTAACCTTCAAGTGTTTGATGGACTGCTCCGCGACCAGCTCCTCTTTCTTATTCCACTCCATCAAGCTCATGACGCTGGTCCACATGATGCCGATCATCTTCTGCTCAGAGATGCTGCTCCGCTTCATTTCCTCCTTGCAGCTGGCGATGATCTGGAAGAGACAAACCAGAGATCATGAGGTGTCTTCAAACGCTGGAGTCTTGACGCACAGATTCTGAACCCGAAGCGCCTCACGGACCTCAGTAAAAGAGACGCCCAGAGCCATCTGCTCCTGCAGCTCTTTCTGAAGCTCCTTGCGAGCTCCTAACGACTGTCGGTTACGGGAGAAATCAGAGAGCTCCTTCAGCCCCGCGTCGGTGAAGTACTTGGAGAAATACTCATAGCTGCGCTTGTTCACCGGAAACAGCTCCTGCAACACCAGAAACACATTGACCGGTTGAGATATTACCGCAACTAAACAGGTTCACTTACATTAACACACACACTCAGTCTGATATGCTGCATCTTCAAAGTTCAAACAATACACTAATATACAGTTACTTTTAAATAGATGTCTTTATTCCTTTTTTCTTACTTTTTATGCACTAGGAAAAATTCCTTATACATGTTTGTTGTACATGTTTTAAGTCTAGTTTTAAGCCGTATCTTTTTAGTATGGCTTTTAGAACTGATTGAGGGCACAGGTTAATTGTGAGACTATGTAATTGCTTTTGTTGTATTATCTATGCTGGTAAGCACTTTGTCAACAGCAGTTGTTTTAAATCTGCTATAGAAAATAAAATTGTATTGTTGTACTTGCTAATAAAGGCTGATTCTGATGCACTCAGACTCACCATCAGCCGGTCGTCCATGCCGACCTTACGCAGACTGCAAGCCACAGAGTTAATGTCCTTCTCAGTGATCCACGCTTTGAACAGCTTCACAGCGAAGGCCGGAGACACACCTATTACAGAAAACAATGTTTAGCATAAAACAAGCAAATCAGAGAAACCCGAGCGTGTGTCAGACGTACCTTCTTTGACCAAGTTGTCATTGAAGAGGCTGCCCAGGATTGAGGCAGATATGCTCCCGTTACCCAGTAAAATGCCAGTTAGCATGGCGAGCTTGTTGCGCTCAGACTCAGTGAACCCTTTTAAGAACAGGAGCAACTGGGAGGAAAAAAAGGGCACAAAAACTTTGAGTCTTTGGTCTTTACACGTTCAAATGTTATAGGCTGACATTTATCCAAGTTACCTTTTTGATCTCCTCTTCAAAACCTTTCTCCAGGTATTTGTAACGCCGGATTAACTTGTTAAAAACCTAAAAAACATGAATAGGAAGTAAATTTGAGAATGTCTCAGATTTTTAGGCCCCGTTAACTCCTGGTATTAACTCGTTTGTCGATCGGATCAAAAGTAGACGAGACACATTCCCGTTTACACCTGGTGTCTTAATCCGTCTCTTCTGTCCACTTTCAAACACTTCTGTCCTGATTTCTTCAAGCGGAGGGTCTATGGGCGGGTAAATGTGTGTTTTTTCAGATCTTTTGATCTAATGAACAATAAGCTTGTGCAATTTACACAAACTCACATGGAGTCCATAAAAAAATAAAAGCAGCAGCTTTCATTTCTGCTCTGAACACTGCAAGTGTTAGAAATCAGGAATGGTGAGAGAACATTGTGTTGGTACATTTTTCATACTTGATTCTTCAGCCGAAAGTTTAAATCTTGTCTAGCGCACTTCCCCTAATGTTCACGCATTAGATGAATAGGTGGAGAGAAGACTGTCTTTTGTGGCTGTTCAAACACATGAGCGTTTACTGTACGAAAGCAATCCGGTCTAATGCGTTTTCCACTGCCTCTGGAAGTGATGAATGTGGACAAGCGCAAAGCGTTTGACTTTTTCTCCTCCACTTAGTGTCGTGCACTTGTGATCCGATCAACTAAAACGCATCTTAATACCAGCTGTAAACAGGGCCTAAGATACCATTATACATCTTGACCCACATTCCTAACAGACTTCAGATACCTGAGCGTAGGCTCTCATGGTGTTCACATCTTCTTGTGCGGTGAAGAGACAGAAGTTAGTGCGAGTCATGTCGTCAGATATGGCACCTCCCGGAGCTGAAGCAGCACAACGACAGATGGAAACACTTGTTAAAGGCCAATTCACTGATTAAACAAAGTGGTTCAAAAGAGTCAAACGTCCCCTTACCCAGCATTCCACCAGCCACCAGGATATCAAACAGGGTTTCTGCATAGCGCCGATAGTCAAGCTTGGCACCAGAGGAATCTAGGAACTTGGCAACGGCCTCCAAATCAGGGCCAGTTTGATTTAGTCCTTGTACAATGTGTTCCTGAAACTGGGTAGGGTCAAATCTCTCCTTTTCATCTGTTCAAACAGAAGAGAAAGCAGAAGACAGTGAGGGGAAGCGTCCAATGACATGCCTAGGCTGGTTGTCACAAGGCTTAGATCTCAGTAACTGAGGTTCAGAGTAAAGTACAAAGAAGCTAAAGCGGCACGATTAATGGTTTAGAAAGGCGATCTCATTCATAAATGTAGAGTCGCTAGAGTTTTAAAACATTGACAAATCACATCTATGGAAGCTCGTTTCCGCCACAGAACAAAAGGTAATTGTGGGAGAAAGAATTGTGAGAAAGCCTTTTATTTTTTTATTATGTGTAGGAAACAAGCTTACAAATAAATCTGCTTTAATCTAGAGAAAAGTTAGGCATGAAACCGTCTTCAACCACACAGTATTGTTTATTTCCGTGTTAAATTCCTACCATCACATAAGCACCGGAGTAAGAGTTTATAGTTTGGATATAAACACTACGGAAGCGAGCAAAATTAAAGTAAATCACCTTTTGAAAGTAACTTGATGCTTCAAACAACAATTGTATAGATTATAGTTTCACCAGTAGGTGGCAACAAGTGACTTGAAACATTTATCATTCAAGAGATTTGTTCAAAACTGCTTATTAATCAATTAAACAAGTGAAGCATTTATGAGCAAGTCATTAAATCATTCAAACTAATGAAAAGAAAACTCCAATTAAACAAACATTTTAAATAGACTTAATAAATTTAAATAGCAATTAACATTTTGAAAAGTCAACATTAACAAATAAGAGAATTAGATTGAATTCAATTCTTTTGTAAGGTACAAACTTAAATTGTAAGTGACAACTTTAAAATGAAAATAAAGACAAACCTCTCTTGCGTGTCTTGAAACGCTGGCCTGTTAGCGTTGGCTTCTGCTGCTTTTGAGTACTCATAAAAGATACCTTAAAAGACAAAACATTTAAAATTTAGCCTATAATTGTTTACACATATGACAAACAAACACAAACTATAGGCCCAATTGTATGCCAGATTAATCATTAAAAGATCATGATCTCATTCCTACATGACAATGATTCCACGGACTATTAAACCTTTGAAGTTACGATCATATGGGAATATTTCTGGAATGTGTTGCAAACATCAAATAACTAAAGCATTGAGAAAAGTTTAGTCAGGATTTAGACTGATGTTGAGGCAGCGGCAGTCAAATGAGCAATTGACCTTTGAAACTAATATTACGTTTTTATATAATTAATTAAGACTAACATTTTTAAATAAACTAAATTTATAAAACTTTAGACAGATATAAATACTAATTTATAACATTAAAAGAAAATTGTCAGAACCACAACTAAATTACATATTTGGTTTGTTGTCTAATGTTTTGTTTTCAGAATAGTTGGAGAACTAATCTCTATAATACAAAAAAAAGGCTATTGAATCTCAAATTAAGCTTAAATATATCTGGCATCCACACACTATTACTAGTGTTTCTAGTATTACAATGTACAATCTTAGACTAGGATGAAGTATTCAATTATGCTACATTAACAAAGATCTGATACATAAAATTATAATGCAGGATCCTGAAATGTTTTCTTATTTTAAATACGCGCTTCTCATCCAGTGGGCGAATTGCGAGTTAAGCCCCGCCCCCTCACGCGAGACTGCGGTCATGGTTCGATGCATGACCAAACTGTAGAGTACAGGCCCAATGATCGCTTGCAGCTCATTTATCTGCTATTGGTTTGAGTGACACACGCACATCGTTCAAAATAGACTCGCTTATAATAAAGACACCGTTCCGCATAATGAAAGTGTGTTCCTTGAATTAATTCAGTTGTGTTCGACAATCACTAGTCTTGTGTCATGAAAACACTCTGCTAGTACGATACATTTATTTTTAGAAACTTAATTTTATATTTTAGAAAACACTAAATGATGGCCTAAAGTCTAGAAATACAACTATTTGTCCCTTCTCATCCAAACCTGGACAAAACTCAAATCAAATTCCATACTTTTCCAAACTGCGTAGGTACCTTGAAACCTCAAAATGTTTTAAAAATGGCTCCCTGGGTCAATCACACGAAAGCAAAAATAAAATACGAACAAGGTTTACCATAAAAGACCACTTTAAAGCTAAACTTACCGAAATACTTGAGGAAAGACAACTGTTTCCGAAGAGTAACCCAAACAAAAGTAAAATGGCGAGCACACTTCCTCACACGCGCTGAGCAGCAGCTTAAATAAAGGCTGGACTAGTCCATGTGCATAGGGGGAGCAGTGACGGGGAATACGGAGAAAATGGATAACAGCAACTAAATGACAAACCTTTGTCCGAGTTATTTAAGTTAAATTGAATATAAATTCGCTAGCTCACAAATTAAAGAAGGTAATCTTAATATTTTGAACAAATATTACGTACAATCTAACATGGTTCCCCCTCTAAACATAATTCGCTCAGTTTCCGGGTTTTGTAATCGTTCATGAATCATTTGTTCCTTCAGACTTCACATAAAGAAAGAAAGAAAGAAAGAAATAAAGAAAGAAAGAAAATGCTAATGTTTCCACACACTCTGGATCAAAAAATAACAAAATCATATTTTTTCAAAGATGAAAGTGTTGTTGTTTTTGTTTTGTTTTTTAAATGGAGCTCAGATTTAAAAATAATTGATTTATTCAGAGGCCCAAACTGAGCAAAAATATGCCATGTGGTCCAGTTGCTGATATTTATATGTCCAAATTATGAAGTGATCAGATAAACACCAGATAGTATCTTTTCATTTTTACAGTGTTATATAAATAATATTTTACTTATATTATAAATAAAGTAAGTGTTTTCAATTTTGTATTTAAAATCTCGAGGCAGATGATGAGCAGAAAAAAGTAGGCCTATGATCATACGTTCAGTTATCAGAAATGGTCTCAGAATGTACTCAACTGTCTCCGATTCAGAGTTACGGCACATAATGCGTCACATCTGGCAAAAGGTTTAATCTCATGCTGTTGCGCAACTTTTCCTGGACCAGAATGTCCTTCCCAACACTTCGCTGGGTCACGTGACCGAGATTCCAGTTACTCTGTCTGAAGTCCTGGTGTCTGAATCCTTACAGCTTATGCAGAACATACAAATGTGTTGTGCGTGAAAAGACCTGCACTGTCTCCTTTAGTGTTTGGTGTCGTTTCTGTATGTAAGACTAAGTTCATGATACATGTGATGAACATCATCGACCACAAAAGAAGAGCAAATATCAAACCGTAACAGGGCTATGGTACATATTGTACAATTTATCGCTTGAATTTTTATTTATAATGTTTGTGTTGTTATTTCATGTTTTTATACTTGTGTTAAAACATGATCATTTATTTAACAGTATTATAGCATATATTAATAACAATAATGTGGCGCAGCAGTCTGTTTGTAGAGGTTGTGATTTGCTGTTTTCTTTAACACCAGCATTTACAGGGTTAAAGTTGGTAGTTCAGGAAGTGCCATATGAGTAAATATTAGTGCTGCGTGTGTGCTGTTACTGTCATTACTCGTGTTCAGTGTTAAAGCCTTCAACGAAGAGCTCTTTCTTAAGACATTACAGTAACATATTCATCAGCAAGCTGTTATATGAAGTCAGCATTTATATGTTCTTGTGATTCAGAAGCCGCAGGAGTTAGAGTCAAATATTTCATTATTTTCTGTGGTTTGACTCCATCTGCAGACATTGGATTAAACAGTGGAGTTGTAAATAATAAAAAGAATGGCTGTTACTATGGCTGGGTATTGACACAAATTTCACAATTCGATTCGATTTTCGATTCACAAGCTTGCAATTCGATTCAATTTCGATTAGGATTCGATTCGATTCGATATTGATTATTTTGGATATCAGGTACAACACATGGCAAATTTTCTCAAGGAATACAAATCTCTTAACCAATGCTGTAAACTATGGGAGTCAGTTGTAGGCCTATCATTAAAATAGTTTCATTAGCCTACTATAGCCTAATATTGAAGGGAAAGATTTACTGATTTGTATACAAACAATTACACTTTTATTTATTTTTCTAATAATAAAGTTATATGAAATATAAATATTTAAATGGTGGCTGTCATAAAAAACTTGCCAGATTTATTCAAACATGCATTAAATATTGAAGAACATAAAATAATTATAAAATAACATAAAATGCATATGTAATATGGTGCATCTAGAGTTAATTTTTCTAGCTGACTAACGAGTGCATGGTCACTGGATATGGTTCCCTATCAAGGCTACGGAACTTCGACATTACGGATGTTGTATATGGGAACTCCTCTCATCCTTCACTTCTGCTGAAATCTTATAGGCTAACGCCAGCAGAGCTGGCCAATTGACGCAAAATATGCAAATACTGACACCTCGTAGCAGTAATAAGCAAGTGCAGCGTCGATTCCTCTTCAGAATCTCTCTCTTCATGCTCAAATCGTGTGCTAGAAAGCTGATACTCCACTACAACAACCTATTATTCGCCGTCGTTGAAGTTGCGCCGAGATACTCGCACTGTCCCCTGCGTCCGATGGCAACTATCTGCAACCTGTGTTCGGGCCCCATCGTCCCCCCCGACACGCACCTGTTCTGCATCGCGTGTATGGGGCTGGCCCATGCTGAGTCAGCCCTCAGGGACGAAGGGTCCTGCGACCTCTGCGCGGACATGCCTCTCCGAACTCTCAAAGCCAGGAGGGAAGAGGCTCGCGCAGTAGCGGGGATCGGGTCTACCGCCGCCGTTGAGCCGCTGGTAGCCCCCCCCAACCGCGGAGTTGAGGTTCGTCCCCCGGTGAGCTTTCCCAACCCCACCTTCCAGCCCCCTCGCGAGGTCGCTGACTTCGTTTCCTTCGGGGCGAGTGAGGAAGACGACTCCATGTCTCTGTCTGCCTCCGAGAACGACTGGGGTGCGGAGCAGGCCGCACCGCAGGCGGCCACGGAACAAGAGACCCAGGCGGACCTGCAGGACGAGCTCTTCCGTATCCTCTCGAAGGCCGTCGAGGAACTGGACCTCTCGTGGAAAGCTCCCGATGAACCTTCTAAGAGCAAGCTGGATACGTGGTTCCTCCAATCGAGCCGCCGTCAGGCCGCTTCGAAAAGAGGAACACCGTTTTTTCCGGACGTGCATGAGCACGTGGTGAAGTCGTGGGTGGCCCCGCAATCGGCGCGCACTCTCACTTCTACCCTGGCCATGTTTGCCCCCGTGGACGAGGCGGGGGACCACGGCTACCTCCGCATCCCCCCCTCGAGGAGACCGTCGCCGCGCACCTCTGCCCGTCGGCTCCTGCCCTGGGCTCGGACCGCAGCCTGCCGTCCCGAGCCTGCAGATTTACGGCCCACCAGGCTAACAAGGCCTACGGTGCCGCGGGGGAGGCGGTTTCCGCGTTGCATGCCATGGCCGTTCTCCAAGTGCTGCAGGCTAAGCAGCTCAAGTCTCTGGATGGCGCCGCCTCTATTGACGCTGACGCCATCCAAGATCTCCGTTCGGCCACGGACCTCGCGCTCCTGGCCACGAAGCGGTCGGCCCAGGCGATTGGACGTTCGATGGGGTTCCTGGTGGTCCTCCACAGACATTTGTGGCTCACCCTGTCGGACGTCCAGGAGGCCGATAGGAAGACGCTGCTGAACGCACCGATCTCCCCTGTAGGCCTGTTCGGAGACGCCGTGGAGAAAGTCACCAAGCGTTACTCCGAGACACAGAAGAAGGCGAAGGCTATGAGCCACGTGATTCCTCGGAGGGCGCCGCCGCCTCCGCAGCCGCATCCTCGCTCCCGCTCGTCTTCCGCCTCGGGCCGCCAACCTCAGGCCGCGGCTAGAAGGCAGACAGCGCCCCGCCCGGGACCGGATGCTCGTAGAGGCCGTAGCGGCCAGTGGCAGGGAGCGGGTAGCAAGAGGACGCAGAAGAGCCCGCGCAGAAAGCCCACCGCGTCCCCGGCGAGGCCCAAGCAGTCGTCCTGACCGCTCGGGCAAGAGGAGAAGAGAGCACCAGATCGGCCCCGCGTCCAAGCGGCGAGCTCTAATGCACTTGGTCCCTCAGCGTTCCGCGAGCGACGCGTGCAATTGTTTTGTGAATGTTGTCAATGTTGTTTCTTGTTCAAAAATAAAGCAGATTACTACTTCACAAACAGAGCTTTTTTTCTCCTCTTGCACCACACACTGTGTTACCCGCCCTGCCTTCGAGCAGCGCAGAGTCACAGTCAATAAATATTCCCAGCCCTCACATAGCGGCGATGACCGCGGCGGCGATGACCGCAGGTTTAGATCAGCCCACGCTCAGTCGCTTTCAGGCAGCGTGGGAAGCTATTTCGGGCATTTCGCCGTGGGTGTTGAATATAATTCGGCGTGGGTACACACTTCAGTTCAAACGCAGACCACCCCGCTTCCGCGGCGTAATTCAGTCATTAACTTTGCCCCAAAACGCTCATGTGCTGAGGCAAGAAGTGTGCAACTTGCTCGAAAAGAAGGCTATAGAACCGGTTCCCCCGAAGGAGCGGGAGTGCGGATTCTACAGCCGCTACTTCGTTGTACCGAAGAAGGGAGGGGGTCTCCGCCCCATTCTGGATCTGAGACCCGTCAACAGAACGCTTCACAAGCGCGCTTTCAGGATGACTACTCTGAAGCAAATCCTGCCGCAAATTCGACCTGGGGATTGGTTCGCTTCAGTGGATTTAAAGGACGCTTACTTTCATATCCAGATAGTAAAACGTCACAGGCGATTCCTGAGGTTTGCGTTCGAGAATTCGGTGTACCAATATACGGTGCTCCCGTTTGGACTAGCCCTAGCTCCCCGAACATTTTCGAAATGCGTGGACGCGGCACTTTCACCCCTCAGATCGAGCGGGATGCGCGTCTTGAACTATCTGGACGACTGGCTGGTTCTCGCGCAGTCGAGAGAAATGCTGGTCAGCCATGTAGAAGCCCTCCTTCGACACTTGGAGATGCTCGGCTGGAAGGTGAACGACCAGAAAAGTGTCCTCACACCGAGCCAGACTACAACATTCCTGGGAGTGTGCTTGGATTCGGTGAGAATGAGAGCGCGCCTCTCCCCCGAGCGAGCGGAGGCTCTGAGTTCTTCTCTCGGTCTCTTCAGACCTGGCAGGCTTGTCCCACTGAAAGAGTTTCAGAGGCTACTGGGACGGATGGCAGCGGCTTCTTCGGTGTGTCATCTGGGGCTGCTGCATATGAGACCGCTACAACTGCTGAAAGCACGCATACGCCCGAGCGAGTGGTATTCGGGCCACAAGCGCATTATGGTCACCCACGGATGCGACCGCACCCTGAACCCGTGGAGGAACCCAGATCTCTTCAGCTCAGGCGTCCCTATGGGCATAGTGACGCGGCGCGTGGAGGTCCTGACGGACGCTTCATCCAAATTCGACCTGGGGATTGGTTCGCTTCAGTGGATTTAAAGGACGCTTACTTTCATATCCAGATAGTAAAACGTCACAGGCGATTCCTGAGGTTTGCGTTCGAGAATTCGGTGTACCAATATACGGTGCTCCCGTTTGGACTAGCCCTAGCTCCCCGAACATTTTCGAAATGCGTGGACGCGGCACTTTCACCCCTCAGATCGAGCGGGATGCGCGTCTTGAACTATCTGGACGACTGGCTGGTTCTCGCGCAGTCGAGAGAAATGCTGGTCAGCCATGTAGAAGCCCTCCTTCGACACTTGGAGATGCTCGGCTGGAAGGTGAACGACCAGAAAAGTGTCCTCACACCGAGCCAGACTACAACATTCCTGGGAGTGTGCTTGGATTCGGTGAGAATGAGAGCGCGCCTCTCCCCCGAGCGAGCGGAGGCTCTGAGTTCTTCTCTCGGTCTCTTCAGACCTGGCAGGCTTGTCCCACTGAAAGAGTTTCAGAGGCTACTGGGACGGATGGCAGCGGCTTCTTCGGTGTGTCATCTGGGGCTGCTGCATATGAGACCGCTACAACTGCTGAAAGCACGCATACGCCCGAGCGAGTGGTATTCGGGCCACAAGCGCATTATGGTCACCCACGGATGCGACCGCGCCCTGACCCCGTGGAGGAACCCAGATCTCTTCAGCTCAGGCGTCCCTATGGGCATAGTGACGCGGCGCGTCTAGGTCCTGACGGACGCTTCATCCACCGGATGGGGAGCCGTCTGCTTGGGGAAGCCCGCCTCGGGTCGGTGGTCAGGGAAGCAGAGGGAGTGGCACATAAATCGTATGGAACTAGAAGCGGTCTCTCTAGCTCTGAAAGCCTTCTGGTCTCGGCTGAAGCAACAGCATGTGTTGATCCGGACCGACAACTCTTCCGTGGTCTCGTACATAAATCGCCAAGGCGGTGTACATTCCAGAGCCCTATTCAGGCAGGCGGAATCCCTTCTGCTATGGGCGGACCTGTTTTTCCTCTCGCTGAGAGCGGCTCACATCCCCGGCGTTCTGAATCGCGGGGCGGATATGCTCTCGGGATTCCCCAAGCGTAGTGGAGGCTTCACCCCGGGACGGTTCAGCTGATATGGGATCGTTTCGGCAGAGCGGAGGTCGACCTCTTTGCGACGAGCGAGAACGCGCATTGTCAGATGTTCTTCTCGCTGTCTCGTTCCCCCCGGGAGGTGGACGCGCTGACTGCGCGATGGCCGAGAGTCCGTCTCTATGCTTTTCCCCCGGTAAAAATTTTGCCCATGGTGTTGTGCAAAATCAGGGAGGAGAAGGCGGCGGTGACTCCAGTAGCCCCGAACTGGCCGAATCAGCCCTGGTTTGCGGATTTGGTAGAGTTACTGGCAGGACAGCCATGGGAGATTCCGCTCAGGACGGACCTTCTGTCTCAGGTGAGCGGAACGATCTGGCATCCCAACCCCGGGCTGTGGAGCCTCCATGTGTGGACGCTGCAGGGTCGCTGAGCGGGGGGGACGCGCTGCACTCGCGAGTTTTGAATACCATCGCGGAGGCGCGAGCCCCGTCCACCAGGCGCCTGTATGCTCTGAAGTGGGGTGTATTTTCAAAATGGTGTCAGGATATCGGTATAGACCCAGCGAACAGCTCTGTGTCGGATATTCTACGCTTCCTTCAGTACAGGATGGATGAAGGGAGCCTACCTTCCACTCTGAAGGTATATGTGGCCGCTGTTGCCGCGTTTCACCCCCCTATTGACAGACAGTCTATCGGTAGACATGCGTCGGTGATACAGTTCCTCAAGGGAGCTAGGAGATTATGCCCTGCACGGCCGCCTTCGGTGCCGCCGTGGGATTTAACGTTGGTCTTAGAGGCTTTGTCGCGACCGCCTTTCGAGCCCTTAGCTTCGATTGCCATTAAAGAGCTATCAATTAAAACAGCACTGCTTTTCGCTCTCGCTTCAGCGAAGCGGGTTGGGGATTTACAGGCTTTCTCTGTAAGTGAAGATTGTATTCGCTTTGGACCGGGAAACTGTAATGTAATTCTCAGACCGAGGCCGGGTTACGTTCCTAAATCGCTCAACACCCCGTTCAGAGCGCAGATTGTTTCTCTCCCTGCCTTGTCCACTGAGCCATCAACCTCTCAGGATTCGGTTGCTCAGAATGCTGTTTGCCCAGTCAGAGCGCTCAGAGAATACATTTCTCGCTCGGCCGTTTTTCGACAATCGGACCAGCTGTTTGTGTGCTTTGGTGGGTCTCTAAACAGAGGCTTGCTCACTGGATTGTGGACGCTATTGTTTTGGCTTATGATTGTCTGGGGCAAGAATGCCTCCTTAACGTCAAGGCCCATTCGACTAGAGCGATTGCTTCCTCGTGGGCTTAGACTAAGGGCATGTCTATTCAAGATTTATGTCTTGCGGCTGGCTGGTCTTCTCAGAACACGTTTGCCAGGTTTTACAAGTTGGATTTGCCCTCTGTAGCGTCTCGAGTGCTTTCGGTGAGTTGATTACACACACAGCATTATATAGAGCTGCTCTGCGCTTTGCTTATGAGTTGTTCTGTGTGCTATATTGTGTGTTTGTACTGTTGTCACCGCTATGCGTTGGCCTTCTCTTACTGTGGTTATTGCCCTGTTTTTTCGACAGTGCAAATTTCCCCCTTTATACTGCTCGGGATATGCAAATTCTGGCAGTGTGTTGTGAGCTTGTGATTGGTCCCTTTGGGCCTATCAGAGGTTAGAGGTTCGCTATTGGTCAATCTCGGCCTATCAGATGCTTGCATACTGGGGGGGCGGTCTTCGTATTGGGTCTGTTGTCAGTGGTTTTTGGCTGCCACGGCGGGATTCAACACAGTTCCCATATACGACATCCGTAATGATGAAGTTCCGTAGCCTTGATAGGGAACGTCTCCGGTTACTTTCGTAACCTCGGTTCCCTGAAAGGCAAGGAACGAGACATTACGCTCGCCGCCGTGTTCGCTATTGTTTTAGCGTTTGTTCGATTCTGAAGAGGAATTGATGCTGCACTTGCTTATTACTGCTACGAGGTGTCAGTATTTGCATATTTTGCGTCAATTGGCCAGCTCTGCTGGCGTTAGCCTATAAGATTTCAGCAGAAGTGAAGGATGAGAGGAGTTCCCATATACGACATCCGTAATGTCTCGTTCCTTGCCTTTCAGGGAACCGAGGTTACGAAAGTAACCGGAGACGTTTTTCTGAGGTAAATGTGACGTTACATGACATTGTTTACAAGATGTTTCACTGACGTCTTTCCTCGGTTGAAACACTGATTGAGCGATTCCATGTGACAATAAGAATTTCGATAAGTTATACTCTATCTTTTAACACACTTTCAGATGCTCATTCATGTTTATTTCACGCTGTAACTGGTAATATTAAGGCGGAAGAGAAGATCATGTGCTCGGCGCTGCTGCTTCTCTTGAGCTGAGCTGCGCCAGAGCGATCTCACGCCACAGCGTCAAAACGGTATTTATGTTTTTGAATTTCGTATGAAAATGGATGTAATTTGAAATCTGAGACTTTTCATATCAATAGTAACAAAGCACAAAGATTATTGCGTTTATTGGATGGGATGCGCGTTACAATGTTCCATTCATTCATCAACTGAAAACAGGATGACTAATCGATTCTTGGGATTTAAGAATCGATATTGGTTAGTAAAAATGAGAATCGATTAAAATCGAGAAATCTATATTTTTTACCCAGCCCTAGCTGTTACAGAAGGGCCCAGATAGCAAAATTGTTCCGGGCCTTTTATGGCCCAAACACTGGCAATCATACCGCCAGGAATGCATGGCCAAAACCGGCCCAAACAGTTTTGCCAAAAGCACGCCAGAAGGCTGCCAAAAAAATGCAAATGCCTTACCAGACGAGAGCCAGAAGACCCTAAACTGGTCCATATTCATGCCATAATATCCCTCCACCACCGATTCCGGAACTCTTCAGGGTTGCCATCGATTTGCCAACATCGTACACAAACCAAACAAATGCCAGAAGAATCCAGAAAAGGCCCGGAAGATTTTGCTATCTGGGGGGAAGTTCGAAGTCCTGATTATACAGTAATGCAATAGGTTCAACAAAGTCAGTCAATTCATTTAATAGGGTTCGGGTTAGAATAAGATGACATGTATGGCAAGCCGTTTTAACATTTAATCATTTTAACCTACTAGTCTCTATTTTCATGCTACTAGTGCTTATTTTTTAGATACTAGTATCTATTCCATTAAGTACTAATACTTATTCATTAGCGACTAGTGCTTATTATTTAGGTACTAGTGCTTATTCAACAGATACTAGTGCTTATTCATTAGATACTAATACTTATTCAATAGATACTAGTACTTATTCATTAGATACTAGTACTTATTCATTAGATACTAGTCCTTATTTATTAGATACTAGTACTTATTCATTAGATACTAGTCCTTATTTATTAGATACTAGTGCTTATCAATTCGCTACTAGTACTTATTCAATAGATACTAGTACTTATTTATTAGTTACTAGTACTTATTCATTAGATACTAATACTTATTCATTAGATACTAGTACCTATTAAATAGATACTAGTACTTATTCATTAGATACTACTACTTATTCATTAGATACTAGTACTAGTCACTAGTAACTATTCTTTTGTTACTAGTAACAATTTTTTTTTTGCCATTGACTTCTATGGGGATCTGTCATTTAGATATCAACTATTCAGTTCTGACTAGTATCTATTCCAATTGTGACTAGTACATATATATTAGATACTGGTAGTTATTCTTTAGGTACTAGTACTTATTTTTTAGATACTAGTACTTATTCATTAGATACTAGTACTTATTCATTAGATACTAGTACTTATTCAATTGATACTAGTATCTATTTATTAGATTATAGTATTTATACCAAATGTTACTAGTAAGATTTTTTATTTTACTAGTAAGATTTTTAATTGAACTATACAGTGGCCGTTCTGACTAGTCATAACATAAGACTAGTAAAAAAGCAGTTGTGACTAGTAAGATAAGAATAGTTACTAGTAACATTTGGAATAAATACTAGTATCTAATTAATAGGAACTAGTATCTATTGAATAAGTACTAGTAGCTAATTAATAAGTACTAGTATCTAATGAATAGGTACTAGTATCTAATGAATACATACTAGTATCTAATGAATAAGTACTAGTAATATTTAAAAAGATACTAGTCAAAATTGGAATACTTACTAGTCATAAATTAATAGATGATATCAAAACAGAATAGCTACTAGTATCTATTAATTTGCAGATATCTTCAACTTCATAAGGAACTAGTAAGGAAATATTAGGAGATATTTTCTTTCAAGCAGATTATTACATAAACCTGAGTACTCTCAGCCATCCAATCAGAGTTCATATGGTAATGCAGGCTAAACTACGGCAATAGAAGAAGCTGATTGGTTAAGGGGAGAAAAGTCGTTTAATGTGACTTTTACATATAGACCATACTAAAGACTTAATTGCCAATAATAAAATCCAAACAACCGGTTCATAATTACCAGCCAAACAACCACAATCCAGAGATTGTGACTTTTGGAGAGCATTCAT
This sequence comes from Gila orcuttii, assembly GCA_026230005.1. Classification (NCBI taxonomy): domain Eukaryota; kingdom Metazoa; phylum Chordata; class Actinopteri; order Cypriniformes; family Leuciscidae; genus Gila; species Gila orcuttii. The sequence continues at coordinate 6,288,408 of JAPDVR010000007.1, read as the reverse complement.
AATTCACATTAAAAAAATTGGATAGTCTGCGTCTGATATGCGATTGAATGTCAAAATTAAAGTAGGCCTAGCATGCACTATATTAGGCTACATGCCTATTCATTATTATATTTTTTATACTGCTCACTCGCACACAGGTCTGCAACACAAGATTTTCATAAAGGTAATAACTTGTCATTTTGGTCTGCTTGGGTTATTTTACGACAGATTTGCATCGGCTTGATTTCTTTTCTTTTTCTTTTTTTAAATCCACCATGACATTAAATGGGCAAGTGCGAGCAGGACTTTGTGTGTGTGTGTGTGTGTGTGTGTGTGTGTGTGTGTGTGTGTGTGTGTGTGTGTGTGTGTGTGTGTGTGAAAGTAAGCCTTTAGAACAACATAAGGTGACTGAGTTACTAGTTCACAGTTCCAATACGTTTTTTTATTAGCCTATTCAGCAATAGTGTAAAAGGCCGGTAAATAAAATACAACCTTAACATTGTAAACACTATAAACATGTAGGCTATGCAAATTTTACTTCCCCTTACTTTATGACAAGATTTAAAAAAATAAGTAGCCATGTAGGCTATAATAAAACATATACAGTAGCCTAAAGCCTTTTGTGCTCTTTATTACAAACAACATTTAGCCTATTTAAATGCCAAGGCTAAACGAATTTATTTGTATCGAAACTAAAACTGTACGGACGTTGGGTTCGCGCATCTCTCATTCGGTCCAAAAGTTTCCATATTTGCAATGTAACATTTGCATCCATTAATATAAAGTCGAGTCCCAACATAGGCTAAATCCGCGACTTCACATTGACAAGGGAGTCACATTGACTCACTTCACAAGGGAAATGAGTTTGACTAACCGGCACAGCCTTTATATTTTAGGCCTACAACAGACAAATTAAATTCAGCATGAATAACTTTGTATGTTTTGTTGACTGTTTTATTTTGATAATGCCAGAAGTGAACTGATAATATGCTATTGTGTGAGCGTGCGGTGGGTCGGCGCCAATTTGTTCCTCAGGGAAATAACTTAATACACTGTCATTTATAGACATACAGATAATATGACATCATTCGAAAGAGTAAAATGTATATTTTTATTTGTGTACATTCAAAATGACTACAAATCATGTCATGCCTTTGAAAAATAAAGAAAACATGCTTTAGCTAGCGCGTCTCGGTCTCTTTAAACATCTTTCTGGCGCACACCAAAAATTAACCAAAATACAGCAATAAACGCCGCCTCGGCGCGCCTATAGACTACTTTTGAACGTCAACATTTAGATTATTTGAACGAAGTTAAATGCATTATATTGGCCTAAGTCACTTTGGAATAAATCACAGCGTGTTTCATTAGCCTATAAAAAAACGAATCGGTTACCTAACGTAACCTCGGTTCTCTCTAGATGAGGGAACGAGTATTGCGTAAGCTAGCTTACGCTACGGGAAAGATTCATCTTTTCTGAGAAATTGAAGCCAAAAATTATCCTATAATTTTGTATCTATTCACAACGCAGTTCAGCTGCAGCAGAGCATGAGCAGGCTAGCTAGCAGCTCATTGGCTCGCTCACAGGGAAATGCTTAAGCCTATGAGGAGACACGAATGAACTCTCGGCCAATGAGAGTCTGACCTGCTCTCATTGCGTCAGAGCCCGCCGAAACGGGCGTGGCCAGAGAGTATAAATTCGCCTCTCAGGCTGTAAATTCTGGTTTTCATAGAATGAAGCGAGAACGCTAGTAGCACAAGCACGGCCAGGAACGCAATACTCGTTCCCTCATCTAGAGAGAACCGAGGTTACGTTAGGTAACCGATTCGTTCTCTTACGAGAGGTTCTCTCGTATTGCGTAAGCTAGCTTACGCTACGGGAACACCTGGTCAACGCCGTGCGTGCTAAGCATCCACTATGAGTCCCAGGGGGGACCCCGGGGAACCCTTATGAGTGAAAATAAAATATGTACATGTGACAAAGGCCAGCGGAGCGGGCCGGGGATTTGTGAAGTACATAAGCACATAATAAGGAGGGACAGAACGAGACCGGTCTGCGTGAATAACTCCCTATAGTGCAGCTCAACCAGAAGAGCTGTAACATACTAGACTGCTAGTAGTTTAGCCTGCAAGGCGGGAACTTCCAGATAGTAAAATCTGATAAAGGTGGAGGGGGAAGCCCATCCCGCTGCCACACAAGTATCATGAATGGAAATTCCGCTGGACCAAGCCCACGATGAGGCCATGCCTCTAGTGGAACGGGCCCTGATGCCCAGAGGGCATGGCAGGTCTTTTGACGCGTATGCGGCTGCAATGGCATCAACTATCCATCTGGACAGTCTGTTTCGAGGCGGCCAACCCCTTGGTGCGCCCACCGAACGAAACAAAAAGCTGCTCAGCTCGTCTGACCGGAGCAGTGCGAGTAAAGTATAATCTCAGGGCCCTGACCGGACACAGGAGATTAGAGTCAGATTCGCTATCGGATGCAGGCAGAGCTGATAGAGAAATAACTTGTGCCCTGAATGGGGTACCAATCGCTTTTGGGACATAACCATGTCTAGGTTTGAGAACGACTAAGGAGTCATTGGGCCCAAACTCCAGACAGGAAGCGCTGCTGGACAGCGCGTGAAGGTCCCCCACACGCTTCACTGACACGAGCGCGAGCAGGAAGATAGTCTTGAGCGAAAGGTATTTGAGCTCCACGGTGTTTAACGGTTCGAATGGGGGGGGGCTTTCATAGCTTCGAGAACTATGGAAAGGTCCCAAATCGACACCGACGGGGGGCGTGAGGGGTTCATCCTTCTAGCTCCCCTGAGGAAGCGGATGACTAAGCCATCTTTGCCCAGTGACTGGCCACGCCGGGGTTCAGCGAACGCCGCGACGGCTGCCACATACACCTTGAGAGTGGAAGGGGACCTGCCCTTATCCAGCATCTCTTGGAGAAAAACTAGCAAGGAAGGAACCTCGCATGACCGTGGGTCCAAGTTTCTGTCGGTGCACCACTTAGAGAACACAGACCATTTAGACGCATAGAGCCTTCTAGTAGAAGCCGCTCTAGCCTGCATGATCGTGTTTAACACTCCTTCTGGCAAAGCAACGGGTAGTCGTTGATCACCCACGCATGAAGCGCCCAGCGCTCTGGGTGGGGATGCCAGATCGTGCCGCGAGCTTGGGAGAGGAGATCTGTTCTGAGTGGAATGGGCCACGGGGCTGTCTGTGACAGCTGAGTGAGCTCCTGAAACCAAGTCTGACCTTCCCAACGCGGGGCTATGAGGAGCACCGAGTGGCGTGTTTCCCTGATTCTCTGAAGCACCTGTGGTAGCAGAGACACCGGAGGGAATGCATAAAGCGGGCGGCTGGGCCAGGTCTGGGCTAGCGCGTCCTCGCATTTTGAGAAAAATATTGGGCAGTGGGTGTTTTCTTCTGAGGCGAAGAGGTCCACCTCTGCTCTGCCGAATATTCGCCACAGCTTTTGGACTGTAAGAGTGTGCAGGGACCATTCGCCAGGGGGAATGGGGTTCCTGGACACACTGTCTGGACCGTCGTTCAGATGGCCCGGCACGTGCGTCGCTCTGAGCGAGAGCAGGTGACACTGGGACCAAACTAGGATGCGTTCTGTCAGCCGGAAGAGAATTCTGGATCTGACGCCGCCCTGACGGTTTTAGATAGGAGACCACAGCCATATTGTCCGAACGGATCAGCACATGGTGACCGTGAATGCGCGGCAGAAAGCGCGTGAGCGCGTTCTCGACCGCCAGCATCTCCAAACAGTTTATGTGGAGGAGACTCTCCTGAGCTGACCAGGGGCCGAAGGCCGGTGAGCCCTCGCAGACCGCACCCCAACCCATGTTGGATGCGTCTGTCGAAAATGACTTTTCGGCGAGAAAAGGTCCCCAAGGAAACGCCCCGCTGAAACCATTCTGTCATGGTCCATGGCTGCAGAGCTGTGATACAGGTCTGCGTTACCTTTATCAGCTGGCGGCCCGTGGTCCACGCGCGGTGAGACACACGGCTCTTCAACCAGAACTGAAGCGGGCGCATGCGCAGTAACCCCAGCTGGAGCACTGCGGAGGCTGAGGCCATGTAACCCAGCGCCTTCTGAAAAGTTTTCAGAGGTGTGAGTCTGTTAATCTGAAAAGATGCGGCGAGACGCTGCACACAGCGAGGCGCTGTGTAGACAGACGAGCCGTCATTGAGACCGAGTCTAGAAAACGGCGTTTGTGCACATGCAAGCGGGAAAAGAGACCGGGGACTGACAGAGGGCGAAACCTTGATGGCGGTTCAGCCATGGTGAGAAATAGCCGTCCTTTTCTCAGCTGAGGCTGGTCACGTGAGCGGCCTGCAGCGGGATATATATATAGCCTGAAATCGGCTGCACTTGTGACGCGCCGTCGCGTGCAAGTGCGTGTTAGAAACGTGAGCGCTGCAAGCGGGCACGAGGCTATTTTTAGCCTGCAGAGGCTGGACTTGTGACGGCATAAAAATTATCTGCGAGAGCCGGAATTGAACGCGGGTCTCTGGCGCGAAAAGCTTTGTGATACACCACTGAGCCACAGGGGTAATGACACAAGCACAATAGCGCGAGCAGATAAGAGGGCGTGATAGCAGTAACAGGTTCGGCCTCAGCGGAACTAACACACTATAACCCATTTGTCCAGCTTTATGCTCGGAAATGAGAACGTTTCTCATGAGCGCGGGAGAGCGCGGCCGCTTTCTGTCACGTAAGAGAGGTGGGCCCGAGCTCAGAGCTGCATAAAGATTATCTGCGAGAGCCGGAATCGAACACGGATCTCTGGCGCGAAAAGCTTTGTGTTCCACCACTGAGCCAGGGGTAAAGACACAAACATAACAGCGCGAGCAGATAAGAGGGCGTCATAGCAGAAACAGGTTCGGCCTCAGCGGAACTGATACACTATAAACCCTTTATGTAGCGGCGTTATATGCAGGCGGGAGAGCGCGGCCGCTTTCTGTAACGTAAGAAAGCTAGCCGAGAGCTCAGAGCTGCATAAAAAATTATCTGCGAGAGCCGGAATCGAACACGGGTCTCTGGCGCGAAAAGCTTTGTGTTCCACCACTGAGCTAGGGGGAAGACACAGGCTTAATAGCGCGAGCAGATAAGAGGGTGTGATAGCAGCGACTAGTTCGACCTCGACGGAACTAACGCACTATAAACCCACTTGCCGGTGTATGCATGGGGCCGGGCTAGCTCTCTTGTAAAGTAAAGAAAGCTAGCCGCGGTTGGCACAGCTGTAAGCGGCTCGTCCCCCATTCAGCGCTCGTAGGCGGTGAGAGGGGGAGGCGGCGTAACGCTTCGAGTCGAGCCCGCAGGGTCAACAACAGAAGCCCAATCGCAGAGGAAACATCCGCCGTTGGCGAGAGAAAACTCTGCGTGTCCCAGTCCCAGGCAGAGAGCGCAGAAGAAGGCGGGCTCTGGCGCTGAGAGGGACGCGGCATGAGCCGCAGGTGTGCGAGGCATCTTAAAAAAGAGACGCGCTGCTCTTTTAGATACACACACACAATACAAGAAGCTTTTTTGGTAAGGATATGAATCCGTCGGATGGCGCTAGCTTGCAGGACGGCTGAAGGTGGCGAAGACGGCCGGCTTCCTCAGACTCCCAGATGCTCGCTAGAAGGTGCCTTTTCCACGACGGCGGCTTCTCTCAGGATCAGCAGATGCGTGTAGCCTCGCTGAAGATATGAAAAATCAGAATTTACAGCCTGAGAGGCGAATTTATACTCTCTGGCCACGCCCGTTTCGGCGGGCTCTGACGCAATGAGAGCAGGTCAGACTCTCATTGGCCGAGAGTTCATTCGTGTCTCCTCATAGGCTTAAGCAGTTCCCTGTGAGCGAGCCAATGAGCTGCTAGCTAGCCTGCTCATGCTCTGCTGCAGCTGAACTGCGTTGTGAATAGATACAAAATTATAGGATAATTTTTGGCTTCAATTTCTCAGAAAAGATGAATCTTTCCCGTAGCGTAAGCTAGCTTACGCAATACGAGAGAACCTCTCGTAAGAGAACGTGACTTTAGTTTACAGTCCGGAAAATACAGTATAGGCTGTTATCAAATGATTTCACACACCCCCCTGCACTTGAGAACTGCTGGTCTAAACCAGTCTATGGTCTCTACACAGAAGAAATTCCCTGTCTACTCTTCCCCGGTACGGATTATGTCTGGTTGTTTGATGAGAAAAATATCAAATATAGTTGCAATAAAGGCGTTAAGAATCCGTACAATGCAGTCAATGCAGCCGCGGAGGACTTTTATTCTGCTGTGCGGAACTGATGAAGGAACAGTTTGATCTTCGGCTGATAAATTAGAGGAAAGGATAGTGTCTAATAAATAGGTACTAGTATCTATTGAATAAGTACTAGTAGCTAATTAATAAGTACTAGTATCTATTTAATAGGTACTATTACCTAATGAATAAGTACTAGTATCTAATGAATAAGTACTAGTATCTAATGAATAAGTACTAGTATCTAATGAATAAGGACTAGTGTCACAGTGTCTGGTTGTGTTCCCTTGTCTATCACTAGAGGTCCTCGTTCTCACGGTGTCCTTCACATTTGACTTCAATTCCCAGCATTCTGTCTGTCACTGTCACTCATCAGTTCATTGCACTCAGCTGTTCCCCGTAATCTTTGTTCCCAGCTGTTCTGTGTTAGTCTTGTTAGATATGTGTATATATTCCCTGTCTGTGTTAGTATGTGTACGGAGTCGTTGTTTTATGTCACCCGCTTCCCAGAGTTTTCATTGCTTGGTTTATTTGTTTGTTCGTGTTTTGGACTGCTTATATGGATATCAACCTTTTGCTAGTGATGGGCAGATCGAGGCTTCGTGAAGCAATGAAACAGTCGAAGCAAATGTGCCATTTTGTTTCGAGGCTTTGAATCAATCCGAAACCTGTCTCCACGGTGACAGCTAGTGGTCACTTGCAGGTGTTGATCTGAAACAACCTTTACAAAGAGCTAATAAAAAATATTTATTATTGTATTTTTGTGATATATGAAGCTTGTAACCTGTAGTCTCTTCACATTGCATAATGTGATTTTGGTCATGAAAAATGAATATTAATAAAAATAAATCAAGCCACAATGTCTCCCTTTCTTATAGATTTTTATTCAAAAATATTAATTTCTCTGCTGTTGAAGGACTCAGCCTACTTCTTTTTTTACAGATAATTTCTCCAGCCTTTGAAAAAATTCTCTCACAAGGGACACTTGTTGCTGGCATACAAAGATATTTTTTTAGCTAGGACATACAAATGAGGAAAGATTACTGCTTTCTCTTTCCAGTAAGTTCGAGGATCATGAGTTCTGGGCAAAAACGCGTCGCTGAGGTATTTTTTCACTTCCACTGTGGCATCAGCTGTAGGATTGTGTATCATCTGGGTCTCACGGATACGATTGTCAAAATGTTCCCATAAACTGTCTTGTGTTTCAACTGGTGTTGATGATGATGGGCCTGATGTTGACATTTGTGGTTCTGAATTAAAAGAAAACGGCAATTAGTAACAAATCATAAACTGACAACACATATGAAGTATAAATTTCATGAATCACATTACATAAGATAACATAGACTGAAACTCACCAGGAGTTGTGTTTGAACGCATCAGTGAAGCACACTCCAGTGTGATGTGCTTTTCAGCATCCAGGGCTTTGGCAGGATTTCCAAAAGCCACATTTTTAAACCTTGGGTCCAGCAGTGTCAGTAGCAGGCCTTGGTACAGGGGGAACACTACCATCCTCTGCACCCTGCAGAATGGCAGGATGAATGCTCCTCAAATGGCGCATCATGGATGATGTATTGTTGCAGTAGGCTAGCTGCCGATCACAATACACACATCTCACTTTATTTGGGGTTTCCAAATGGAAATGCTCCCACACCACAGATGTACGGCATCTCTTCTGTGGAGCCTCCATTTCTATCTATCTATCTATCTATCTATCTATCTATCTATCTATCTATCTATCTATCTATCTATCTATCTATCTATCTATCTATCTATCTATTTTATATGTAGCCTATCTATCTAATAATCTATATGTATCTGTAATATATGTATCTATCTATTAATATATATATATATATATATATATATATATATATATATATATATATATATATATATATATATTTTTTTTTTTTTTTCTATCAATGCATCTATTAATGTGTCACTATATGTACTCTGTGTGTCTCTAAGTCAATGTGTAAATGTAAATTAAATCCTAAATATAACTAAACAAATCGCACTATAAATGTCACTATATCACCAAAAATCCGCTATCTCAAAACCAAACTCCTCTCACAAAAACCCACGATATGAAAATGCGTTGACAAAACTTTTATACTGTGTGATTGTGTGATTTGTTCCCGAACCGACCAATCAATGAAACCCTGATTCGGCGGAGCACTCCACCTGATGAAACACAGACGCTTCATTTAGCCGTTGTCACGTGACGTGGGTGTTTTGAATCACGCTTCGGATCAGTGTTTCGAATAATCTTTGCTTCGGGATCTCGCAAAGCTTCGGAACGTCTGTTTCGTGCCAGCCATCCTTACCTTTTGCCTGTTTCTGGATTATGGTTTACGGATAGTGATGGCCAAATGAAGCGTTTCAAAGCATTATTGCTTTCTGATACAATTGTGTCGAAAATGGTTCATTACTCGAAGCTTCATTCAGATAGAAATTGCAGCACCATCTCCTGGTGAAGTAAATGTAATGCAACAAAGCTGACAACCATAAAATGCAAGTAGGCTTATATGTTAACGCCCCGTTTATTACGTGTTTACCGAGGCGATCAAAGCTGAAACAGTGTTAGTGCTGTCAAACTCATTTAGGTGAATTTTACAAATACTGATGAATTTCATGTGTTCACCGTGACAATAAAACATTAAGCATGATGTGTGTGTGTAATTATTTCTTTAGACAAGGACAAAAGATCAGACCAGCTTAAAAAAATTGGAAACCATTACAGAAATTCTAATGGTTTCTATTAAAATACAATTAGGAACCATTGGCTTTTACTATTTAAGCCACTACAGAATTCTTTTTTGTAGTGTGTTTGGGACATATTCCATTAGGATTTAATGTCCCCACCAATATAACCCAACACATAGAGACCCACAAAGACCACTATAATTCCCATTACAACCAATAAAATTCCCATGAAAACCATTAAATCCAATAGAATTTCTGTAATGGTTTCTATATTTTTTTTAGCAGGGCAGTATCATGTGTGAAAGCTTTATCTTGTTTAGTGGGAAGCAGAACTCTATAACTTGTTAACTGGTGGGACTGATATTTTTGTATGTTGAAAAGGGTGCTTGTGTAACTGGTTGCAGGCCTACTTGTATAATGTAGCAGAGGCTTTTTGAAGTTTCTGTCTTTGATGCATGTTTTTATGTAACAATGTTCATTTGTTCTCTAATTAATAATAATAATAATAAAAAAAACATTTGGCAGAGGGTGTGCTTTGGGTACATCATGCAGAAGGCTTAGACAAAGTGTTCATTAAATGGTATGGTTTTTATTCAGAAATATAATTTTCTCGGTGTTGCCATGGTTTGGCTTCACTTTTATAAGAAATACAGTCGCCAGGTTTCAAACCTGTCAACACTGGATTGGGCTGTCAAAGCAGTCAGGTGGTTCACTACAGGAGTGAACCAGTGTGTTTGCTTCAGACGTCATTTTCACGTAACTAGTGACGTAATGATACAAGCTCCGAAGCAGTGGTTCATTGCAAGGACCGTTCGAGTTTGAAGCAAGCTTCGGAGCGTCGGTGTCAGACGTAACATCACTATTTACGGATTACCCCAAATAAAGCTGCAACTGGATCTATCTTTTCCTGTGTGTTTTCGTGACAACTAGTATCTAATGAATAAGTACTAGTATCTAATGAATAAGTACTAGTATCTAATGAATAAGTACTAGTATCTAATGAATAAGTACTAGTCTCTAATGAATAATTTCCTGATAATATTTTTTTTTTAATTAAACCGTAATTTTCCTGTACATGTACAAAAGCAATCTTAACCACAGTTTTAAAGTATTGTAACCATGCACAAATTTAAATGCAAGGCAATTTAAGTTAATTGACATTACTACAGAAAATATTATGACTGAACTATACTGTATAAATATCTTCACAGGAGTGGCGAGCTATAAGAAGACAACAAGACCTAGAGTATGAGCAATGATTGAGAGCTGATCAGGAAAAGGTCTGTCTTTTAATATCTTTAAGTATTTGCATGTGTAAAATATTCTTGATGGATCCTGATAGTTTTCCCTATTGGCAGGATCAGAGGAGACAAGAAATGTCACAATATGAAGAAAGGCGTTTAAAGGTGCTTTCAGATGGATATAACCCATGAAGTCGTCTAATGTGCTGTTCAACTCCTCATCCGTCACCGATCTTGACATGGAATTCCTAGTTGGCAGCCCTAGAGCTTTTGTCCTCTTGTATAAAAATGATGCCGAACATCCAAAAAGTTGGGCCATGCGCTTGATGGTGTAGCCCTGGGTCACCAAGAATTCCAGCTGTTGTCTCGTCACTGTGATCTTAGGTCTCCCTCGCTGACCTATGGATATACACACACTGTTAAGCAAAATTGACTAAACAACAATTAATGATTTATTGTGTGAAATAAATATTTAAACACAAAATTTTACTTGAGAATATGCAAATCATGTTTTAACAGAAACTATGAATAATAGTAATGCATTTTGTCTTGTGGCAATGATAGGATTTTGGTTTTTATGAAGCATGAATATGCAATATGTGCCAATACCACAAGACAAAGTTCTGAAGCTGATGTAGGGACACCTAAATGTCTTTTATTTTATTGCCACATTTATTTTTGAATACATTATTGTATACTCAAATGTAAGTATATGAATACAAAACCTTAAAAAATATGTAAAACTCTTAAAATTATTTTTATTTACAGCTAGTTTCCATTGAACTAAAAAAAAACAGCAAATGCAGCAGGATTATACAAAATTTGGGTTGTTGAGATTAATATAAACTGTTAATTCCTTTTCTTCTTTAATTTTGTTTTTTAATTCCTTGCTTTGCTTAAATAGTGTCATTTGATCTTAAATGTCATTATGAATGTATATTTCAACGTCTAATAAACAAATTTAGACATGTATTGTTTACTGGGAAACCCTGTAAGAACAGAATGTTTGGTAGCAGGGGCGTTTCTAGACTTTTATCAGTATTGGGGCAAAAAGCATTGGGCTCCCCTAACATTTTCCAATTGCTTGAATAATAAATACTGTGCATCATCTAAGTACTGTATGACTTCACTAGCTCAAATTATCTGCATAATTATAACTAAACATGCATTTTAATTAAATCAAAACAATGATATGACAACTTTATATGCATTTTTGAACTGCAGAATCTCAAGACTCTGCCTTTTTGATGTATTTATCGTTGGGAATTACATTATTATAAAAAAAAACAATTGAAAACTCATTGATAACAATAAGAACAAGTTTGTTATGTTAATGTATTCAATTCAGTGCTGTTTATTTCCTTGCAATAAAAAAAGAACTGCATGTGTTCACATATAACAAGTTTTTTTTTTTTTTTTACCTATTTACATAAAATCACTAATTTAACTTTTTAAAAATAATATTAAAGGTAGCCTACCACCAGGCTGCAGAGAAATACTGTAGACTAACGTCATACAGTGGATATTAAATTATTCCTGCATTCATGTAGGCTACTGTAAGGAGGTATTTGCAAGGCATTAGTTCATAAAACCAAAGCCAATGTCAGTAGTTTAATTCGTTTGAGTGCTGTAGCGTTTTGATAACTTTTTTTTTAATTATCACCAGTCATCTAAGTTCGGTAAACACTAGGCCTACATGTGCATAATGGACACGGAGAAGTTACTTACTTTTTAATTAGTCTTCTCATTAACACCATATTTGTTCACTCGGAAAGATTTGGGGATGGAACAGACACGAAACAGAGAGGCGAGATAAATAAACGGGACCAACGTAAAAGTGTGTTTCCAAAAACTCAAGTAAAAGTATGCTTACAGACCTGAGCGAGTTGTAGGAACTGTGAAGGCGTCTGCCCTGCGCTCCTCGAGTGACACGGACTGTCTGACGAAAGCTCTGAGATCCGATAGACTGCTATTAAGTTCTTCCACTGTTCAGGAGACAGCATGCCTTCAATTCTTCTTAAATTCAATAAAGTCGAATCAGTGGCATTCAGATGTGTGCTTCCTAAGATTCCATGTCCATGTGCTCTTTCTACATGACTGCATTTTCTGCGAATTTGTTCAACAACCTCCGACATGTTGCACCTTAATTCTTTCTCCTCTTCTCCTTCCGTTTCCGGTCATCTTCCCTTAATATGCAGTTGGTTCATTAATATTCAACATATTATTTGCATTCTGATTATTTAAATAGTACTAGTATCTATTAAGGTATGGATATCTTTGATCTAAAATGTTACTAGTAACTAAAAAATAAGCACTAGTTCTATTTTTTCTTAACAAGTTGGGTATAATTAAATACTAGACACTATTGGAATAAGCAGTAGTATCTAATAAATAAGGACTAGTATCTAATGAATAAGTACTAGTATCTAAAGAAAAGGCACTAATACCTAAAGAATAAGCACTAGTATCTAAAGAAAAGGCACTAGTACCTAAAGAATAAGCACTAGTAGCTAATGAATAAGTACTAGTACTTAATGGAATAGATACTAGTATCTAAAAAATAAGCACTAGTAGCATGAAAATAGAGACTAGTAGGTTAAAATGATTAAATGTTAAAACGGCTTGCCATATTACATATAGATGCAAAGATACTTCTAGTCAGTAGAATATCTGTTAGAGGAGCATCACAATAAAGAGTCTAATCAAGAGACTAATACTCTAATGATAGTTAGTTAACATGTACTTGCAAAGTTGAATGTTCAAAAGGGACCATCAAAATAGAGTGTAACCAAAACTTACATTTATTATTTAGTTCTGTGTCTTGTGACTTTAATTTAATTTCTCTTCAATTATCTTTAATGATCAAAAAAGTAGATACATTAGACGAATGTCAAATTAAACGTTCCCAAAAAACCTTCCACGACCAACGTGTTTACATATTTAACAAACATTTTGAGGACATTGTAAAACCCAGATCGTCCCGCCTGAAGCTGTGTCTGTAATAGCACTTGTTCTCCACAGGAGGAGTCCGTCGTGTCCTGGGTTGGGCTTCTGGGTCACTGCTCTCCTCAACTGCTGAACGCTCATCAGTCTTGCTATATTTAGCACAGCTTATACACACTTCAGTTGAAAATTTGATTATTCCTTATTCCTTTTGGGTATCATTCTGAGCATTTAACCTGTTTTTTGACCCTGGAATTTATTGTATTTTTCCCTGTTTGCCTTGTGTTTTGGATTTTTCTGCCTCATTTGTACTGTTTACCCTGGTTGCGAACTTTGCCTGTTTCTTAACGCTGTTTTTCTGCCTGCTGTTTCATTAGTTTTTCTGAATTGCTAAAACACATTTCTCGAAACCTTTCCGCACCAAGGTCCGAACCAAAGTTCACGTTTTGATACACTTTATACTTTCAGAAAGTTTTGGTTTGGTTTGACACTGCAATTATGCGAGCGCACTAAAGAACTTTACGCGACATACTTGCGTCCTGTTGTCATCATCTATGTGGGCTGCATCTTGACATTGGTTGATTGGTTGACATTGATTGGTTTGTAAATGGACGTCAGCATGTTGTCAATTCGGCGGGTAACTTTGACAACATGAATGAACAGACGCATATCGTTGGACATGTGTCCTTCGCATTTGTCGATGCACCACCTTTTCTCATGGCATTGTGCGCCTTTGTATATTGCTGCCGCAGTTTCTTTATCTTCAGGTGGCATTGCTCTCCCGTCCTCTCATACCCTCTCTCTCTCATCCTCTCCGAAAATATTTGGAAAGTGTCTGCATTTTTGTGCGTTTTTTCCAGTTGACTTCTTATTACAGTATGTCATCAGACCATCCTTCAATTAAAAACCTCGTCTCCTCCTCTCCCCATGTGCTACCATGGCTCATTTTTCCTGCCCCCTTCTGTTATCTCCAGTAGCACCTCAATGCAGTACATGAGATCCACGGGGAGGAGTCGGATCAAGATCCAAGGGGTGGAGATGGGTAGGATTAGGGGTGGGTTTAGGGATTAGGGGGCGGAGATGGGTAGGTTTAGGCATATGTAAGGTGGGAGGAGTTGGATTTGGATCCGACTCCTCCCCGTGGATTTCATGTTCTGCAGTGAGGACCATCTCGTTTTTTCGGCTATGCGGGAACCACCGGAACTTCCCGTAAAAGGCCTGAAAGTCTGAACCATACAGAAATGCTTTCACACTAGAAACGAACCAAACCTTTGTTCAGTTTGATCCGGACCGAGACTACCTCTTTTCGTCAGACCAAATTTCATCTGTTTGGTCCGGACCGTGGACCGGGGTAGGTTTCACACCTGTAATTTTGATTCGGACCAAACTGAAAAGTCCGAAAGTCTGGACCAAACAAGGTAGGTGTGAAAGGGCCCTTAAACACAAAACCAAATCTTCAAAATATAGATTCACAAAACCATTGACTCTTCTGGCAAAATCAAACAATTGCTTTAAAACCATTTCACCTGTACTCAAAATCAGACAATGCTTTCAGATCATACACACGAGTCAATAACATACAAATATTAACTCTTCTTTTGGGTTGAGGAAAGGCCTGTATGGTGGAAGGAATGCAGTTATGAATTGCTGGTTGATGCTAAACCACTGTCGTACTCTGAGACCACGGTGAAAGCTGACATTGTCCCAAACCACGACATAGACGTGAAGCACTGCTGATCTTCGACTGTATCCGTCTGAAAGAAGAAAGACACCTGGATGGCTTGAGGGTGAGTAAATCAGGGGCTCATTTTCATTTGAAAGTGAAATTATTGTAAACATTTTATTATTTTAATGTTGATTGTAATATAAGGAAATTACTTGAGGAATTTCTGTGTTCAATACATGAGGAATATTGAACACAGATAAATATATACAAAGTAAAGTACTTGCCGTATTATTGGCTCCTGTGTTCTTCAGTGAATATCCACTACCTCCAGTAGCCGTTCCTGTGATTTTCTGGTGCGCAATTGGTCCGTTTATATATATCTATAGCCCAAAGTGTAAATAATTTAAATGCTGTTTTGTTATTAGAGTCTGCTAACTAATAGAGGCACTTAATTTTGAATCATATAATTTATGATTTATCCAAATCCACTTTTGCTAGTATAACGACAGGAAAAATAGTCGGTGCGCACATGGTATAAAAGCGTTGTCCCTATTCTCTTAATGAGTAATGGGTGTGTTTTGGGCATAACATGCAATAAACCAATCAGAGCCTCATCTCTCATTCCCTTTAAAAGCCAGTTGCTATTTACATGGAGGAATTTGCAAGCGGAAAAACGTCTCAGGTTACGACTGTAACCCTAGTTCCCTGAGAAGGGAACGAGACGATGCGTCGATGACGCTTTGGGAACGCCTTCGCGTGATTACCTCTGAAGCACGTATGTCAACTAGTCCAATGGAATGAATGAACGCCACGGGCGGGTGACGTCATGACCAGGAAAGGATATAAGCACATCCGGTGCGTTACTCGCGTTAGCTTTTAGAGCCGAAGCAAAGTCGATCGCAGGGATGCAGGAAGTATGGCAGGGCGACGCATCGTCTCGTTCCCTTCTCAGGGAACTAGGGTTACAGTCGTAACCTGAGACGTTCCCTTTCGAGGGAACTCGCGATGCGTCGATGACGCTTTGGGAACGAGAATACCCAATCCGCCGAACTTACAAAATGCCAGATGATAAAAACTGTCGGCAAAATAAGTAAGAAGCACCTGGGAACCTGGGGCTCCCGGTCCAAGCTGTAAAACCTCACGAATGTGAGCGGTAAGGACCAGCCCGCCACATCACAAACGTATTGGAGAGAACTCCAGATAATAAAGCTTAGAAGCCATACTCCTAGTGGAATGAGCCCTGACCACCAAGTGGTTGGCCAGAGGACTCACAAGCAAGAAGAATAGTCTCGACTATCTAAATGCTCAATAGGTTGGATTTTCTCAACAGAGAAGTCCGATGAACATAAGTGTCCAGTGCTCGCACTGGGCACAAAGGTTCAGCTTTTCCTGGTCCGATAAACCGGGGGAGGACAGAAACCTGCAGCACAATAGGCCTCGGAATAATGGTAGGCACCTTTGGAACATATCCATGATTCGGTAAGATAGCCTTGGCCATCCCCGGTGCACTCAAGGCAGGTGGGGACCGAAAGGGCCTGAAGGTCTGACTCTTATAGGGACGAAATAGCTAGCAGAAAATAGTCTTAAAAGAAAGGAACTTCTCTGAGACCAAATCTAAGGGCTCGAAGGGAGCCCCAGATAGGCCTTCTAGAACTATTGCAAGGTCCCAAGCCAGCACCCTAGTGCAAGTTGCAGGCCTCAGCCTCAAAGTGCCACGAAGGAAACGAGTGATCAGGGGGTCTCGACCCAAAAATGTACTACCCACCAGGGCGTGGAAAGCCACAATGGCCGCCACATATACCTTAAGCATGGAAGGACATAGACCTGATACAAAGCGTTCTTGCAGAAACTCGAATACTGTGTTTACTGAACAGTTAACAAGATCCCACTGACGCTGGTAACACCAAGAAGAGAAAAACTCTCGAAATAGTGAATATAGTTTCCTCGTAGCGGGAGCTCTGGACCTTAGAACGGTCTCAACAACCTCGGTTGAGAGACCACTCTCTATGAGTTGGGCCCCCTCAGAGGCCAAACCCACAGTTCCCAAATCCCCTGCCGGGGGTGCAATATTGCATCCCCTGCCTGAGACAGAAGGTCTCTCCTGATCGGGACCGCCAAGGGAGGTCCGTCGAGGAGAAAAATTAGGTCCGCAAACCAAATTCAGCTCGGCCAGGGTGGTGCTACTAAATAGGCTTATTCCATCCTGGCGGATTCACTCCAGAACTCCTGGGAGCAGAGCAACAGGGGGAATGCGTACAGACGTAGCCTCGGCCACGTCTGCACCATAGCATCCAGCCCCGAGGGGACTGGTTGAGTGAGGGATAACCAGAGTGGACAGTGCGTCGTATGCTGAGACGAGAACAAATCCACTTCTGCCTGGCCGTAAAACTCCCATATTTGCTCCACCGCCTCGGGGTGGAGTCCCCTGGCCTCAGCCCCTGCCTCGACAGGGTGTCTGCTCCAATATTCTGCCCCCCCCCTGGAATATACACTGCCCTCAGACAGCGTAATTTCCTGAGGGACCAAAATAAGAGGCCACCAACGTGTTGTCTGTGGGTCAAGAACCAGAGTTTCCTCCATATATCCAAGGCGCGGGGATACTGCCGCGTGATCTTGAACGTAAGGAGTGGGTTTCCCCTCAGGGAGAACCCTCTGGTCCTGAGCCAACTCTGTAAAGGTCTCACGTACAGCAGGTCAAAGGGTATCACATTGGCCGCTGCTGCCCTGAGGCCTAACAGTCACTGTTCCAGAACAACACATGATGGCCCCTCAGGTCTGGGAGGAGATGTCTCAACGCATTGAAGACGACCATCATCTCTAGGCAATTCATGTGCCAAGAGAGATGATGACTCCTCCACAAACCCTGAGCTGAGCGGCCTTCCAATACCGCTCCCCAGCCGGTGAGGGAAGCATCTGTCGAGATCACAACTCGATGGCAAAGAGCTCCCAACACCGGACCCTGGGTTAAGAACCAGTGTTTCCTCCATATAACCAAGGCGCGGAGACACCGCCGCGTGATCTTGATCATACGAAGTGGGTTTCCCCTCGGGGAGAACCCTCTGGTCCTGAGCCACCACTGTAAAGGTCTCATGTACAGCAGGCCAAAAGGTATCCCGTTGGACGCTGCTGCCTCAAGACCCAACAGTCTCTCAAACTGTTTTACAGTGCGTGACTGGCCTAGCCTCAGCTCTTTTGTGGCTGTTAGGATAGCAGCTACACGAACGGGCGACAGAGTGGCCCGCATCGTCACTAAATCCCATACCACACCAAGGAAAGTGGTTCTCTGTACTGGAGAAAGCACACTCTTCTTGGCATTGAGCCTCAACCCCAACATCTGCACATGAGCGAGAACGACACCTCGGTGCCGAACCGCTAACTGTTCTGATTCCGCTAGAATCAGCCAGTCATCTATGCAATTCAGAATGCATTTGCACTGCAGCCTGGCGGGGCCAGAGCTGCGTCTACACGCTTTGTGAATGTGCGGGGTGATAGAGCTAGACCGAAAGGAAGTATGCGTCTTTTAGATCTATCGTGATAAACCACTCCTCGGAACTGATTTGAGTCACGATCTGTTTGAGTGTCAACATTTTGGACTTGAGTTCCAGCACCAAACACTCCAACAGACGAAGATCTAGTATGTGACGCAGCTCTCCATCCTTTTTTGGAACAATGAGATAATGACGGTGGCGCCAGACCTTTTCTTTTGAGCCGAAGCCTTCTCAGCGTGAAGAACAGTCCTCGGATCCGGCTTCTGCTTTGAAGGCATTGGCTGCTGTGTTGCGTATGAGAAACAAGACGGCTGGAGCTGCTCACGCCCAGCAGCCCCAGGGGGTCTTTCTCCATGATTTCCATCAAATTGAGCCCGAGGTGTCTCACAGAGAGATAAATCGGTGGCCCGACGAAGTTCTCAAACCCCATCGGGCCAAACTCCCTCACTTCTGTCCAAATACCCCAGCAGGTCATCCTGATATGCTTGTAGCACTGCTATATTGTGCAAGCAGCTTCCTGCTAGACCCACTGCCGAAAATGCTTTTCCCACTAAATTAAAAATATATATATATTTTTTAATGGTTTAGTGAGAGAAGTCAAAGCCTTCAGGGACGATACTAAACCGGGAAACAGATAGCTAGCAAGCGTCTGTTCTACCCGGGGTACTGCCCCATAGCCATTCTCTCTTAAGCCCTTAATATCTGAATATACATGAACTTGGGGGCTAAAAGACAAGATGAGTAAGGCTTTTTTCCATAATCTAGACAGCTCGCTGTGCATATTGGGAAAAAATGGAAGGCCCCGTGATAGAGGTGAAAATAGAGGGAAGGAAACTCGTTCTTTATTTTTAGGACGAGCTCCCCTTTATTTCTGCTGGCCATTAAATATTTAATTTATCTACAGCCTTGGTAAGCAGCACCTCCACCAGCTTTATTATTATTTTTTTAAATAAATATGTATATATATATATATTTATTTTTATATATAATATATAAACTATTATATATGTGTATATATATTTCTCATACGCTGGGGAAAGAGATGGCAAATCCACTTCCCCCATGATCGTGTTTCTTTGTTACTTTCAATGCCCAGCACTACCTCCTCGGAGGAAGAGCACTGAAGCATTGATCTGTCCCCCCGGGCGGAAGAGACCGCCGCGCGGGCTTCCGAGACCGGAGAGAGAGCCATGGATCCCTCGTGGAAAGGGAGGAGATAAGATCCGCGGACCCGTCTCCAACCCCGTAAAGAGATCCTATATGCTATCCACAGGAATGCATTCTCCGCGCCGCCTCGGCAGACGCGGGTCCTGCACCCTGAGAATAGCGAGCCTGGCCACTTCCCTCGAAAAGTGACAGGCGGGGAGCGAAGCATGCGATGCGAAAGCTTCTCACAATGTTGGCAATCAGCCAAGGCATACCGCATGCTCCACTCCCAGACACATCACACAAAGCTCGTGTGTGTCCCTACTCGTTAAATAACGCGAGCAGGGAGAACACAGAGTTTGTGCAAATGTTTCCATAGTGTGTATATATATATATGTATATATCAGACAGACAACAATAAATATTCACAGACAGTTTTGACACAGAGCGCTTTGCTGAGGCACAAAAGCTAACGCGAGTAACGCACCGGATGTGCTTATATCCTTTCCTGGTCATGACGTCACCCGCCCGTGGCGTTCATTCATTCCATTGGACTAGTTGACATACGTGCTTCAGAGGTAATCACGCGAAGGCGTTCCCAAAGCGTCATCGACGCATCGCCAGTTCCCTTGAAAGGGAACTGAACGCTTCTCTAGCGAGGAAATGGATCTGCTTGTGCGCGAGGTTAAAGCGCGCAAGCAAAAATATACGGCAGAAGTTCCCAAAGTGGGAGCCGTGACAACTGGCTTAGGGGTGCCGCAGAATCTCAGCTTTTTTTTTCAATTTAAACAGCCTAAAATAACTATCGTACTACTACTATAGAACTACTTGTTTTTGATATAATTAAAACACAAACATGCATGTCCAAATGAAAATAAAATAAGCGAAAAAACACTGATATATTTCATACATGTTTAAATGTTTATTTACCATTAATTGGACTGTTCTCAGGAGAGAATCGTCCCGCCCGCTCCGCTCAGCACCGCCCTTTGTACTGGTGCACGCTCAATTTTATATGTCATGCAGAGATTGACAAGATAGTGCAAAGATGGATACATTTATAAGTTTAAACAAAAGAAAAGCAGAAATGTCACAGTCCAGAAGGCCGACGGACATCAACCCGGGACCACCACCACCCAAAAAAAATTAAATCAGGCAGAACTGTGAAAGCTACCTGGCTTACAGTTTTACATGGATCGGAGATTGGAGATGCTAGCGGTGCCACACCTGAATGCCTCGTCTGCAGGGAAAAGCTATCAAATGCAGCAATGGTACCGAGTAAGCTGAAAAGACATTTAGACACGAAACACCACGGTTTAACCAGCAAAGATATAGAATACTTCAAGCAACTAAAAGCACAAAATGTTAAACAGAACCAACAAATGATGTCATGTGTGCGTGTATCTGAGAAAGCTCAGGAGGTAAGCATCTTAGTAGCAGAGCTAATCGCCAAATCAAAGAAGCCCCATACCATTGCTGAATCACTCATTTTGCCACCCTGCAAAAAAATCATAGGGGTAATGAGAGGGGAGGACGCTGTCAAAGAAATTGACAAAATCCCGTTATCTGACAAGTCAAGTCAAGTCAAGTCACCTTCATTTATAAAGCGCTTTTAACAGTATGTTTTTTTGTCAAAGCAGCTTTACATTGATAATAGAAATTAGCGTAACAGATTGTTTAGGCTTTACCACAGCTCTAGGATAAAGTTATTGTCCAGCGAAAGTTTGTTTTGATTGATTAATTTCCGTTGCGAAAATCATTAGTTATTAACTTAGGGGGCGCTAACACGATATCGTTCTAACAGAAAAACCCTTAGCGTGCTCCGGCCGCCCATCCGCATAAAACAGTGCCTGGTGTCCCGAGAACGCACTCCCTGGTTCGAAGGTGCAAACGATTATCCGTTATCTCTGCGCAAACCTCAAAAATGCAAACCCGTAAAAACGCACATGCGCATCACGTGTTCAGTTGATAGGTATACGCGTTTGAATATATATGTGCACAGGCGTGTAGTCCTTCTTCACAAATCAACCCTCAACAAACTACTTGTCTGGCTTAAAAATTTATAATACAGAATTTTTTCTCCCGTCTGCATAACCACGTGGAATGGAAGTATCCCGACAACGTTTTATCTGTGCAGAGGTAAAGGGAAGGAGGCCTTCACAGGGGAGATACTATTTGACACTTCAGGGATGCGTTGTCGTCGTGTCCAGGCTCAGGTCCTTCATCAGATCCGGATACGGCCTGGATCCGGCGGACTGCGGTAAACCTTGGGATAAACAGAGAGACTAATATTAGCGTAGACGCCATTCTTCTTATGATGTAACAAGTACATCAGGATTTATGGGAAGTGTTCCCGGTTCCGGCTGATCTAAACTATGCAGCCTAACATTGAATTATAGAAGACTATAATGTGTTATGTGTATGCTAAGCCAAAGAGATGTGCTTTTAGTCTAGATTTGAACTGACAGACTGTATATGCTTCCCGGTCAATGTTAGGAAGATTATTCCAAAGTTTTGGTGCTAAATAGGAAAAGGATCTACCGCCAGCAGTCGATTTTGATATTCTAGGTATTATCAACTGGCTGGAATTTTGAGATCGCAATAGACGTGAAGGACTATAATGCGTTAAGAGCTTGCTCAAGTACAGGGAAGCTAAACCATTTAGTGCTTTGTAAGTAATCAGCAATATTTTAAAATTTATACAATGTTTAATAGGGAGGCAATGCAGTGTTGACAGAACCGGGCTAATATGGTCGTACTTCCTGGTTCTGGTAAGAACTCTAGCGGCTGCATTTTGGACCAGCTGTAGTTTGTTTATTTAGCGTGCAGGGCAACCACCCAGTAGAGCATTACAATAATCTTGCCTTGATGTCATGAACGCATGAACTAACTGTTCCGCATTTTTCATTGAGAGCATATGACGTAATTTAGATATATTTTTAAGATGAAAAAAATGCGGTTTTACAGATACTAGAAACAGTATTCTAGACAAAAAAAAGTTTTTTGTCCAATAATTAGAATCTCTGTTTTTTTAGAATTAAGTAGTAGGAAATTGCTAGTCATCCAGTTTTTTATATCTGCTATGCATTCCGTTAATTTTGTGAATTGGTAAGTTTCGTCAGGGCGTGAAGAAATAAGAAATATAGTTCAAGTTCAAGTTCCGTTTATTTCTTCTTTTTTTTTACTTTTTTTTAATACATTTTAACAAATTACAACAACGAACTAAACATTCCCTGACAACCACAGTGGCCCAAATAAAATGAAAAAGAAAATACAAAAAATACAAAATACATAAAACACTATATGGTAAAATAAAACAAAATAAAAAAATAAAATAAATAAATAAAAATAAAAAAGAGAAAAAGAATGGCATTAATTAAAAGTTTCTCACCAATCAGTTCACCCTCAATGCCTCAATGTGTATACTAATAGGTGTCCATCTTTGTATGAAAGTGTCCAGTTTCAGTTGGAGTTGGAAGTCACATGTTCCATTCTATAAATAGATATCAGTTTTTCTCTCCATTGACTCATTTTTGGTGGGTTTGGCTTCATCCAATTAATTGTAATGGTTTTTCGTGCACTTAGTAGGAGGACATGCAGAATATATCTCTGGTTTTGACTACAAAGTCTTGGGATATTCCATCAAGCAAAAAATACAAGGGAGTAAAAGGCAGATCTACATGCATAATTTTCATAATCTCATCCTTAACCTCTTGCCAAAATGTAACTACTTTTGGACATTCCCAAAATGTGTGTGTGTGGTCTCCCACACTCCCTCCAACATTTCTCTGCTTCTGGATTATCCACAAATTTTGATATATCACCTGTGGTGTTCTAAAAACCTGATTTTCTTTTTTCAGTCAAACTCTTTCCAGTTATGACTGTTGATGCCCTTATAACATCCTGTGCATATGTTTACCCAAGTCTCATCCTCTATATGGTCATTCATTTCAAACTCCCACTTTGTCTTTATATGGAACGTATTATCTGAATCAAGCAGTAATCTGCTGTATATGTGCGACATATGTTTTTTTATGTAGTGGGTGTTGTTTCTTTATAGCAATGAAATATTGTTACACATTAGTTGGGGCTTTCTTAATTATTTCCCTTTCCTTATGATTTGTAATATAGTTTCTTATTTGTAGGTATCTGAAAAAATCATTTGATGATAACGTAAACTTTTATTTAAGATCAGAGAAAGAGCGCAATGTATTTCCATCAAAAAGCTGATCAATCATGGTAAGACCCTTCTCAGTCCATCTTTTAAAAATAGCATCCCACCGGGAGGGTAGAAACTCAGGGTTATCTGCTATGGACATAGCCCTTGATAAGGTTCCCACTCCTTTCAGTTTTTTCTGACCTGTTGTCCAAACTTTCAAAGTTTGCTTAACCCATATATTTGTTATTTTCATCTTCTTCTGAGATTGAGGTGTCATAAAAGCTAGTATTGATAAAGGGGTATTTGGTACAGAGCTCTGTTCTATGTTAACCCATCCTGAGACGCAGCCCTCCTCTGTCTTTTCCTAAAGTCAATGTTTTTAATTTTATTCTGGGTCGTTTATTCTGCCATATGAACTTTGATATGAGTTTTTCTAGCATATTAAATGTAGTTGCAGGAATCCATTCTGGGAGGGATTGAAATAAAAAAAGCAATCTAGGCAAAATTTTCATTCTTATTGTCTCAATCCTACCAAACAGCGAAAGTGGCAACACTTCCCATCTTAATATATCTTTCTGATCCAGCCAAATCAGTTTCCTATTTGCTTGACAATATTAATGCTTTCGGTAAAATCTCCGGGTATACTGTTAACTGGTCCAAAAGTGAGTTTATGTAACTTGCTAGACACAAATTCCAGCCAGATTGGTCCCTCGCCTTTCAAAACAGTTGAAGACCACTTTACATATCTTGGCATTGTGGTACCAAAAAACCCCAAACAAATATTTAAATTATACTTTTTGGCTAAGATTGACAAATTAAAAGATAATATAGAGCGATGGAGGCTCCTTCCGCTATCTATGATTGGCAAAATTAATACAATCAAAATGGTCACTTTACCACAGTTCCTCTACCTTTTTCAAAATGTCCCTACTTATATACCTGTATCTTTTTTCAAGCTTTTGGATTCAGTAATCATACCGTTTATTTGGGCTTACGAGACTTCCCGAATAGCAAAAGCGCACTTACAGAAACCCACTCAGATGGGAGGCCTAGGGCTGCCAGTGTTTAAATATTACTATTGAGCAGCAAATGCCAGGGCTTTATCTTATTGGCAGAGGGGTATTCCTAGTGAAACTTTCTCTGTGGCTGATCCTCTATGGCTTAGGATAGAGACATTTTCTCTTAGAACATCTTGTCTCCCAGTTTTACTTTTCTCAAAAGTCTCTCCTTCAACAAAACTGATTGGTACTAATTTAATAGTTAAAAATTCAATACGAATATTAAATCAAATAAGGAAACATCTTAAATCACCTGATGTCTCTGTCCTCACACCCATCGCTAACAATCACATGTTTAAACCCTCTCAGCTAAACCAAGGTTCCCTATCGGTCAGTCACTACAACGTAGGTCATGACTGACCAATAGGAATCTCGCTAGAGAGGCCAATCTACTTCGCGTGAAACTAAAACAAGCCAATACACATTGGCGTGCAATCATTTGCATCAGCTGCGCGCCCTCGTTAGCGCAGGTATAAACGAGCAGCTGGTGCGATTGCACACTAGCTTTTTGCTTCGGAGCCAAACACTTCGATGCCTCTGCTTCAGTTGAAGTCTACGGTTACGAGCCTCTCTGAACCTCTCGTTCCCAGTGCGGGCGTGACAACACGACTGCGCGAGCAGTCTCTCTCTCTCTCTCTCTCTCTCTTTCTTTTTCTTGTTTTTTGTTTAAACTGAGCAAAAAGAAAGAGCTGTTTTAACAGCTGGTAAGGTGCGCTTCGAGCGCTCAAAGGCTGTTATAACAGCTGGTAAGACCAACGAGAGATTCAGCGCACAGACGGGTGCACATTCCCATCTGTGATCGCTATGACTGTTCCCCTGTGTGTTTCAGCACCAGTGAGAGTAGTTCCTAAAAGAGCTTACACAGATAGTTCGCGTCTTTTTCAAGATGACGTTCTATCTGTGTGTTTCTGGATGCGGTCGTTACCTGGGGTCGCGGGATGGTCACGATCGCTGCCTTGTGTGTCTGGGCCTCGAACACGCACAGGCAGCGTTCGTGGATGAGTCATGTACCCATTGTGGGAAGATGACCATCTCGGAGCTGAGGTCGAGACTCTTGTTCCTGCAAAGGGGCGGAGTCCACGTGCCTGCACCTCGTTCCAACCCCCCTTCGCGGGTTGCTACGGGCAGTGACACGGGTGACCTGAGGATTACAGTGAGCGCGCTTCCTTCGGGGAACCAACCCCCTAGGAACCCTCACTCCTCTCATGCTCCGCAACCAGTTGAGCTGCCAACGGAACGTTCTGGACCATCCTCGAGATGTGTACAAGTCGTTTCGTTCGGCGCTCCCTGCGACGACCAGATGTCGATCGCTGCATCGGAGGGTGGGTCAGACCTCTCCGCGGACGACGGCTCAGAGCCGCTGCCTCCTTCGGGTGTGCCAGCAGTGCCCGAGTCGGACCCGGAGATGATGGCCATGCTTTCCCGGGCCGCCAACAGGATCGGGCTCATGTGGAACCCTCCACCGTGTCCCGAGCCCTCGAGGTTGGACGATTGGTATCTCGGGGTGGCGCGCGCTGGTTCTCAGCAACCCACCCCAGTGCCTTTCTTCCCGGAGGTGCATGAGGAGCTCACAGGGACGTGGACGGCACCTTTTACTGCCAGAAACCGTCTCGGTGGCTCCTCCTCCCTCACCACCCTTGATGGCGGGGCAGCTAAGGGATACACGCGTATCCCGCCAGTGGAACGGGCCGTTGCTATGCAACTGTGCCCTAACTCCACTTGGCGTGGAGAACCGTGTCTTCCTTCCCGGGCCTGTAAGTACTCGTCGGACCTGACCGGCAAAGCTTACAAGGCCTGTGGGGAAGCTGCCTCTGCCATGCACGCTATGGCGTTGTTGCAGGTTCATCAGGCCAAGGCACTGAAGGACCTGCACGAGGGTGGTCATGATCCACAAGTTCTCCAAGAACTTCGTGCCGCAACTGACCTCGCGCTTCGTGCGACGAAGGTCACTGCGCGGTCAGTGGGTCGTGCGATGTCCACACTTGTGGTCCAGGAACGCCATCTCTGGCTGTGTCTGGCTGACATGCGGGAGACCGACAAGATCAGGTTCCTTAACTCCCCCGTGTCCCAGACCGGCCTCTTCGGCGACGCGGTCGAGAACTTCGCCCAGCAGTTCTCGGCTGTACAGAAGCAGACTGAGGCCATCAGACACATCCTGCCGCGGCGGTCAGCTGCTGCCTCCACCCCACCGCCCGCGGCTCCTTGGTCTGCTCGTCGCCGTGGGCGTCCTCCTGCGTCTGCCCCTGCTCCCGCGCCGCAGCAGCAGCCTCCATCTAAACGGCGCCGTGGAGCCAGTCGCAGGCAGGGCGCCCCGCCCGTCCAGGCCCCCGCCAAGAGGGGCGGCAAAGACAAGGGTAAGCGGCCCTAGGACGGGCGACCCGGAGATGGAAGGGACTGCTCTCCAGGAGACGATGACTGCATCGCTCCCTCCCCCGGAAGAGGGCCGGGTGGTAAATCCTTTGTTTCATTTTGTTTGTGTTCCGCCGCTGGCCTTAAAACCAGCGGTACCCAAATTCTCAATAAAAGAGCAGTTTCTATCATCTCTGGGTCCGAAGAAGACCCGGAGAGCAGTGGGGGGTTGGAATCCTCACCACTCTCATCCGCCTCTTCTTTCGCCAGCCGGCAGCTGTGTACGGTCCGAGAACGCCACCGAGCCGCCTCCCGCACCTCCTGCCCCGTGGAATCAGGTAAGTGCTGCACAGCACACTCAGACCCCGCTACGGGCCGCCTCCCAGAGAGAGCCCCCCGAGCCGCGTCCCTGTGTTCCACCTCGCTGCCCCACTCCGGGTACGCCTACGGTCCCTTTGGTCCCGCTTGTACGGTCTCTGCGAGCCTGGTTAGCGCTCCCCAGTCCGTCTCGCTGGCTCATTCGAACCATCAGGCTCGGCTATGCGATTCAGTTCGCCCGGCGTCCCCCCAAGTTTCGGGCCATCCACTCCACTACAGTGAGAGCAGCCGATGCCCATGTCTTGCGTGCGGAGATCGCAGTCCTACTGGCGAAGGATGCGATAGAGCCGGTCCCTCCAGCCGATATGAGGTCAGGGCACTACAGTCCCTACTTCATTGTACCCAAGAAAGGTGGTGGGTTACGACCGATCATGGATCTGCGAGTTTTGAATCGGAGCCTCCACAAGCTACCGTTCAAAATGCTCACGCAGAGACGCATTTTCGAATGCATCCGTCCCCAAGATTGGTTTGCAGCGATCGACCTGAAGGACGCGTACTTTCATGTCTCGATTCTTCCTCGACACAGGCCATTCCTGCGCTTTGCGTTCGAGGGTCGAGCATATCAGTACAAGGTCCTACCCTTCGGGCTGTCCCTGTCCCCACGTGTCTTCACGAAAGTCACGGAGGGGGCCCTTGTTCCCATGAGAGAACAGGGCGTTCGCATCCTCAACTATCTCGACGACTGGCTCATACTAGCACACTCTCGAGATCAGCTATGCGAACACAGGGACCTAGTGCTCAGGCACCTCAGCCAGTTGGGTCTTCAGGTCAACTGGGAAAAGAGCAAACTCTCCCCTGTGCAGAGGATCTCTTATCTCGGTATGGAGTTGGATTCGGTCACCCAGACAGCGCGCCTCACAGAGCAGCGTGCTCAGTCGGTGCTGAACTGCTTGAACACGTTCAAAGGCAGGACAGCGGTCCCACTGAAATTCTTTCAGAGGCTCCTGGGGCATATGGCAGCGGCAGCAGCGGTAACCCCGCTCGGCCTACTTCATATGAGACCGCTTCAGCACTGGCTTCACGGCCGAGTCCCGAGATGGGCGTGGCATCATGGCACTCACCGGGTGGCAATCACACCGGCGTGCCGCCAGACCTTCAGCCCGTGGTCAGACCCCTTGTTCCTGCGGGCAGGAGTCCCCTTGGAACAGGTGTCCAGGCATGCTGTGGTATTCACAGATGCCTCTGCCACCGGCTGGGGTGCCACGTACAACGGGCATGCAGTGTCAGGGGTGTGGACGGACCCCCAACTGCATTGGCACATCAATTGCCTCGAATTGCTGGCAGTACATCTCGCTCTGAGCCGCTTGAAAAGGCCGCTACAGGGCAGGGACGTGCTGGTCCGTACGGACAACACGGCGACCGTTGCGTACATCAACCGACAAGGTGGTCTACGCTCCCGTCGCATGTCGCAACTCGCCCGCCATCTCCTCCTCTGGAGTCAGAAGCATCTGAGGTCGCTTCGAGCCATGTATGTCCCCGGCGTGCTCAACCGTGTGGCCGACGAGCTATCACGAGCTGTGCTTCCGGGAGAATGGCGACTCCACCCCCAGGCGGTTCAGCTGATCTGGAGAGAGTTCGGGGAGGCTCAGGTAGACCTGTTTGCCTCCTTAGAGACCTCCCACTGCCAGCTGTTTTACTCCCTGACCGAGGGAACACTCGGCACAGACGCACTGGCTCACAGCTGGCCCCGGGGCCTTCACAAATATGCGTTTCCCCCAGTGAGCCTACTTGCGCAGACACTGTGCAAAGTCAGGGAGGACGAGGAGCAGGTCCTTCTGGTGGCTCCCTATTGGCCCACCCGGACTTGGTTCCCAGAACTCATACTCCTCGTGACAGTCCCTCCCTGGCCCATTCCTCTGAGGAAGGATCTTCTGACTCAGAGACGGGGCATCCTATGGCACCCGCGTCCAGACCTCTGGAAACTCCATGTCTGGTCCCTAGACGGGACGCGGAGGTTTTAGGTGACTTACCCCTTGAGGTACTTAACACCATCACTTCAGCACGGGCGCCGTCCACGAGACATGTTTACGCCCTGAAGTGGAACCTGTTCGTCGAGTGGTGTTCTTCTCGTCGAGAAGACCCCCGAAGATGTTCGATAGGGTCTGTGCTTTCCTTCTTGCAGCAGGGGTTGGAGCGTAGACTGTGTCCCTCCACCCTCAAAGTACATGCTGCCGCTATTTCAGCTTATCACGACCACATAGATGGCAAAACAGTTGGGAAGCACGACCTGGTCGTCAGGTTTCTTAGGGGGGCGAGACGATTAAATCCTCCTCGACCCCCCTCCATACCCTCTTGGGATCTTTCCCTGGTGCTTCGAGCACTTCAGGATGTTCCCTTTGAGCCTCTGCAGTCAGTAGACTTAAAGCTTCTTTCCATGAAGACTTTGCTGCTGGTTGCACTGGCCTCTGTCAAGAGGGTAGGAGACCTGCATGCATTTTCGGTCGACGAATCGTGCCTAGAGTTCGGGCCGGGTGACAGCCATGTGGTACTAAGACCCCGGCCTGGCTATGTGCCCAAGGTTCCTACCACTCCCTTCAAAGACCAGGTAGTGAACCTGCAAGCGCTGCCTTTGGAGGAGACAGACCCAGCCCTGGCTTTGCTCTGTCCCGTTCGCGCTCTGCGTATGTACGTGGACAGAACTCAAAGCGTCAGGCCCTTATCCGCTGAATCCTTGAGAACCGGATCTGGGCTGGGTTCCATGTGTGACCCTACGGGGATCCCATATGTGTATACTTCCACGGACACTCCTATAGGAAGCCCGTGTCTTTCCCTTGGGCTAAGTCACCCATTATTTCGTATGCAGTACAACCTCGGGTTAGTCCATACGTATTTTCCACATAACTCTTTGAAGAAGTGGCTTCCGCAGCGTTCTCCTTCCTAAACGGGGAGGGCACGCTTTCCCAGTGTTATCAAATATCTCACTGTATGGGTTATCACGGAACAACAGTGTCAGACTCACTCTGTGTAGGCCTCCTCCTATCGTCCTTCCAGGCAAGGAGGTGTAGAGGCTCGCACAGGGGCGCTGGATGGGGTGCAGCGGCTGTGGCGCTTTGGTAGGGATTCCTATTGGTCAGTCATGACCTACGTTGTAGTGACTGACCGATAGGGAACGTCTCGGTTACATATGTTAACCCTCGTTCCCTGAGGGAGGGAACGGAGACGTAGGTCCCGTCGCCACATCCGCTGCCACCCGCCGGGGCGGCCAGCTTTCTCAGGCTTGGCTCCTCAGCAAAAAACTAGTGTGCAATCGCACCAGCTGCTCGTTTATACCCGCGCTAACGAGGGCGCGCAGCTGATGCAAATGATTGCACGCCAATGTGTATTGGCTTGTTTTAGTTTCACGCGAAGTAGATTGGCCTCTCTAGCGAGATTCCTATTGGTCAGTCATGACCTACGTCTCCGTTCCCTCCCTCAGGGAACGAGGGTTACCATATGTAACCGAGACGTTTTATTGAATGGAAAAGTAAAGGTCTGATGTCTATTGGGGATCTTTATATAGTTGGTAAATTTGCATCTTTTAATCAATTGCAATCTGAATTTAATCTCCCAAGGTCCGACTTTTTTCGATATCTACAAGTGAGACATTATGTTCAAACGGTTATTCCACAATTTAATGACAAACCAGAGATTAATACATTTGAGCAAACTTTTTTGGTAAATCCAAGCTCTAGACATCTGGTTTCACGTTGTGTTAATTCTTTCCAACTGCCTGTGAACACCAATCATATAAAAGAAGCCTGGGCTTGGGATTTTGATGAAGATGTGTCTGATGAAACCTGGAATGACAGTCTCAATAAGATCCAAGATTGCTCAATAAATGCAAGACACAGGTTAATTCAGTTTAAAGTGGTACATAGATTGTATTATTCCAAAAACGAAATTGAGTAAAATATACGGTAACACTTTATTTCTATAGTCCACTTTAGACATTCAACTAACTATAAGTAACTTTGCAGCTACATGTCAACTAACTGTCATTAGAGTATTAGTAGACTGTCTGCTTAATATCTGCTAACAATTTATTTTGCTGGCCCCACAACAGATATTCTACTGACTATTAGTAACTTGGCAACTACAAGTCAACTTGTTCTCCTAACCCGAACCCGAAACCTAACACCTAACCCTAACCTAACAGTCTACTGACAGTCTACTACAGCCTACTAATACTCTAATGACAGTTAGTTGACATGTAGTTGAAAAGTTACTTATAGTTAGTAGAATGTCTAAAGTGACTATCGAAATAAAGTGTAACCAAACA
Organism: Gila orcuttii; assembly: GCA_026230005.1. Classification (NCBI taxonomy): domain Eukaryota; kingdom Metazoa; phylum Chordata; class Actinopteri; order Cypriniformes; family Leuciscidae; genus Gila; species Gila orcuttii. The sequence continues at coordinate 6,256,797 of JAPDVR010000007.1, read as the reverse complement.
TACAATTCTATTTCTCCAGTTTGCAACATATGTAAAACAGAGGAGGGTTCTTTGTCACACATGTTTTGGTTTTGTCACAAACTGTTTAATTTTTGGACTGCTATATATATTTTTTTTTTTACAACTGTTTATTGAGTTTTCTTTTTTAAAGTCAAGAAACACAAAACTACAAAGCAAAAATCACAAATCCAGAACCCACCCCATCCCACCCAGACTTCAAGAAAATAAAAATAAAATACAAACATAGAATGTAGAATAAAATATATAAAATAAATAAATAAATAACTAGAAAAAAAAGTTTGATGAGACAAACTTTAAGTTGGCTTGAGAAAGCCGGACCAGAGAGTTTGAAGAAGTTTAAAGCAGTTTGAAGTTTAAATTAGTTTGAAGTTTGATAGATGGATTAGTTAGAAAGAAAGAATAGTTAGAAAGAAAGAAAACGATTGGTTAGAAAGGAAAGATTAGGTAGAAAGATAGATAAATAATAGATAGATAGAAAGATTAGTTTCAATGAAAGAAAGATTAGTTAGAAAGAAAGAAAGATTAGTTAGAAAGATAGATAGAAAGAATGATGAGTTAGAAAGAAAGATAGATAGAAAGAAAGATTAGTTAGAAAGACAGAAAGATCGATTTGAAAGAAAGATAGATAGAAAGAAAGATTAGTTAGAAAGACAGAAAGATCGATTTGAAAGAAAGATCAGTAAGTAAGAAAGAAAGAAAGAAAGATATAGTTAAGAAAGAAAGATAGATTAGTTAGAAAGATTAGTTAGAAAGAAAAAAGATAGATTAGTGAGAAAGAAAGATAGATTAGTTAGAAAGAAAGATAGATAAGTTAGAAAGAAAGATAGATATATAGATTAGTTAGAAAGAAAGAAAGAGAGATAGATTAGTTAGAAAGAAAGAAAGAAAGATTAGTTAGAAAGAGAGAAAGATTAGTTAAAAAGATAGATAGATAGATTAGTTAGAAAGAAAGAAAGAAAGAAAGAAAGAAAGAAAGAAGGATTAGTTAGAAAGAAAGATGGATTTTTCGAAAGAAAGAAAGAAAGATGATTAGTTAGAAAGAAAGATGGATTAGTTAGAAAGAAAGAAAGAAAGAAAGAAAGAAAGAAAGATGATTAGTTAGAAAGAAAGAAAGATGATTAGTTAGAAAGAAAGAAAGATTAGTTAGAAAGAAAGAAAGATTAGAAAGAAAGAAGGAAAGATTAGTTAGAAAGAAAGAAAGATCAGTTAGAAAGAAAGATTAGTTAGACAGAAAGAAAGATTAGTTAGAAAGAAAAAGATTAGTTAGAAAGAAAGATAGATTAGAAAGAAAGATTAGTTAGAAAGAAAGATAGATTAGTTAGAAAGAAAGGTTAGTTAGAAAGAAAGATAGATTAGAAAGAAAGATTAGTTAGAAAGAAAGATAGATTAGTTAGAAAGAAAGGTTAGTTAGAAAGAAAGAAAGATAGGTTAGTTAGAAAGAAAGATAGATTAGAAAGAAAGAAGGAAAGATTAGTTAGAAAGAAAGATTAGTTAGAAAGATAGATTAGAAAGAAAGAAAGAAAGATTAGTTAGAAAGAAAGAAAGATTAGTTAGAAAGAAAGAAAGATTAGTTAGAAAGAAAGATAGATTAGAAAGAAAGATTAGTTAGAAAGAAAGATAGATTAGTTAGAAAGAAAGATTAGTTAGAAAGAAAGAAAAATTAGTTAGAAAGAAAGATAGATTAGAAAGAAAGAAAGAAGGAAAGATTAGTTAGAAAGAAAGAAAGATTAGTTAGAAAGATAGAAGGAAAGATTAGTTAGAAAGAAAGAAAGATTAGTTAGAAAGATAGATTAGAAAGAAAGAAAGAAAGATTAGTTAGAAAGAAAGAAAGATTAGTTAGAAAGAAAGATAGATTAGAAAGAAAGATTAGTTAGAAAGAAAGAAAGATTAGTTAGAAAGAAAGAAAGATTAGTTAGAAAGAAAGAAAGATTAGTTAGAAAGAAAGAAAGAAAGAAGGATTAGTTAGAAAGAAAGAAAGAAAGAAAGAAAGAAAGATGGATTTGTTAGAAAGAAAGATTAGTTAGAAAGAAATAAAGATAGATAGATTAGTTAGAAAGAAAGAAAGAAAGAAAGAAGGATTAGTTAGAAAGAAAGAAAGAAAGAAAGATGGATTTTTTAGAAAGAAAGAAAGAAAGAAAGATGATTAGTTAGAAAGAAAGAAAGATGGATTACTTAGAACGAAAGAAAGATTAGTTAGAAAGAAAGAAAGATTAGTTTGTTAGAAAGAAAGGAAGATAGATAAGAAAGAAAGAAAGATGGATTAGTTAGAAAGAAAGAAAGATTAGTTAGAAAGAAAGAAAGATTAGTTAGAAAGAAAGAAAGATTAGTTAGAAAGAAAGAAAGAAAGAAAGATTGGTTAGAAAGAAAGAAAGATTAGTTAGAAAGAAAGAAAGAAAGATTAGTTAGAAAGAAAGAAAGAAAGAAAGAAAGAAAGAAAGAATGAAAGAAAGAAAGATTAGTTAGAAAGAAAGAAAGATTAGTTAGAAAGAAAGAAAGATTAGTTAAAAAGAAAGAAAGATAGATTAGTTAGAAATAAAGAAAGATTAGTTAGAAAGAAAGATAGATAGATTAGTTAGAAAGAAAGAAAGATGGATTAGTTAGAAAGAAAGATGGATTAGTTAGAAAGAAAGAAAGATGGATTAGTTAGAAAGAAAGATAGATTAGTTAGAAAGAAAGAAAGATTAGTTAGAAAAAAAGAAAGATTATTTAGAAATAAAGATAGATAGATTAGTTAGAAAGAAAGAAAGATAGATTAGTTAGAAAGGAAGATGGATTTGTTAGAAAAAAAGAAAGATTAGTTAGAAAGAGAGATAAATAGATTAGTTAGAAAGAAAGATGGATTAGTTAGAAAGAAAGATTAGTTAGAAAGAAAGAAAGATAGATTATTTAGAAAGAAAGATAGATTAGTTAGAAAGAAAGAAAGATACATTTGTTAGAAAGAAAGAAAGATAGATTAGTTATAAAGAAAGATGGATTTGTTAGAAAAAAATAAAGATTAGTTAGAAAGAAAGATAGATAGATTAGTTAGAAAGAAAGAAAGATGGATTAGTTAGAAAGATAGATAGATTAGTTAGAAAGAAAGAAAGATTTGTTAGAAAGAAAGAAAGATAGATAGATTATTTAGAAAGAAAGATAGATTAGTTAGAAAGAAAGATACATTAGTTAGAAAGAAAGAAAGATAGATTAGTTAGAAAGAAAGAAAGATTAGTTAGAAACAAAGAAAGATAGATAGATTAGTTAGAAAGAAAGACAGATTAGTTAGAAAGAAAAAGATTAGTTAGAAAGAAAGATGGATTTGTTAGAAAAAAAGAAAGATTAGTTAGAAAGAAAGAAAGATGGATTAGTTAGAAAGAAAGAAAGATTAGTTAGAAGGAAAGAAAGAGAACGAAAGATAGCTTAGTTAGAAAGATTAGTTAGAAAGAAAGGAAGATAGATAAGTTAGAAAGAAAGAAAGAAAGAAAGAAAGAAAAAAGAAAGAAAGAAAGATTAGTTAGAAAGAAAGATAGGTTAGTTAGAAAGAAAGATAGATAGATTAGTTAAAATTAAAGATAGATAGATTAGTTAAAAAGAAAGAAAGATTAGTTAGAAATAAAGAAAGATAGATTAGTTAGAAAGAAAGAAAGATAGTTTATTTAGAAAGAAAGATATATTAGTTAGAAAGAAAGATAGATAGAATCGTTAGAAAGATAGATAGAATCGTTAGAAAGAAAGAAAGAAAGATTAGTTAGAAAGAAAGAAAGATAGTTTAGTTAGAAAGAAAGAAAGATAGATTATTTAGAAAGAAAGATATATTAGTTAGAAAGAAATATAGATTGTTAGAAAGAAAGATAGATAGAATCGTTAGAAAGAAAGATAGATAGAATCGTTTGAAAGAAAGAAAGATAGATTAGTTAGAAAGATAGAAAGATAGATTAGTTAGAAAGAAAGATGGATAGATTAGTTAGAAAGAAAGATAGATAGATTAGTTAAAAAGAAAGAAAGATTAGTTAGAAAGAAATAAAGATTAGTTAGAAAGAAAGATGGATTAGTTAGAAAGAAAGAAAGATGGATTAGTTAGAAAGAAAGATTAGTAAGAAAGAAAGAGAAAGAAAGATTAGTAAGAAAGAAAAATAGAAAGAAAGAAAGAAAGAGAAAGAAAGATTAGTAAGAAAGAAAGATAGAAAGAAAGAAAGAAAGAAAAATTAGTTAGAAAGAAAGAAAGATAGATAAATTAGTTAGAAAGAAAAAAGATTAGTTAGAAAGAAAGAAAGATTATTAGATAGATAGATAGATAGATAGATAGATAGATAGATAAATAGATAGATAGATAGATAGATAGATAGATAGATAGATAGATAGATAGATAGATAGATAGATAGATAGATAGATAGATAGATAGATAGATAAGTTCATTAGTACATATAGAATGGTTGTTTAATTGAGTCTAGGGCTTCAGGGAGTTTAGATTTGAATTTTTGTGTTGTACACTACTGGGCCACCGTAGCCTTGGCTCAATTTGAACTGTTGCTATGAAAGTCAATGGGATTTTTATGGTTTATAATATTAATTTTTAAGAAAACTGAAAGTCAAATCAGTCTGAAAAGATATAGCAACTCGAGTCCGAACAGTCTGAAGGTCTGACCCGAGTTTGGAGTTTGTAGAGTTAAAACTCTAGGAGGAGTTAGAGTCAGAAAATTTTGGTTAAGAAAAAGAAGAAGAAGAATAATAACTAGAAAAAAAAGTTTGATGAGACAAACTTTAAGTTGGCTTGAGAAAGCCGGACCAGAGAGTTTGAATAAGTTTAAAGTAGTTTGAAGTTTGATAGATGGATTAGTTAGAAAGAAAGAATAGTTAGAAAGAAAGAAAATGATTGGTTAGAAAGATAGATAAATAATAGATAGATAGAAAGATTAGTGTCAATGAAAGAAAGATTAGTTAGAAAGAAAGATTAGTTAGAAAGATAGATAAAAAGAAAGATTAGTTAGAAAGATAGATAGAAAGAAAGATTAGTCAGAAAGACAGAAATATCGATTTGAAAGAAAGATCAGTAAGAAAGAAAGAAAGAAAGATAAAGTAGTTAAGAAAGAAAGATATATTAGTTAGAAAGAATAGTTAGAAAGAAAAAAGATAGATTAGTAAGAAAGAAAGATAGATTAGTTAGATAGAAAGAAAAATAGATTAGTTAGAAAGAAAGAAAGGATTAGTTAGAAAGAAAGATGGATTTGGTAGAAAGAAAGAAAGAAAGAAAGAAAGGATTAGTTAGAAAGAAAGAAAGGATTATTTAGAAAGAAAGATGGATTTGTTAGAAAGAAAGAAATATTAGTTAGAAAGAAAGATGAGTTAGAAAGAAAGAAAGAAAGATAGATTAGTTAGAAATAAAGATAGATAGATTAGTTAGAAAGAAAGATTAGTTAGAAAGAAAGAAAGATTAGTTAGAAAGAAAGAAAGATTAGAAAGAAAGAAAGAAAGAAAGATAGATAGATAAATTAGTTAGAAAGACAAAAGATAGATTAGTTAGAAAGATAGATAGATTAGTTAGAAAGAAAGATTAATTAGAAAGAAAGATAGATTAGTAAGAAAGAAATAAAGAAAGATAGATAGATTAGTTAGAAAGAAAAAAGATAGATTAGTTAGAAAGAAAGAAAGACATTAGTTAGAAAGAAAAAAGAGATTAGTTAGAAAGATAGATAGATTAGTTAGAAAGAAAGATTAATTAGAAAGAAAGATAGATTAGTGTGAAAGAAAGAAAGAAAGACAGATTAGTTAGAAAGAAAGAAAGAAATTAGTTAGAAAGAAAGAGATTAGTTAGAAAGAAAGATAGAGATTAGTTAGAAAGAAAGATAGATAGATAGATTAGTTAGAAAGAAAGATAGATAGATAAGTTAGAAAGAAAGAACGATAGATTAGTTAGAAAGAAAGAACGATAGATTAGTTAGAAAGAAAGAACGATAGATTAATTAGAAAGAAAGATCGATAGATTAGTTAGAAAGAAAGATCGATAGATTAGTTAGAAACACAGATAGATAGATAGGTAGATAGATGATAGATAGATAGATAGATAGATAGATAGATAGATAGATAGATAGATAGATTAGTTAGAAAGAAAGATAGATAGATTAGTTAGAAAGAAAGATAGATAGATAGAAAGATTAGTTAGAAAGAAAGATATATTAGTTATAAAGAAAGATAGATATATTATTTAGAAAGAAAGAAAGATAGATAGATTAGAAAGAAAGAAAGATTAGTTAGAAAGAAAGAAAGATAGATTTGTTAGAAAGAAAGAAAGATTATTTAGAAAGAATGAAAGAAAGGATTAGTTAGAAAGAAAGATGGATTTGTTAGAAAGAAAGAAAGATGGATTAGTTAGAAAGAAAGAAAGAAAGAAAGGATTAGTTAGAAAGAAAGAAAGAAAGAAAGAAAGAAAAGTTAGAAATAAAAAAAGATTAGTTAGAAAGAAAGATAGATTAGTTAGAAAGAACGAAATATACATTAGTTAGAAAGAAAGAAAGAAAGATGGATTAGTTAGAAAGAAAGTAAGAAAGAAAGAAAGAAAGGATTAGTTAGAAAGAAAGAAAGAAAGAAAGAAAGAAAGAAAGAAAGAAAGAAAGAAAGAAAGAAAGAAAGAAAGAAAAAAAGATTAGTTAGAAAGAAAGATAGATTAGTTAGAAAGAACGAAAGATACATTAGTTAGAAAGAAAGAAAGAAAGATGGATTAGTTAGAAATAAAGAAAGATTAGAAAGAAAGAAAGAAAGATTAGTTAGAAAGAAAGAAAGATTAGTTAGAAATAAAGAGAGATTAGAAAGAAAGAAAGATTAGTTAGAAAGAAAGAAAGATTAGTTAGAAAGAAAGATAGATTAGAAAGAAAGAAAGATTAGTTAGAAAGAAATATTAGTTAGATAGAAAGAAAGATAGATTAGTTAGAAAGAAAGAAAGATTAGTTAGAAAGAAAGAAAGAAAGATTAGTTAGAAAGAAAGAAAGAAAGAAAGATTAGTTAGAAAGAAAGAAAGAATAGTTAGAAAGAAAGATAGACTAGAAAGAAAGAAAGAAAGATGGGTTACTTAGAAAGAAAGAATGATTAGTTAGAAAGAAAGAAAGATTAGTTTGTTAGAAAGAAAGAAAGATAGATTATTTAGAAAGAAAGAAAGATAGATAGATTAGAAAGAAAGAAAGATTAGTTAGAAAGAAAGAAAGATAGATTTGTTAGAAAGAAAGATTAGTTAGAAAGAATGAAAGAAAGAAGGATTAGTTAGAAAGAAAGATGGATTTGTTAGAAAGAAAGAAAGAAAGAAAGAAAGAAAGAAAGAAAAAAAGAAAGAAAGAAAGAAAAAAGTTAGAAAGAAAAAAAGATTAGTTAGAAAGAAAGATAGATTAGTTAGAAAGAACGAAAGATACATTAGTTAGAAAGAAAGAAAGAAAGATGGATTAGTTAGAAAGAAAGAAAGAAAGAAAGAAAGAAAGAAAGAAAGGATTAGTTAGAAAGAAAGAAAGAAAGAAAGAAAGATGGATTAGTTAGAAAGAAAGATGGATTAGTTAGAAAGAAAGATTAGTTAGAAAGAAAGAAAGATAGATTATTTAGAAAGAAAGATAGATTAGTTAGAAAGAAAGAAAGATACATTTGTTAGAAAGAAAGAAAGATAGATTAGTTATAAAGAAAGATGGATTTGTTAGAAAAAAATAAAGATTAGTTAGAAAGAAAGATAGATAGATTAGTTAGAAAGAAAGAAAGATGGATTAGTTAGAAAGATAGATAGATTAGTTAGAAAGAAAGAAAGATTTGTTAGAAAGAAAGAAAGATAGATAGATTATTTAGAAAGAAAGATAGATTAGTTAGAAAGAAAGATACATTAGTTAGAAAGAAAGAAAGATAGATTAGTTAGAAAGAAAGAAAGATTAGTTAGAAACAAAGAAAGATAGATAGATTAGTTAGAAAGAAAGACAGATTAGTTAGAAAGAAAAAGATTAGTTAGAAAGAAAGATGGATTTGTTAGAAAAAAGAAAGATTAGTTAGAAAGAAAGAAAGATGGATTAGTTAGAAAGAAAGAAAGAAAGATTAGTTAGAAGGAAAGAAAGAGAACGAAAGATAGCTTAGTTAGAAAGATTAGTTAGAAAGAAAGGAAGATAGATAAGTTAGAAAGAAAGAAAGAAAGAAAGAAAGAAAGAAAGAAAGAAAGAAAAAAGAAAGAAAGAAAGAAAGATTAGTTAGAAAGAAAGATAGGTTAGTTAGAAAGAAAGATAGATAGATTAGTTAAAAAGAAAGATAGATAGATTAGTTAAAAAGAAAGAAAGATTAGTTAGAAATAAAGAAAGATAGATTAGTTAGAAAGAAAGAAAGATAGTTTATTTAGAAAGAAAGATATATTAGTTAGAAAGAAAGATAGATAGAATCGTTAGAAAGAAAGATAGATAGAATCGTTAGAAAGAAAGAAAGAAAGATTAGTTAGAAAGAAAGAAAGATAGTTTAGTTAGAAAGAAAGAAAGATAGATTATTTAGAAAGAAAGATATATTAGTTAGAAAGAAATATAGATTGTTAGAAAGAAAGATAGATAGAATCGTTAGAAAGAAAGATAGATAGAATCGTTAGAAAGAAAGAAAGATAGATTAGTTAGAAAGATAGAAAGATAGATTAGTTAGAAAGAAAGAAAGATAGATTAGTTAGAAAGAAAGATGGATAGATTAGTTAGAAAGAAAGATAGATTAGTTAAAAAGAAAGAAAGATTAGTTAGAAAGAAATAAAGATTAGTTAGAAAGAAAGATGGATTAGTTAGAAAGAAAGAAAGATGGATTAGTTAGAAAGAAAGATTAGTAAGAAAGAAAGAGAAAGAAAGATTAGTAAGAAAGAAAGATAGAAAGAAAGAAAGAGAAAGAAAGATTAGTAAGAAAGAAAGATAGAAAGAAAGAAAGAAAGAAAAATTAGTTAGAAAGAAAGAAAGATAGATAAATTAGTTAGAAAGAAAAAAGATTAGTTAGAAAGAAAGAAAGATTATTAGATAGATAGATAGATAGATAGATAGATAGATAGATAGATAGATAGATAGATAGATAGATAGATAGATAGATAGATAGATAGATAGATAAGTTCATTAGTACATATAGAATGGTTGTTTAATTGAATCTAGGGCTTCAGGGAGTTTAGATTTGAATTTTTGTGTTGTACACTACTGGGCCACCGTAGCCTTGGCTCAATTTGAACTGTTGCTATGAAAGTCAATGGGATTTTTATGGTTTATAATATTAATTTTTAAGAAAACTGAAAGTCAAATCAGTCTGAAAAGATATAGCAACTCGAGTCCGAACAGTCTGAAGGTCTGACCCGAGTTTGGAGTTTGTAGAGTTAAAACTCTAGGAGGAGTTAGAGTCAGAAAATTTTGGTTAAGAAAAAGAAGAAGAAGAATAATAACTAGAAAAAAAAGTTTGATGAGACAAACTTTAAGTTGGCTTGAGAAAGCCGGACCAGAGAGTTTGAATAAGTTTAAAGTAGTTTGAAGTTTGATAGATGGATTAGTTAGAAAGAAAGAATAGTTAGAAAGAAAGAAAATGATTGGTTAGAAAGATAGATAAATAATAGATAGATAGAAAGATTAGTGTCAATGAAAGAAAGATTAGTTAGAAAGAAAGATTAGTTAGAAAGATAGATAAAAAGAAAGATTAGTTAGAAAGATAGATAGAAAGAAAGATTAGTCAGAAAGACAGAAATATCGATTTGAAAGAAAGATCAGTAAGAAAGAAAGAAAGAAAGATAAAGTAGTTAAGAAAGAAAGATATATTAGTTAGAAAGAATAGTTAGAAAGAAAAAAGATAGATTAGTAAGAAAGAAAGATAGATTAGTTAGATAGAAAGAAAAATAGATTAGTTAGAAAGAAAGAAAGGATTAGTTAGAAAGAAAGATGGATTTGGTAGAAAGAAAGAAAGAAAAAAGAAAGGATTAGTTAGAAAGAAAGAAAGGATTATTTAGAAAGAAAGATGGATTTGTTAGAAAGAAAGAAATATTAGTTAGAAAGAAAGATGAGTTAGAAAGAAAGAAAGAAAGATAGATTAGTTAGAAATAAAGATAGATAGATTAGTTAGAAAGAAAGATTAGTTAGAAAGAAAGAAAGATTAGTTAGAAAGAAAGAAAGATTAGAAAGAAAGAAAGAAAGAAAGATAGATAAATTAGTTAGAAAGACAAAAGATAGATTAGTTAGAAAGATAGATAGATTAGTTAGAAAGAAAGATTAATTAGAAAGAAAGATAGATTAGTAAGAAAGAAATAAAGAAAGATAGATAGATTAGTTAGAAAGAAAAAAGATAGATTAGTTAGAAAGAAAGAAAGACATTAGTTAGAAAGAAAAAAGAGATTAGTTAGAAAGATAGATAGATTAGTTAGAAAGAAAGATTAATTAGAAAGAAAGATAGATTAGTGAGAAAGAAAGAAAGAAAGACAGATTAGTTAGAAAGAAAGAAAGAAATTAGTTAGAAAGAAAGAGATTAGTTAGAAAGAAAGATAGAGATTAGTTAGAAAGAAAGATAGATAGATAGATTAGTTAGAAAGAAAGATAGATAGATAAGTTAGAAAGAAAGAACGATAGATTAGTTAGAAAGAAAGAACGATAGATTAGTTAGAAAGAAAGAACGATAGATTAATTAGAAAGAAAGATCGATAGATTAGTTAGAAAGAAAGATCGATAGATTAGTTAGAAACACAGATAGATAGATAGGTAGATAGATAGATAGATAGATAGATAGATAGATAGATAGATAGATAGATAGATAGATAGATTAGTTAGAAAGAAAGATAGATAGATTAGTTAGAAAGAAAGATAGATAGATAGAAAGATTAGTTAGAAAGAAAGATATATTAGTTATAAAGAAAGATAGATATATTATTTAGAAAGAAAGAAAGATAGATAGATTAGAAAGAAAGAAAGATTAGTTAGAAAGAAAGAAAGATAGATTTGTTAGAAAGAAAGAAAGATTATTTAGAAAGAATGAAAGAAAGGATTAGTTAGAAAGAAAGATGGATTTGTTAGAAAGAAAGAAAGATGGATTAGTTAGAAAGAAAGAAAGAAAGAAAGGATTAGTTAGAAAGAAAGAAAGAAAGAAAGAAAGAAAGAAAGAAAGAAAGAAAGAAAGAAAGAAAGAAAAGTTAGAAAGAAAAAAAGATTAGTTAGAAAGAAAGATAGATTAGTTAGAAAGAACGAAATATACATTAGTTAGAAAGAAAGAAAGAAAGATGGATTAGTTAGAAAGAAAGTAAGAAAGAAAGAAAGAAAGGATTAGTTAGAAAGAAAGAAAGAAAGAAAGAAAGAAAGAAAGAAAGAAAGAAAGAAAGAAAGAAAGAAATAAAGATTAGTTAGAAAGAAAGATAGATTAGTTAGAAAGAACGAAAGATACATTAGTTAGAAAGAAAGAAAGAAAGATGGATTAGTTAGAAATAAAGAAAGATTAGAAAGAAAGAAAGATTAGTTAGAAAGAAAGAAAGATTAGTTAGAAAGAAAGATAGATTAGAAAGAAAGATTAGTTAGAAAGAAAGAAAGATTAGTTAGAAAGAAAGATAGATTAGAAAGAAAGAAAGATTAGTTAGAAAGAAATATTAGTTAGATAGAAAGAAAGATAGATTAGTTAGAAAGAAAGAAAGATTAGTTAGAAAGAAAGAAAGAAAGATTAGTTAGAAAGAAAGAAAGAAAGAAAGAAAGATTAGTTAGAAAGAAAGAAAGAATAGTTAGAAAGAAAGATAGATTAGAAAGAAAGAAAGAAAGAAAGAAAGATGGGTTACTTAGAAAGAAAGAATGATTAGTTAGAAAGAAAGAAAGATTAGTTTGTTAGAAAGAAAGAAAGATAGATTATTTAGAAAGAAAGAAAGATAGATAGATTAGAAAGAAAGAAAGATTAGTTAGAAAGAAAGAAAGATAGATTTGTTAGAAAGAAAGATTAGTTAGAAAGAATGAAAGAAAGAAGGATTAGTTAGAAAGAAAGATGGATTTGTTAGAAAGAAAGAAAGAAAGAAAGAAAGAAAGAAAGAAAGAAAGAAAGAAAGAAAGAAAGAAAGAAAGAAAAAAGTTAGAAAGAAAAAAAGATTAGTTAGAAAGAAAGATAGATTAGTTAGAAAGAACGAAAGATACATTAGTTAGAAAGAAAGAAAGAAAGATGGATTAGTTAGAAAGAAAGAAAGAAAGAAAGAAAGAAAGAAAGAAAGGATTAGTTAGAAAGAAAGAAAGAAAGATGGATTAGTTAGAAAGAAAGATGGATTAGTTAGAAAGAAAGATTAGTTAGAAAGAAAGAAAGATAGATTATTTAGAAAGAAAGATAGATTAGTTAGAAAGAAAGAAAGATACATTTGTTAGAAAGAAAGAAAGATAGATTAGTTATAAAGAAAGATGGATTTGTTAGAAAAAAATAAAGATTAGTTAGAAAGAAAGATAGATAGATTAGTTAGAAAGAAAGAAAGATGGATTAGTTAGAAAGATAGATAGATTAGTTAGAAAGAAAGAAAGATTTGTTAGAAAGAAAGAAAGATAGATAGATTATTTAGAAAGAAAGATAGATTAGTTAGAAAGAAAGATACATTAGTTAGAAAGAAAGAAAGATAGATTAGTTAGAAAGAAAGAAAGATTAGTTAGAAACAAAGAAAGATAGATAGATTAGTTAGAAAGAAAGACAGATTAGTTAGAAAGAAAAAGATTAGTTAGAAAGAAAGATGGATTTGTTAGAAAAAAAGAAAGATTAGTTAGAAAGAAAGAAAGATGGATTAGTTAGAAAGAAAGAAAGATTAGTTAGAAGGAAAGAAAGAGAACGAAAGATAGCTTAGTTAGAAAGATTAGTTAGAAAGAAAGGAAGATAGATAAGTTAGAAAGAAAGAAAGAAAGAAAGAAAGAAAGAAAAAAGAAAGAAAGAAAGATTAGTTAGAAAGAAAGATAGGTTAGTTAGAAAGAAAGATAGATAGATTAGTTAAAATTAAAGATAGATAGATTAGTTAAAAAGAAAGAAAGATTAGTTAGAAATAAAGAAAGATAGATTAGTTAGAAAGAAAGAAAGATAGTTTATTTAGAAAGAAAGATATATTAGTTAGAAAGAAAGATAGATAGAATCGTTAGAAAGATAGATAGAATCGTTAGAAAGAAAGAAAGAAAGATTAGTTAGAAAGAAAGAAAGATAGTTTAGTTAGAAAGAAAGAAAGATAGATTATTTAGAAAGAAAGATATATTAGTTAGAAAGAAATATAGATTGTTAGAAAGAAAGATAGATAGAATCGTTAGAAAGAAAGATAGATAGAATCGTTTGAAAGAAAGAAAGATAGATTAGTTAGAAAGATAGAAAGATAGATTAGTTAGAAAGAAAGAAAGATAGATTAGTTAGAAAGAAAGATGGATAGATTAGTTAGAAAGAAAGATAGATAGATTAGTTAAAAAGAAAGAAAGATTAGTTAGAAAGAAATAAAGATTAGTTAGAAAGAAAGATGGATTAGTTAGAAAGAAAGAAAGATGGATTAGTTAGAAAGAAAGATTAGTAAGAAAGAAAGAGAAAGAAAGATTAGTAAGAAAGAAAAATAGAAAGAAAGAAAGAAAGAGAAAGAAAGATTAGTAAGAAAGAAAGATAGAAAGAAAGAAAGAAAGAAAAATTAGTTAGAAAGAAAGAAAGATAGATAAATTAGTTAGAAAGAAAAAAGATTAGTTAGAAAGAAAGAAAGATTATTAGATAGATAGATAGATAGATAGATAGATAGATAGATAAATAGATAGATAGATAGATAGATAGATAGATAGATAGATAGATAGATAGATAGATAGATAGATAGATAGATAGATAGATAGATAGATAAGTTCATTAGTACATATAGAATGGTTGTTTAATTGAGTCTAGGGCTTCAGGGAGTTTAGATTTGAATTTTTGTGTTGTACACTACTGGGCCACCGTAGCCTTGGCTCAATTTGAACTGTTGCTATGAAAGTCAATGGGATTTTTATGGTTTATAATATTAATTTTTAAGAAAACTGAAAGTCAAATCAGTCTGAAAAGATATAGCAACTCGAGTCCGAACAGTCTGAAGGTCTGACCCGAGTTTGGAGTTTGTAGAGTTAAAACTCTAGGAGGAGTTAGAGTCAGAAAATTTTGGTTAAGAAAAAGAAGAAGAAGAATAATAACTAGAAAAAAAAGTTTGATGAGACAAACTTTAAGTTGGCTTGAGAAAGCCGGACCAGAGAGTTTGAATAAGTTTAAAGTAGTTTGAAGTTTGATAGATGGATTAGTTAGAAAGAAAGAATAGTTAGAAAGAAAGAAAATGATTGGTTAGAAAGATAGATAAATAATAGATAGATAGAAAGATTAGTGTCAATGAAAGAAAGATTAGTTAGAAAGAAAGATTAGTTAGAAAGATAGATAAAAAGAAAGATTAGTTAGAAAGATAGATAGAAAGAAAGATTAGTCAGAAAGACAGAAATATCGATTTGAAAGAAAGATCAGTAAGAAAGAAAGAAAGAAAGATAAAGTAGTTAAGAAAGAAAGATATATTAGTTAGAAAGAATAGTTAGAAAGAAAAAAGATAGATTAGTAAGAAAGAAAGATAGATTAGTTAGATAGAAAGAAAAATAGATTAGTTAGAAAGAAAGAAAGGATTAGTTAGAAAGAAAGATGGATTTGGTAGAAAGAAAGAAAGAAAGAAAGAAAGGATTAGTTAGAAAGAAAGAAAGGATTATTTAGAAAGAAAGATGGATTTGTTAGAAAGAAAGAAATATTAGTTAGAAAGAAAGATGAGTTAGAAAGAAAGAAAGAAAGATAGATTAGTTAGAAATAAAGATAGATAGATTAGTTAGAAAGAAAGATTAGTTAGAAAGAAAGAAAGATTAGTTAGAAAGAAAGAAAGATTAGAAAGAAAGAAAGAAAGAAAGATAGATAGATAAATTAGTTAGAAAGACAAAAGATAGATTAGTTAGAAAGATAGATAGATTAGTTAGAAAGAAAGATTAATTAGAAAGAAAGATAGATTAGTAAGAAAGAAATAAAGAAAGATAGATAGATTAGTTAGAAAGAAAAAAGATAGATTAGTTAGAAAGAAAGAAAGACATTAGTTAGAAAGAAAAAAGAGATTAGTTAGAAAGATAGATAGATTAGTTAGAAAGAAAGATTAATTAGAAAGAAAGATAGATTAGTGTGAAAGAAAGAAAGAAAGACAGATTAGTTAGAAAGAAAGAAAGAAATTAGTTAGAAAGAAAGAGATTAGTTAGAAAGAAAGATAGAGATTAGTTAGAAAGAAAGATAGATAGATAGATTAGTTAGAAAGAAAGATAGATAGATAAGTTAGAAAGAAAGAACGATAGATTAGTTAGAAAGAAAGAACGATAGATTAGTTAGAAAGAAAGAACGATAGATTAATTAGAAAGAAAGATCGATAGATTAGTTAGAAAGAAAGATCGATAGATTAGTTAGAAACACAGATAGATAGATAGGTAGATAGATGATAGATAGATAGATAGATAGATAGATAGATAGATAGATAGATAGATAGATAGATAGATAGATAGATAGATAGATAGATAGATAGATAGATTAGTTAGAAAGAAAGATAGATAGATTAGTTAGAAAGAAAGATAGATAGATAGAAAGATTAGTTAGAAAGAAAGATATATTAGTTATAAAGAAAGATAGATATATTATTTAGAAAGAAAGAAAGATAGATAGATTAGAAAGAAAGAAAGATTAGTTAGAAAGAAAGAAAGATAGATTTGTTAGAAAGAAAGAAAGATTATTTAGAAAGAATGAAAGAAAGGATTAGTTAGAAAGAAAGATGGATTTGTTAGAAAGAAAGAAAGATGGATTAGTTAGAAAGAAAGAAAGAAAGAAAGGATTAGTTAGAAAGAAAGAAAGAAAGAAAGAAAGAAAAGTTAGAAATAAAAAAAGATTAGTTAGAAAGAAAGATAGATTAGTTAGAAAGAACGAAATATACATTAGTTAGAAAGAAAGAAAGAAAGATGGATTAGTTAGAAAGAAAGTAAGAAAGAAAGAAAGAAAGGATTAGTTAGAAAGAAAGAAAGAAAGAAAGAAAGAAAGAAAGAAAGAAAGAAAGAAAGAAAGAAAGAAAGAAAGAAAAAAAGATTAGTTAGAAAGAAAGATAGATTAGTTAGAAAGAACGAAAGATACATTAGTTAGAAAGAAAGAAAGAAAGATGGATTAGTTAGAAATAAAGAAAGATTAGAAAGAAAGAAAGAAAGATTAGTTAGAAAGAAAGAAAGATTAGTTAGAAATAAAGAGAGATTAGAAAGAAAGAAAGATTAGTTAGAAAGAAAGAAAGATTAGTTAGAAAGAAAGATAGATTAGTTAGAAAGAAAGAAAGATTAGTTAGAAAGAAAGAAAGAAAGATTAGTTAGAAAGAAAGAAAGAAAGAAAGATTAGTTAGAAAGAAAGAAAGAATAGTTAGAAAGAAAGATAGACTAGAAAGAAAGAAAGAAAGATGGGTTACTTAGAAAGAAAGAATGATTAGTTAGAAAGAAAGAAAGATTAGTTTGTTAGAAAGAAAGAAAGATAGATTATTTAGAAAGAAAGAAAGATAGATAGATTAGAAAGAAAGAAAGATTAGTTAGAAAGAAAGAAAGATAGATTTGTTAGAAAGAAAGATTAGTTAGAAAGAATGAAAGAAAGAAGGATTAGTTAGAAAGAAAGATGGATTTGTTAGAAAGAAAGAAAGAAAGAAAGAAAGAAAGAAAGAAAGAAAGAAAAAAAGAAAGAAAGAAAGAAAAAAGTTAGAAAGAAAAAAAGATTAGTTAGAAAGAAAGATAGATTAGTTAGAAAGAACGAAAGATACATTAGTTAGAAAGAAAGAAAGAAAGATGGATTAGTTAGAAAGAAAGAAAGAAAGAAAGAAAGAAAGAAAGAAAGAAAGGATTAGTTAGAAAGAAAGAAAGAAAGAAAGAAAGATGGATTAGTTAGAAAGAAAGATGGATTAGTTAGAAAGAAAGATTAGTTAGAAAGAAAGAAAGATAGATTATTTAGAAAGAAAGATAGATTAGTTAGAAAGAAAGAAAGATACATTTGTTAGAAAGAAAGAAAGATAGATTAGTTATAAAGAAAGATGGATTTGTTAGAAAAAAATAAAGATTAGTTAGAAAGAAAGATAGATAGATTAGTTAGAAAGAAAGAAAGATGGATTAGTTAGAAAGATAGATAGATTAGTTAGAAAGAAAGAAAGATTTGTTAGAAAGAAAGAAAGATAGATAGATTATTTAGAAAGAAAGATAGATTAGTTAGAAAGAAAGATACATTAGTTAGAAAGAAAGAAAGATAGATTAGTTAGAAAGAAAGAAAGATTAGTTAGAAACAAAGAAAGATAGATAGATTAGTTAGAAAGAAAGACAGATTAGTTAGAAAGAAAAAGATTAGTTAGAAAGAAAGATGGATTTGTTAGAAAAAAGAAAGATTAGTTAGAAAGAAAGAAAGATGGATTAGTTAGAAAGAAAGAAAGAAAGATTAGTTAGAAGGAAAGAAAGAGAACGAAAGATAGCTTAGTTAGAAAGATTAGTTAGAAAGAAAGGAAGATAGATAAGTTAGAAAGAAAGAAAGAAAGAAAGAAAGAAAGAAAGAAAGAAAGAAAGAAAAAAGAAAGAAAGAAAGAAAGATTAGTTAGAAAGAAAGATAGGTTAGTTAGAAAGAAAGATAGATAGATTAGTTAAAAAGAAAGATAGATAGATTAGTTAAAAAGAAAGAAAGATTAGTTAGAAATAAAGAAAGATAGATTAGTTAGAAAGAAAGAAAGATAGTTTATTTAGAAAGAAAGATATATTAGTTAGAAAGAAAGATAGATAGAATCGTTAGAAAGAAAGATAGATAGAATCGTTAGAAAGAAAGAAAGAAAGATTAGTTAGAAAGAAAGAAAGATAGTTTAGTTAGAAAGAAAGAAAGATAGATTATTTAGAAAGAAAGATATATTAGTTAGAAAGAAATATAGATTGTTAGAAAGAAAGATAGATAGAATCGTTAGAAAGAAAGATAGATAGAATCGTTAGAAAGAAAGAAAGATAGATTAGTTAGAAAGATAGAAAGATAGATTAGTTAGAAAGAAAGAAAGATAGATTAGTTAGAAAGAAAGATGGATAGATTAGTTAGAAAGAAAGATAGATTAGTTAAAAAGAAAGAAAGATTAGTTAGAAAGAAATAAAGATTAGTTAGAAAGAAAGATGGATTAGTTAGAAAGAAAGAAAGATGGATTAGTTAGAAAGAAAGATTAGTAAGAAAGAAAGAGAAAGAAAGATTAGTAAGAAAGAAAGATAGAAAGAAAGAAAGAGAAAGAAAGATTAGTAAGAAAGAAAGATAGAAAGAAAGAAAGAAAGAAAAATTAGTTAGAAAGAAAGAAAGATAGATAAATTAGTTAGAAAGAAAAAAGATTAGTTAGAAAGAAAGAAAGATTATTAGATAGATAGATAGATAGATAGATAGATAGATAGATAGATAGATAGATAGATAGATAGATAGATAGATAGATAAGTTCATTAGTACATATAGAATGGTTGTTTAATTGAATCTAGGGCTTCAGGGAGTTTAGATTTGAATTTTTGTGTTGTACACTACTGGGCCACCGTAGCCTTGGCTCAATTTGAACTGTTGCTATGAAAGTCAATGGGATTTTTATGGTTTATAATATTAATTTTTAAGAAAACTGAAAGTCAAATCAGTCTGAAAAGATATAGCAACTCGAGTCCGAACAGTCTGAAGGTCTGACCCGAGTTTGGAGTTTGTAGAGTTAAAACTCTAGGAGGAGTTAGAGTCAGAAAATTTTGGTTAAGAAAAAGAAGAAGAAGAATAATAACTAGAAAAAAAAGTTTGATGAGACAAACTTTAAGTTGGCTTGAGAAAGCCGGACCAGAGAGTTTGAATAAGTTTAAAGTAGTTTGAAGTTTGATAGATGGATTAGTTAGAAAGAAAGAATAGTTAGAAAGAAAGAAAATGATTGGTTAGAAAGATAGATAAATAATAGATAGATAGAAAGATTAGTGTCAATGAAAGAAAGATTAGTTAGAAAGAAAGATTAGTTAGAAAGATAGATAAAAAGAAAGATTAGTTAGAAAGATAGATAGAAAGAAAGATTAGTCAGAAAGACAGAAATATCGATTTGAAAGAAAGATCAGTAAGAAAGAAAGAAAGAAAGATAAAGTAGTTAAGAAAGAAAGATATATTAGTTAGAAAGAATAGTTAGAAAGAAAAAAGATAGATTAGTAAGAAAGAAAGATAGATTAGTTAGATAGAAAGAAAAATAGATTAGTTAGAAAGAAAGAAAGGATTAGTTAGAAAGAAAGATGGATTTGGTAGAAAGAAAGAAAGAAAGAAAGAAAGGATTAGTTAGAAAGAAAGAAAGGATTATTTAGAAAGAAAGATGGATTTGTTAGAAAGAAAGAAATATTAGTTAGAAAGAAAGATGAGTTAGAAAGAAAGAAAGAAAGATAGATTAGTTAGAAATAAAGATAGATAGATTAGTTAGAAAGAAAGATTAGTTAGAAAGAAAGAAAGATTAGTTAGAAAGAAAGAAAGATTAGAAAGAAAGAAAGAAAGAAAGATAGATAGATAAATTAGTTAGAAAGACAAAAGATAGATTAGTTAGAAAGATAGATAGATTAGTTAGAAAGAAAGATTAATTAGAAAGAAAGATAGATTAGTAAGAAAGAAATAAAGAAAGATAGATAGATTAGTTAGAAAGAAAAAAGATAGATTAGTTAGAAAGAAAGAAAGACATTAGTTAGAAAGAAAAAAGAGATTAGTTAGAAAGATAGATAGATTAGTTAGAAAGAAAGATTAATTAGAAAGAAAGATAGATTAGTGTGAAAGAAAGAAAGAAAGACAGATTAGTTAGAAAGAAAGAAAGAAATTAGTTAGAAAGAAAGAGATTAGTTAGAAAGAAAGATAGAGATTAGTTAGAAAGAAAGATAGATAGATAGATTAGTTAGAAAGAAAGATAGATAGATAAGTTAGAAAGAAAGAACGATAGATTAGTTAGAAAGAAAGAACGATAGATTAGTTAGAAAGAAAGAACGATAGATTAATTAGAAAGAAAGATCGATAGATTAGTTAGAAAGAAAGATCGATAGATTAGTTAGAAACACAGATAGATAGATAGGTAGATAGATGATAGATAGATAGATAGATAGATAGATAGATAGATAGATAGATAGATAGATAGATTAGTTAGAAAGAAAGATAGATAGATTAGTTAGAAAGAAAGATAGATAGATAGAAAGATTAGTTAGAAAGAAAGATATATTAGTTATAAAGAAAGATAGATATATTATTTAGAAAGAAAGAAAGATAGATAGATTAGAAAGAAAGAAAGATTAGTTAGAAAGAAAGAAAGATAGATTTGTTAGAAAGAAAGAAAGATTATTTAGAAAGAATGAAAGAAAGGATTAGTTAGAAAGAAAGATGGATTTGTTAGAAAGAAAGAAAGATGGATTAGTTAGAAAGAAAGAAAGAAAGAAAGGATTAGTTAGAAAGAAAGAAAGAAAGAAAGAAAGAAAAGTTAGAAATAAAAAAAGATTAGTTAGAAAGAAAGATAGATTAGTTAGAAAGAACGAAATATACATTAGTTAGAAAGAAAGAAAGAAAGATGGATTAGTTAGAAAGAAAGTAAGAAAGAAAGAAAGAAAGGATTAGTTAGAAAGAAAGAAAGAAAGAAAGAAAGAAAGAAAGAAAGAAAGAAAGAAAAAAAGATTAGTTAGAAAGAAAGATAGATTAGTTAGAAAGAACGAAAGATACATTAGTTAGAAAGAAAGAAAGAAAGATGGATTAGTTAGAAATAAAGAAAGATTAGAAAGAAAGAAAGAAAGATTAGTTAGAAAGAAAGAAAGATTAGTTAGAAATAAAGAGAGATTAGAAAGAAAGAAAGATTAGTTAGAAAGAAAGAAAGATTAGTTAGAAAGAAAGATAGATTAGAAAGAAAGAAAGATTAGTTAGAAAGAAATATTAGTTAGATAGAAAGAAAGATAGATTAGTTAGAAAGAAAGAAAGATTAGTTAGAAAGAAAGAAAGAAAGATTAGTTAGAAAGAAAGAAAGAAAGAAAGATTAGTTAGAAAGAAAGAAAGAATAGTTAGAAAGAAAGATAGACTAGAAAGAAAGAAAGAAAGATGGGTTACTTAGAAAGAAAGAATGATTAGTTAGAAAGAAAGAAAGATTAGTTTGTTAGAAAGAAAGAAAGATAGATTATTTAGAAAGAAAGAAAGATAGATAGATTAGAAAGAAAGAAAGATTAGTTAGAAAGAAAGAAAGATAGATTTGTTAGAAAGAAAGATTAGTTAGAAAGAATGAAAGAAAGAAGGATTAGTTAGAAAGAAAGATGGATTTGTTAGAAAGAAAGAAAGAAAGAAAGAAAGAAAGAAAGAAAGAAAAAAAGAAAGAAAGAAAGAAAAAAGTTAGAAAGAAAAAAAGATTAGTTAGAAAGAAAGATAGATTAGTTAGAAAGAACGAAAGATACATTAGTTAGAAAGAAAGAAAGAAAGATGGATTAGTTAGAAAGAAAGAAAGAAAGAAAGAAAGAAAGAAAGGATTAGTTAGAAAGAAAGAAAGAAAGAAAGAAAGAAAGATGGATTAGTTAGAAAGAAAGATGGATTAGTTAGAAAGAAAGATTAGTTAGAAAGAAAGAAAGATAGATTATTTAGAAAGAAAGATAGATTAGTTAGAAAGAAAGAAAGATACATTTGTTAGAAAGAAAGAAAGATAGATTAGTTATAAAGAAAGATGGATTTGTTAGAAAAAAATAAAGATTAGTTAGAAAGAAAGATAGATAGATTAGTTAGAAAGAAAGAAAGATGGATTAGTTAGAAAGATAGATAGATTAGTTAGAAAGAAAGAAAGATTTGTTAGAAAGAAAGAAAGATAGATAGATTATTTAGAAAGAAAGATAGATTAGTTAGAAAGAAAGATACATTAGTTAGAAAGAAAGAAAGATAGATTAGTTAGAAAGAAAGAAAGATTAGTTAGAAACAAAGAAAGATAGATAGATTAGTTAGAAAGAAAGACAGATTAGTTAGAAAGAAAAAGATTAGTTAGAAAGAAAGATGGATTTGTTAGAAAAAAGAAAGATTAGTTAGAAAGAAAGAAAGATGGATTAGTTAGAAAGAAAGAAAGAAAGATTAGTTAGAAGGAAAGAAAGAGAACGAAAGATAGCTTAGTTAGAAAGATTAGTTAGAAAGAAAGGAAGATAGATAAGTTAGAAAGAAAGAAAGAAAGAAAGAAAGAAAGAAAGAAAGAAAGAAAGAAAAAAGAAAGAAAGAAAGAAAGATTAGTTAGAAAGAAAGATAGGTTAGTTAGAAAGAAAGATAGATAGATTAGTTAAAAAGAAAGATAGATAGATTAGTTAAAAAGAAAGAAAGATTAGTTAGAAATAAAGAAAGATAGATTAGTTAGAAAGAAAGAAAGATAGTTTATTTAGAAAGAAAGATATATTAGTTAGAAAGAAAGATAGATAGAATCGTTAGAAAGAAAGATAGATAGAATCGTTAGAAAGAAAGAAAGAAAGATTAGTTAGAAAGAAAGAAAGATAGTTTAGTTAGAAAGAAAGAAAGATAGATTATTTAGAAAGAAAGATATATTAGTTAGAAAGAAATATAGATTGTTAGAAAGAAAGATAGATAGAATCGTTAGAAAGAAAGATAGATAGAATCGTTAGAAAGAAAGAAAGATAGATTAGTTAGAAAGATAGAAAGATAGATTAGTTAGAAAGAAAGAAAGATAGATTAGTTAGAAAGAAAGATGGATAGATTAGTTAGAAAGAAAGATAGATTAGTTAAAAAGAAAGAAAGATTAGTTAGAAAGAAATAAAGATTAGTTAGAAAGAAAGATGGATTAGTTAGAAAGAAAGAAAGATGGATTAGTTAGAAAGAAAGATTAGTAAGAAAGAAAGAGAAAGAAAGATTAGTAAGAAAGAAAGATAGAAAGAAAGAAAGAGAAAGAAAGATTAGTAAGAAAGAAAGATAGAAAGAAAGAAAGAAAGAAAAAAAGAAAAATTAGTTAGAAAGAAAGAAAGATAGATAAATTAGTTAGAAAGAAAAAAGATTAGTTAGAAAGAAAGAAAGATTATTAGATAGATAGATAGATAGATAGATAGATAGATAGATAGATAGATAGATAGATAGATAGATAAGTTCATTAGTACATATAGAATGGTTGTTTAATTGAATCTAGGGCTTCAGGGAGTTTAGATTTGAATTTTTGTGTTGTACACTACTGGGCCACCGTAGCCTTGGCTCAATTTGAACTGTTGCTATGAAAGTCAATGGGATTTTTATGGTTTATAATATTAATTTTTAAGAAAACTGAAAGTCAAATCAGTCTGAAAAGATATAGCAACTCGAGTCCGAACAGTCTGAAGGTCTGACCCGAGTTTGGAGTTTGTAGAGTTAAAACTCTAGGAGGAGTTAGAGTCAGAAAATTTTGGTTAAGAAAAAGAAGAAGAAGAATAATAACTAGAAAAAAAAGTTTGATGAGACAAACTTTAAGTTGGCTTGAGAAAGCCGGACCAGAGAGTTTGAATAAGTTTAAAGTAGTTTGAAGTTTGATAGATGGATTAGTTAGAAAGAAAGAATAGTTAGAAAGAAAGAAAATGATTGGTTAGAAAGATAGATAAATAATAGATAGATAGAAAGATTAGTGTCAATGAAAGAAAGATTAGTTAGAAAGAAAGATTAGTTAGAAAGATAGATAAAAAGAAAGATTAGTTAGAAAGATAGATAGAAAGAAAGATTAGTCAGAAAGACAGAAATATCGATTTGAAAGAAAGATCAGTAAGAAAGAAAGAAAGAAAGATAAAGTAGTTAAGAAAGAAAGATATATTAGTTAGAAAGAATAGTTAGAAAGAAAAAAGATAGATTAGTAAGAAAGAAAGATAGATTAGTTAGATAGAAAGAAAAATAGATTAGTTAGAAAGAAAGAAAGGATTAGTTAGAAAGAAAGATGGATTTGGTAGAAAGAAAGAAAGAAAAAAGAAAGGATTAGTTAGAAAGAAAGAAAGGATTATTTAGAAAGAAAGATGGATTTGTTAGAAAGAAAGAAATATTAGTTAGAAAGAAAGATGAGTTAGAAAGAAAGAAAGAAAGATAGATTAGTTAGAAATAAAGATAGATAGATTAGTTAGAAAGAAAGATTAGTTAGAAAGAAAGAAAGATTAGTTAGAAAGAAAGAAAGATTAGAAAGAAAGAAAGAAAGAAAGATAGATAAATTAGTTAGAAAGACAAAAGATAGATTAGTTAGAAAGATAGATAGATTAGTTAGAAAGAAAGATTAATTAGAAAGAAAGATAGATTAGTAAGAAAGAAATAAAGAAAGATAGATAGATTAGTTAGAAAGAAAAAAGATAGATTAGTTAGAAAGAAAGAAAGACATTAGTTAGAAAGAAAAAAGAGATTAGTTAGAAAGATAGATAGATTAGTTAGAAAGAAAGATTAATTAGAAAGAAAGATAGATTAGTGAGAAAGAAAGAAAGAAAGACAGATTAGTTAGAAAGAAAGAAAGAAATTAGTTAGAAAGAAAGAGATTAGTTAGAAAGAAAGATAGAGATTAGTTAGAAAGAAAGATAGATAGATAGATTAGTTAGAAAGAAAGATAGATAGATAAGTTAGAAAGAAAGAACGATAGATTAGTTAGAAAGAAAGAACGATAGATTAGTTAGAAAGAAAGAACGATAGATTAATTAGAAAGAAAGATCGATAGATTAGTTAGAAAGAAAGATCGATAGATTAGTTAGAAACACAGATAGATAGATAGGTAGATAGATAGATAGATAGATAGATAGATAGATAGATAGATAGATAGATAGATAGATAGATAGATAGATAGATAGATAGATAGATTAGTTAGAAAGAAAGATAGATAGATTAGTTAGAAAGAAAGATAGATAGATAGAAAGATTAGTTAGAAAGAAAGATATATTAGTTATAAAGAAAGATAGATATATTATTTAGAAAGAAAGAAAGATAGATAGATTAGAAAGAAAGAAAGATTAGTTAGAAAGAAAGAAAGATAGATTTGTTAGAAAGAAAGAAAGATTATTTAGAAAGAATGAAAGAAAGGATTAGTTAGAAAGAAAGATGGATTTGTTAGAAAGAAAGAAAGATGGATTAGTTAGAAAGAAAGAAAGAAAGAAAGGATTAGTTAGAAAGAAAGAAAGAAAGAAAGAAAGAAAGAAAGAAAGAAAGAAAGAAAGAAAAGTTAGAAAGAAAAAAAGATTAGTTAGAAAGAAAGATAGATTAGTTAGAAAGAACGAAATATACATTAGTTAGAAAGAAAGAAAGAAAGATGGATTAGTTAGAAAGAAAGTAAGAAAGAAAGAAAGAAAGGATTAGTTAGAAAGAAAGAAAGAAAGAAAGAAAGAAAGAAAGAAAGAAAGAAAGAAAGAAAGAAATAAAGATTAGTTAGAAAGAAAGATAGATTAGTTAGAAAGAACGAAAGATACATTAGTTAGAAAGAAAGAAAGAAAGATGGATTAGTTAGAAATAAAGAAAGATTAGAAAGAAAGAAAGATTAGTTAGAAAGAAAGAAAGATTAGTTAGAAAGAAAGATAGATTAGAAAGAAAGATTAGTTAGAAAGAAAGAAAGATTAGTTAGAAAGAAAGATAGATTAGAAAGAAAGAAAGATTAGTTAGAAAGAAATATTAGTTAGATAGAAAGAAAGATAGATTAGTTAGAAAGAAAGAAAGATTAGTTAGAAAGAAAGAAAGAAAGATTAGTTAGAAAGAAAGAAAGAAAGAAAGAAAGATTAGTTAGAAAGAAAGAAAGAATAGTTAGAAAGAAAGATAGATTAGAAAGAAAGAAAGAAAGAAAGAAAGATGGGTTACTTAGAAAGAAAGAATGATTAGTTAGAAAGAAAGAAAGATTAGTTTGTTAGAAAGAAAGAAAGATAGATTATTTAGAAAGAAAGAAAGATAGATAGATTAGAAAGAAAGAAAGATTAGTTAGAAAGAAAGAAAGATAGATTTGTTAGAAAGAAAGATTAGTTAGAAAGAATGAAAGAAAGAAGGATTAGTTAGAAAGAAAGATGGATTTGTTAGAAAGAAAGAAAGAAAGAAAGAAAGAAAGAAAGAAAGAAAGAAAGAAAGAAAGAAAAAAGTTAGAAAGAAAAAAAGATTAGTTAGAAAGAAAGATAGATTAGTTAGAAAGAACGAA
This sequence comes from Gila orcuttii, assembly GCA_026230005.1. Taxonomy (NCBI): domain Eukaryota; kingdom Metazoa; phylum Chordata; class Actinopteri; order Cypriniformes; family Leuciscidae; genus Gila; species Gila orcuttii. The sequence continues at coordinate 6,230,687 of JAPDVR010000007.1, read as the reverse complement.
AGATACATTAGTTAGAAAGAAAGAAAGAAAGATGGATTAGTTAGAAAGAAAGAAAGAAAGAAAGAAAGAAAGAAAGGATTAGTTAGAAAGAAAGAAAGAAAGATGGATTAGTTAGAAAGAAAGATGGATTAGTTAGAAAGAAAGATTAGTTAGAAAGAAAGAAAGATAGATTATTTAGAAAGAAAGATAGATTAGTTAGAAAGAAAGAAAGATACATTTGTTAGAAAGAAAGAAAGATAGATTAGTTATAAAGAAAGATGGATTTGTTAGAAAAAAATAAAGATTAGTTAGAAAGAAAGATAGATAGATTAGTTAGAAAGAAAGAAAGATGGATTAGTTAGAAAGATAGATAGATTAGTTAGAAAGAAAGAAAGATTTGTTAGAAAGAAAGAAAGATAGATAGATTATTTAGAAAGAAAGATAGATTAGTTAGAAAGAAAGATACATTAGTTAGAAAGAAAGAAAGATAGATTAGTTAGAAAGAAAGAAAGATTAGTTAGAAACAAAGAAAGATAGATAGATTAGTTAGAAAGAAAGACAGATTAGTTAGAAAGAAAAAGATTAGTTAGAAAGAAAGATGGATTTGTTAGAAAAAAAGAAAGATTAGTTAGAAAGAAAGAAAGATGGATTAGTTAGAAAGAAAGAAAGATTAGTTAGAAGGAAAGAAAGAGAACGAAAGATAGCTTAGTTAGAAAGATTAGTTAGAAAGAAAGGAAGATAGATAAGTTAGAAAGAAAGAAAGAAAGAAAGAAAGAAAAAAGAAAGAAAGAAAGATTAGTTAGAAAGAAAGATAGGTTAGTTAGAAAGAAAGATAGATAGATTAGTTAAAATTAAAGATAGATAGATTAGTTAAAAAGAAAGAAAGATTAGTTAGAAATAAAGAAAGATAGATTAGTTAGAAAGAAAGAAAGATAGTTTATTTAGAAAGAAAGATATATTAGTTAGAAAGAAAGATAGATAGAATCGTTAGAAAGATAGATAGAATCGTTAGAAAGAAAGAAAGAAAGATTAGTTAGAAAGAAAGAAAGATAGTTTAGTTAGAAAGAAAGAAAGATAGATTATTTAGAAAGAAAGATATATTAGTTAGAAAGAAATATAGATTGTTAGAAAGAAAGATAGATAGAATCGTTAGAAAGAAAGATAGATAGAATCGTTTGAAAGAAAGAAAGATAGATTAGTTAGAAAGATAGAAAGATAGATTAGTTAGAAAGAAAGAAAGATAGATTAGTTAGAAAGAAAGATGGATAGATTAGTTAGAAAGAAAGATAGATAGATTAGTTAAAAAGAAAGAAAGATTAGTTAGAAAGAAATAAAGATTAGTTAGAAAGAAAGATGGATTAGTTAGAAAGAAAGAAAGATGGATTAGTTAGAAAGAAAGATTAGTAAGAAAGAAAGAGAAAGAAAGATTAGTAAGAAAGAAAAATAGAAAGAAAGAAAGAAAGAGAAAGAAAGATTAGTAAGAAAGAAAGATAGAAAGAAAGAAAGAAAGAAAAATTAGTTAGAAAGAAAGAAAGATAGATAAATTAGTTAGAAAGAAAAAAGATTAGTTAGAAAGAAAGAAAGATTATTAGATAGATAGATAGATAGATAGATAGATAGATAGATAGATAAATAGATAGATAGATAGATAGATAGATAGATAGATAGATAGATAGATAGATAGATAGATAGATAGATAGATAAGTTCATTAGTACATATAGAATGGTTGTTTAATTGAGTCTAGGGCTTCAGGGAGTTTAGATTTGAATTTTTGTGTTGTACACTACTGGGCCACCGTAGCCTTGGCTCAATTTGAACTGTTGCTATGAAAGTCAATGGGATTTTTATGGTTTATAATATTAATTTTTAAGAAAACTGAAAGTCAAATCAGTCTGAAAAGATATAGCAACTCGAGTCCGAACAGTCTGAAGGTCTGACCCGAGTTTGGAGTTTGTAGAGTTAAAACTCTAGGAGGAGTTAGAGTCAGAAAATTTTGGTTAAGAAAAAGAAGAAGAAGAATAATAATTAGAAAAAAAAGTTTGATGAGACAAACTTTAAGTTGGCTTGAGAAAGCCGGACCAGAGAGTTTGAATAAGTTTAAAGTAGTTTGAAGTTTGATAGATGGATTAGTTAGAAAGAAAGAATAGTTAGAAAGAAAGAAAATGATTGGTTAGAAAGATAGATAAATAATAGATAGATAGAAAGATTAGTGTCAATGAAAGAAAGATTAGTTAGAAAGAAAGATTAGTTAGAAAGATAGATAAAAAGAAAGATTAGTTAGAAAGATAGATAGAAAGAAAGATTAGTCAGAAAGACAGAAATATCGATTTGAAAGAAAGATCAGTAAGAAAGAAAGAAAGAAAGATAAAGTAGTTAAGAAAGAAAGATATATTAGTTAGAAAGAATAGTTAGAAAGAAAAAAGATAGATTAGTAAGAAAGAAAGATAGATTAGTTAGATAGAAAGAAAAATAGATTAGTTAGAAAGAAAGAAAGGATTAGTTAGAAAGAAAGATGGATTTGGTAGAAAGAAAGAAAGAAAGAAAGAAAGGATTAGTTAGAAAGAAAGAAAGGATTATTTAGAAAGAAAGATGGATTTGTTAGAAAGAAAGAAATATTAGTTAGAAAGAAAGATGAGTTAGAAAGAAAGAAAGAAAGATAGATTAGTTAGAAATAAAGATAGATAGATTAGTTAGAAAGAAAGATTAGTTAGAAAGAAAGAAAGATTAGTTAGAAAGAAAGAAAGATTAGAAAGAAAGAAAGAAAGAAAGATAGATAGATAGATAAATTAGTTAGAAAGACAAAAGATAGATTAGTTAGAAAGATAGATAGATTAGTTAGAAAGAAAGATTAATTAGAAAGAAAGATAGATTAGTAAGAAAGAAATAAAGAAAGATAGATAGATTAGTTAGAAAGAAAAAAGATAGATTAGTTAGAAAGAAAGAAAGACATTAGTTAGAAAGAAAAAAGAGATTAGTTAGAAAGATAGATAGATTAGTTAGAAAGAAAGATTAATTAGAAAGAAAGATAGATTAGTGTGAAAGAAAGAAAGAAAGACAGATTAGTTAGAAAGAAAGAAAGAAATTAGTTAGAAAGAAAGAGATTAGTTAGAAAGAAAGATAGAGATTAGTTAGAAAGAAAGATAGATAGATAGATTAGTTAGAAAGAAAGATAGATAGATAAGTTAGAAAGAAAGAACGATAGATTAGTTAGAAAGAAAGAACGATAGATTAGTTAGAAAGAAAGAACGATAGATTAATTAGAAAGAAAGATCGATAGATTAGTTAGAAAGAAAGATCGATAGATTAGTTAGAAACACAGATAGATAGATAGGTAGATAGATGATAGATAGATAGATAGATAGATAGATAGATAGATAGATAGATAGATAGATAGATAGATTAGTTAGAAAGAAAGATAGATAGATTAGTTAGAAAGAAAGATAGATAGATAGAAAGATTAGTTAGAAAGAAAGATATATTAGTTATAAAGAAAGATAGATATATTATTTAGAAAGAAAGAAAGATAGATAGATTAGAAAGAAAGAAAGATTAGTTAGAAAGAAAGAAAGATAGATTTGTTAGAAAGAAAGAAAGATTATTTAGAAAGAATGAAAGAAAGGATTAGTTAGAAAGAAAGATGGATTTGTTAGAAAGAAAGAAAGATGGATTAGTTAGAAAGAAAGAAAGAAAGAAAGGATTAGTTAGAAAGAAAGAAAGAAAGAAAGAAAGAAAGAAAGAAAGAAAAGTTAGAAATAAAAAAAGATTAGTTAGAAAGAAAGATAGATTAGTTAGAAAGAACGAAATATACATTAGTTAGAAAGAAAGAAAGAAAGATGGATTAGTTAGAAAGAAAGTAAGAAAGAAAGAAAGAAAGGATTAGTTAGAAAGAAAGAAAGAAAGAAAGAAAGAAAGAAAGAAAGAAAGAAAGAAAGAAAGAAAGAAAGAAAGAAAGAAAGAAAGAAAAAAAGATTAGTTAGAAAGAAAGATAGATTAGTTAGAAAGAACGAAAGATACATTAGTTAGAAAGAAAGAAAGAAAGATGGATTAGTTAGAAATAAAGAAAGATTAGAAAGAAAGAAAGAAAGATTAGTTAGAAAGAAAGAAAGATTAGTTAGAAATAAAGAGAGATTAGAAAGAAAGAAAGATTAGTTAGAAAGAAAGAAAGATTAGTTAGAAAGAAAGATAGATTAGAAAGAAAGAAAGATTAGTTAGAAAGAAATATTAGTTAGATAGAAAGAAAGATAGATTAGTTAGAAAGAAAGAAAGATTAGTTAGAAAGAAAGAAAGAAAGATTAGTTAGAAAGAAAGAAAGAAAGAAAGATTAGTTAGAAAGAAAGAAAGAATAGTTAGAAAGAAAGATAGACTAGAAAGAAAGAAAGAAAGATGGGTTACTTAGAAAGAAAGAATGATTAGTTAGAAAGAAAGAAAGATTAGTTTGTTAGAAAGAAAGAAAGATAGATTATTTAGAAAGAAAGAAAGATAGATAGATTAGAAAGAAAGAAAGATTAGTTAGAAAGAAAGAAAGATAGATTTGTTAGAAAGAAAGATTAGTTAGAAAGAATGAAAGAAAGAAGGATTAGTTAGAAAGAAAGATGGATTTGTTAGAAAGAAAGAAAGAAAGAAAGAAAGAAAGAAAGAAAGAAAAAAAGAAAGAAAGAAAGAAAAAAGTTAGAAAGAAAAAAAGATTAGTTAGAAAGAAAGATAGATTAGTTAGAAAGAACGAAAGATACATTAGTTAGAAAGAAAGAAAGAAAGATGGATTAGTTAGAAAGAAAGAAAGAAAGAAAGAAAGAAAGAAAGAAAGGATTAGTTAGAAAGAAAGAAAGAAAGAAAGAAAGATGGATTAGTTAGAAAGAAAGATGGATTAGTTAGAAAGAAAGATTAGTTAGAAAGAAAGAAAGATAGATTATTTAGAAAGAAAGATAGATTAGTTAGAAAGAAAGAAAGATACATTTGTTAGAAAGAAAGAAAGATAGATTAGTTATAAAGAAAGATGGATTTGTTAGAAAAAAATAAAGATTAGTTAGAAAGAAAGATAGATAGATTAGTTAGAAAGAAAGAAAGATGGATTAGTTAGAAAGATAGATAGATTAGTTAGAAAGAAAGAAAGATTTGTTAGAAAGAAAGAAAGATAGATAGATTATTTAGAAAGAAAGATAGATTAGTTAGAAAGAAAGATACATTAGTTAGAAAGAAAGAAAGATAGATTAGTTAGAAAGAAAGAAAGATTAGTTAGAAACAAAGAAAGATAGATAGATTAGTTAGAAAGAAAGACAGATTAGTTAGAAAGAAAAAGATTAGTTAGAAAGAAAGATGGATTTGTTAGAAAAAAGAAAGATTAGTTAGAAAGAAAGAAAGATGGATTAGTTAGAAAGAAAGAAAGAAAGATTAGTTAGAAGGAAAGAAAGAGAACGAAAGATAGCTTAGTTAGAAAGATTAGTTAGAAAGAAAGGAAGATAGATAAGTTAGAAAGAAAGAAAGAAAGAAAGAAAGAAAGAAAGAAAGAAAGAAAAAAGAAAGAAAGAAAGAAAGATTAGTTAGAAAGAAAGATAGGTTAGTTAGAAAGAAAGATAGATAGATTAGTTAAAAAGAAAGATAGATAGATTAGTTAAAAAGAAAGAAAGATTAGTTAGAAATAAAGAAAGATAGATTAGTTAGAAAGAAAGAAAGATAGTTTATTTAGAAAGAAAGATATATTAGTTAGAAAGAAAGATAGATAGAATCGTTAGAAAGAAAGATAGATAGAATCGTTAGAAAGAAAGAAAGAAAGATTAGTTAGAAAGAAAGAAAGATAGTTTAGTTAGAAAGAAAGAAAGATAGATTATTTAGAAAGAAAGATATATTAGTTAGAAAGAAATATAGATTGTTAGAAAGAAAGATAGATAGAATCGTTCGAAAGAAAGATAGATAGAATCGTTAGAAAGAAAGAAAGATAGATTAGTTAGAAAGATAGAAAGATAGATTAGTTAGAAAGAAAGAAAGATAGATTAGTTAGAAAGAAAGATGGATAGATTAGTTAGAAAGAAAGATAGATTAGTTAAAAAGAAAGAAAGATTAGTTAGAAAGAAATAAAGATTAGTTAGAAAGAAAGATGGATTAGTTAGAAAGAAAGAAAGATGGATTAGTTAGAAAGAAAGATTAGTAAGAAAGAAAGAGAAAGAAAGATTAGTAAGAAAGAAAGATAGAAAGAAAGAAAGAGAAAGAAAGATTAGTAAGAAAGAAAGATAGAAAGAAAGAAAGAAAGAAAAATTAGTTAGAAAGAAAGAAAGATAGATAAATTAGTTAGAAAGAAAAAAGATTAGTTAGAAAGAAAGAAAGATTATTAGATAGATAGATAGATAGATAGATAGATAGATAGATAGATAGATAGATAGATAGATAGATAGATAGATAGATAGATAGATAAGTTCATTAGTACATATAGAATGGTTGTTTAATTGAATCTAGGGCTTCAGGGAGTTTAGATTTGAATTTTTGTGTTGTACACTACTGGGCCACCGTAGCCTTGGCTCAATTTGAACTGTTGCTATGAAAGTCAATGGGATTTTTATGGTTTATAATATTAATTTTTAAGAAAACTGAAAGTCAAATCAGTCTGAAAAGATATAGCAACTCGAGTCCGAACAGTCTGAAGGTCTGACCCGAGTTTGGAGTTTGTAGAGTTAAAACTCTAGGAGGAGTTAGAGTCAGAAAATTTTGGTTAAGAAAAAGAAGAAGAAGAATAATAACTAGAAAAAAAAGTTTGATGAGACAAACTTTAAGTTGGCTTGAGAAAGCCGGACCAGAGAGTTTGAATAAGTTTAAAGTAGTTTGAAGTTTGATAGATGGATTAGTTAGAAAGAAAGAATAGTTAGAAAGAAAGAAAATGATTGGTTAGAAAGATAGATAAATAATAGATAGATAGAAAGATTAGTGTCAATGAAAGAAAGATTAGTTAGAAAGAAAGATTAGTTAGAAAGATAGATAAAAAGAAAGATTAGTTAGAAAGATAGATAGAAAGAAAGATTAGTCAGAAAGACAGAAATATCGATTTGAAAGAAAGATCAGTAAGAAAGAAAGAAAGAAAGATAAAGTAGTTAAGAAAGAAAGATATATTAGTTAGAAAGAATAGTTAGAAAGAAAAAAGATAGATTAGTAAGAAAGAAAGATAGATTAGTTAGATAGAAAGAAAAATAGATTAGTTAGAAAGAAAGAAAGGATTAGTTAGAAAGAAAGATGGATTTGGTAGAAAGAAAGAAAGAAAAAAGAAAGGATTAGTTAGAAAGAAAGAAAGGATTATTTAGAAAGAAAGATGGATTTGTTAGAAAGAAAGAAATATTAGTTAGAAAGAAAGATGAGTTAGAAAGAAAGAAAGAAAGATAGATTAGTTAGAAATAAAGATAGATAGATTAGTTAGAAAGAAAGATTAGTTAGAAAGAAAGAAAGATTAGTTAGAAAGAAAGAAAGATTAGAAAGAAAGAAAGAAAGAAAGATAGATAAATTAGTTAGAAAGACAAAAGATAGATTAGTTAGAAAGATAGATAGATTAGTTAGAAAGAAAGATTAATTAGAAAGAAAGATAGATTAGTAAGAAAGAAATAAAGAAAGATAGATAGATTAGTTAGAAAGAAAAAAGATAGATTAGTTAGAAAGAAAGAAAGACATTAGTTAGAAAGAAAAAAGAGATTAGTTAGAAAGATAGATAGATTAGTTAGAAAGAAAGATTAATTAGAAAGAAAGATAGATTAGTGAGAAAGAAAGAAAGAAAGACAGATTAGTTAGAAAGAAAGAAAGAAATTAGTTAGAAAGAAAGAGATTAGTTAGAAAGAAAGATAGAGATTAGTTAGAAAGAAAGATAGATAGATAGATTAGTTAGAAAGAAAGATAGATAGATAAGTTAGAAAGAAAGAACGATAGATTAGTTAGAAAGAAAGAACGATAGATTAGTTAGAAAGAAAGAACGATAGATTAATTAGAAAGAAAGATCGATAGATTAGTTAGAAAGAAAGATCGATAGATTAGTTAGAAACACAGATAGATAGATAGGTAGATAGATAGATAGATAGATAGATAGATAGATAGATAGATAGATAGATAGATAGATAGATAGATAGATAGATAGATAGATAGATAGATTAGTTAGAAAGAAAGATAGATAGATTAGTTAGAAAGAAAGATAGATAGATAGAAAGATTAGTTAGAAAGAAAGATATATTAGTTATAAAGAAAGATAGATATATTATTTAGAAAGAAAGAAAGATAGATAGATTAGAAAGAAAGAAAGATTAGTTAGAAAGAAAGAAAGATAGATTTGTTAGAAAGAAAGAAAGATTATTTAGAAAGAATGAAAGAAAGGATTAGTTAGAAAGAAAGATGGATTTGTTAGAAAGAAAGAAAGATGGATTAGTTAGAAAGAAAGAAAGAAAGAAAGGATTAGTTAGAAAGAAAGAAAGAAAGAAAGAAAGAAAGAAAGAAAGAAAGAAAGAAAGAAAGAAAAGTTAGAAAGAAAAAAAGATTAGTTAGAAAGAAAGATAGATTAGTTAGAAAGAACGAAATATACATTAGTTAGAAAGAAAGAAAGAAAGATGGATTAGTTAGAAAGAAAGTAAGAAAGAAAGAAAGAAAGGATTAGTTAGAAAGAAAGAAAGAAAGAAAGAAAGAAAGAAAGAAAGAAAGAAAGAAAGAAAGAAATAAAGATTAGTTAGAAAGAAAGATAGATTAGTTAGAAAGAACGAAAGATACATTAGTTAGAAAGAAAGAAAGAAAGATGGATTAGTTAGAAATAAAGAAAGATTAGAAAGAAAGAAAGATTAGTTAGAAAGAAAGAAAGATTAGTTAGAAAGAAAGATAGATTAGAAAGAAAGATTAGTTAGAAAGAAAGAAAGATTAGTTAGAAAGAAAGATAGATTAGAAAGAAAGAAAGATTAGTTAGAAAGAAATATTAGTTAGATAGAAAGAAAGATAGATTAGTTAGAAAGAAAGAAAGATTAGTTAGAAAGAAAGAAAGAAAGATTAGTTAGAAAGAAAGAAAGAAAGAAAGAAAGATTAGTTAGAAAGAAAGAAAGAATAGTTAGAAAGAAAGATAGATTAGAAAGAAAGAAAGAAAGAAAGAAAGATGGGTTACTTAGAAAGAAAGAATGATTAGTTAGAAAGAAAGAAAGATTAGTTTGTTAGAAAGAAAGAAAGATAGATTATTTAGAAAGAAAGAAAGATAGATAGATTAGAAAGAAAGAAAGATTAGTTAGAAAGAAAGAAAGATAGATTTGTTAGAAAGAAAGATTAGTTAGAAAGAATGAAAGAAAGAAGGATTAGTTAGAAAGAAAGATGGATTTGTTAGAAAGAAAGAAAGAAAGAAAGAAAGAAAGAAAGAAAGAAAGAAAGAAAGAAAGAAAGAAAAAAGTTAGAAAGAAAAAAAGATTAGTTAGAAAGAAAGATAGATTAGTTAGAAAGAACGAAAGATACATTAGTTAGAAAGAAAGAAAGAAAGATGGATTAGTTAGAAAGAAAGAAAGAAAGAAAGAAAGAAAGAAAGAAAGAAAGGATTAGTTAGAAAGAAAGAAAGAAAGATGGATTAGTTAGAAAGAAAGATGGATTAGTTAGAAAGAAAGATTAGTTAGAAAGAAAGAAAGATAGATTATTTAGAAAGAAAGATAGATTAGTTAGAAAGAAAGAAAGATACATTTGTTAGAAAGAAAGAAAGATAGATTAGTTATAAAGAAAGATGGATTTGTTAGAAAAAAATAAAGATTAGTTAGAAAGAAAGATAGATAGATTAGTTAGAAAGAAAGAAAGATGGATTAGTTAGAAAGATAGATAGATTAGTTAGAAAGAAAGAAAGATTTGTTAGAAAGAAAGAAAGATAGATAGATTATTTAGAAAGAAAGATAGATTAGTTAGAAAGAAAGATACATTAGTTAGAAAGAAAGAAAGATAGATTAGTTAGAAAGAAAGAAAGATTAGTTAGAAACAAAGAAAGATAGATAGATTAGTTAGAAAGAAAGACAGATTAGTTAGAAAGAAAAAGATTAGTTAGAAAGAAAGATGGATTTGTTAGAAAAAAAGAAAGATTAGTTAGAAAGAAAGAAAGATGGATTAGTTAGAAAGAAAGAAAGATTAGTTAGAAGGAAAGAAAGAGAACGAAAGATAGCTTAGTTAGAAAGATTAGTTAGAAAGAAAGGAAGATAGATAAGTTAGAAAGAAAGAAAGAAAGAAAGAAAGAAAAAAGAAAGAAAGAAAGATTAGTTAGAAAGAAAGATAGTTTAGTTAGAAAGAAAGATAGATAGATTAGTTAAAATTAAAGATAGATAGATTAGTTAAAAAGAAAGAAAGATTAGTTAGAAATAAAGAAAGATAGATTAGTTAGAAAGAAAGAAAGATAGTTTATTTAGAAAGAAAGATATATTAGTTAGAAAGAAAGATAGATAGAATCGTTAGAAAGATAGATAGAATCATTAGAAAGAAAGAAAGAAAGATTAGTTAGAAAGAAAGAAAGATAGTTTAGTTAGAAAGAAAGAAAGATAGATTATTTAGAAAGAAAGATATATTAGTTAGAAAGAAATATAGATTGTTAGAAAGAAAGATAGATAGAATCGTTAGAAAGAAAGATAGATAGAATCGTTTGAAAGAAAGAAAGATAGATTAGTTAGAAAGATAGAAAGATAGATTAGTTAGAAAGAAAGAAAGATAGATTAGTTAGAAAGAAAGATGGATAGATTAGTTAGAAAGAAAGATAGATAGATTAGTTAAAAAGAAAGAAAGATTAGTTAGAAAGAAATAAAGATTAGTTAGAAAGAAAGATGGATTAGTTAGAAAGAAAGAAAGATGGATTAGTTAGAAAGAAAGATTAGTAAGAAAGAAAGAGAAAGAAAGATTAGTAAGAAAGAAAAATAGAAAGAAAGAAAGAAAGAGAAAGAAAGATTAGTAAGAAAGAAAGATAGAAAGAAAGAAAGAAAGAAAAATTAGTTAGAAAGAAAGAAAGATAGATAAATTAGTTAGAAAGAAAAAAGATTAGTTAGAAAGAAAGAAAGATTATTAGATAGATAGATAGATAGATAGATAGATAGATAGATAGATAAATAGATAGATAGATAGATAGATAGATAGATAGATAGATAGATAGATAGATAGATAGATAGATAGATAGATAGATAGATAAGTTCATTAGTACATATAGAATGGTTGTTTAATTGAGTCTAGGGCTTCAGGGAGTTTAGATTTGAATTTTTGTGTTGTACACTACTGGGCCACCGTAGCCTTGGCTCAATTTGAACTGTTGCTATGAAAGTCAATGGGATTTTTATGGTTTATAATATTAATTTTTAAGAAAACTGAAAGTCAAATCAGTCTGAAAAGATATAGCAACTCGAGTCCGAACAGTCTGAAGGTCTGACCCGAGTTTGGAGTTTGTAGAGTTAAAACTCTAGGAGGAGTTAGAGTCAGAAAATTTTGGTTAAGAAAAAGAAGAAGAAGAATAATAACTAGAAAAAAAAGTTTGATGAGACAAACTTTAAGTTGGCTTGAGAAAGCCGGACCAGAGAGTTTGAATAAGTTTAAAGTAGTTTGAAGTTTGATAGATGGATTAGTTAGAAAGAAAGAATAGTTAGAAAGAAAGAAAATGATTGGTTAGAAAGATAGATAAATAATAGATAGATAGAAAGATTAGTGTCAATGAAAGAAAGATTAGTTAGAAAGAAAGATTAGTTAGAAAGATAGATAAAAAGAAAGATTAGTTAGAAAGATAGATAGAAAGAAAGATTAGTCAGAAAGACAGAAATATCGATTTGAAAGAAAGATCAGTAAGAAAGAAAGAAAGAAAGATAAAGTAGTTAAGAAAGAAAGATATATTAGTTAGAAAGAATAGTTAGAAAGAAAAAAGATAGATTAGTAAGAAAGAAAGATAGATTAGTTAGATAGAAAGAAAAATAGATTAGTTAGAAAGAAAGAAAGGATTAGTTAGAAAGAAAGATGGATTTGGTAGAAAGAAAGAAAGAAAGAAAGAAAGGATTAGTTAGAAAGAAAGAAAGGATTATTTAGAAAGAAAGATGGATTTGTTAGAAAGAAAGAAATATTAGTTAGAAAGAAAGATGAGTTAGAAAGAAAGAAAGAAAGATAGATTAGTTAGAAATAAAGATAGATAGATTAGTTAGAAAGAAAGATTAGTTAGAAAGAAAGAAAGATTAGTTAGAAAGAAAGAAAGATTAGAAAGAAAGAAAGAAAGAAAGATAGATAGATAAATTAGTTAGAAAGACAAAAGATAGATTAGTTAGAAAGATAGATAGATTAGTTAGAAAGAAAGATTAATTAGAAAGAAAGATAGATTAGTAAGAAAGAAATAAAGAAAGATAGATAGATTAGTTAGAAAGAAAAAAGATAGATTAGTTAGAAAGAAAGAAAGACATTAGTTAGAAAGAAAAAAGAGATTAGTTAGAAAGATAGATAGATTAGTTAGAAAGAAAGATTAATTAGAAAGAAAGATAGATTAGTGTGAAAGAAAGAAAGAAAGACAGATTAGTTAGAAAGAAAGAAAGAAATTAGTTAGAAAGAAAGAGATTAGTTAGAAAGAAAGATAGAGATTAGTTAGAAAGAAAGATAGATAGATAGATTAGTTAGAAAGAAAGATAGATAGATAAGTTAGAAAGAAAGAACGATAGATTAGTTAGAAAGAAAGAACGATAGATTAGTTAGAAAGAAAGAACGATAGATTAATTAGAAAGAAAGATCGATAGATTAGTTAGAAAGAAAGATCGATAGATTAGTTAGAAACACAGATAGATAGATAGGTAGATAGATGATAGATAGATAGATAGATAGATAGATAGATAGATAGATAGATAGATAGATAGATAGATAGATAGATTAGTTAGAAAGAAAGATAGATAGATTAGTTAGAAAGAAAGATAGATAGATAGAAAGATTAGTTAGAAAGAAAGATATATTAGTTATAAAGAAAGATAGATATATTATTTAGAAAGAAAGAAAGATAGATAGATTAGAAAGAAAGAAAGATTAGTTAGAAAGAAAGAAAGATAGATTTGTTAGAAAGAAAGAAAGATTATTTAGAAAGAATGAAAGAAAGGATTAGTTAGAAAGAAAGATGGATTTGTTAGAAAGAAAGAAAGATGGATTAGTTAGAAAGAAAGAAAGAAAGAAAGGATTAGTTAGAAAGAAAGAAAGAAAGAAAGAAAGAAAGAAAAGTTAGAAATAAAAAAAGATTAGTTAGAAAGAAAGATAGATTAGTTAGAAAGAACGAAATATACATTAGTTAGAAAGAAAGAAAGAAAGATGGATTAGTTAGAAAGAAAGTAAGAAAGAAAGAAAGAAAGGATTAGTTAGAAAGAAAGAAAGAAAGAAAGAAAGAAAGAAAGAAAGAAAGAAAGAAAGAAAGAAAGAAAGAAAGAAAAAAAGATTAGTTAGAAAGAAAGATAGATTAGTTAGAAAGAACGAAAGATACATTAGTTAGAAAGAAAGAAAGAAAGATGGATTAGTTAGAAATAAAGAAAGATTAGAAAGAAAGAAAGAAAGATTAGTTAGAAAGAAAGAAAGATTAGTTAGAAATAAAGAGAGATTAGAAAGAAAGAAAGATTAGTTAGAAAGAAAGAAAGATTAGTTAGAAAGAAAGATAGATTAGAAAGAAAGAAAGATTAGTTAGAAAGAAATATTAGTTAGATAGAAAGAAAGATAGATTAGTTAGAAAGAAAGAAAGATTAGTTAGAAAGAAAGAAAGAAAGATTAGTTAGAAAGAAAGAAAGAAAGAAAGAAAGATTAGTTAGAAAGAAAGAAAGAATAGTTAGAAAGAAAGATAGACTAGAAAGAAAGAAAGAAAGATGGGTTACTTAGAAAGAAAGAATGATTAGTTAGAAAGAAAGAAAGATTAGTTTGTTAGAAAGAAAGAAAGATAGATTATTTAGAAAGAAAGAAAGATAGATAGATTAGAAAGAAAGAAAGATTAGTTAGAAAGAAAGAAAGATAGATTTGTTAGAAAGAAAGATTAGTTAGAAAGAATGAAAGAAAGAAGGATTAGTTAGAAAGAAAGATGGATTTGTTAGAAAGAAAGAAAGAAAGAAAGAAAGAAAGAAAGAAAGAAAGAAAGAAAGAAAAAAAGAAAGAAAGAAAGAAAGAAAGAAAGAAAGAAAGGATTAGTTAGAAAGAAAGAAAGAAAGAAAGAAAGAAAGATGGATTAGTTAGAAAGAAAGATGGATTAGTTAGAAAGAAAGATTAGTTAGAAAGAAAGAAAGATAGATTATTTAGAAAGAAAGATAGATTAGTTAGAAAGAAAGAAAGATACATTTGTTAGAAAGAAAGAAAGATAGATTAGTTATAAAGAAAGATGGATTTGTTAGAAAAAAATAAAGATTAGTTAGAAAGAAAGATAGATAGATTAGTTAGAAAGAAAGAAAGATGGATTAGTTAGAAAGATAGATAGATTAGTTAGAAAGAAAGAAAGATTTGTTAGAAAGAAAGAAAGATAGATAGATTATTTAGAAAGAAAGATAGATTAGTTAGAAAGAAAGATACATTAGTTAGAAAGAAAGAAAGATAGATTAGTTAGAAAGAAAGAAAGATTAGTTAGAAACAAAGAAAGATAGATAGATTAGTTAGAAAGAAAGACAGATTAGTTAGAAAGAAAAAGATTAGTTAGAAAGAAAGATAGATTTGTTAGAAAAAAGAAAGATTAGTTAGAAAGAAAGAAAGATGGATTAGTTAGAAAGAAAGAAAGAAAGATTAGTTAGAAGGAAAGAAAGAGAACGAAAGATAGCTTAGTTAGAAAGATTAGTTAGAAAGAAAGGAAGATAGATAAGTTAGAAAGAAAGAAAGAAAGAAAGAAAGAAAGAAAGAAAGAAAGAAAGAAAGAAAAAAGAAAGAAAGAAAGAAAGATTAGTTAGAAAGAAAGATAGGTTAGTTAGAAAGAAAGATAGATAGATTAGTTAAAAAGAAAGATAGATAGATTAGTTAAAAAGAAAGAAAGATTAGTTAGAAATAAAGAAAGATAGATTAGTTAGAAAGAAAGAAAGATAGTTTATTTAGAAAGAAAGATATATTAGTTAGAAAGAAAGATAGATAGAATCGTTAGAAAGAAAGATAGATAGAATCGTTAGAAAGAAAGAAAGAAAGATTAGTTAGAAAGAAAGAAAGATAGTTTAGTTAGAAAGAAAGAAAGATAGATTATTTAGAAAGAAAGATATATTAGTTAGAAAGAAATATAGATTGTTAGAAAGAAAGATAGATAGAATCGTTAGAAAGAAAGATAGATAGAATCGTTAGAAAGAAAGAAAGATAGATTAGTTAGAAAGATAGAAAGATAGATTAGTTAGAAAGAAAGAAAGATAGATTAGTTAGAAAGAAAGATGGATAGATTAGTTAGAAAGAAAGATAGATTAGTTAAAAAGAAAGAAAGATTAGTTAGAAAGAAATAAAGATTAGTTAGAAAGAAAGATGGATTAGTTAGAAAGAAAGAAAGATGGATTAGTTAGAAAGAAAGATTAGTAAGAAAGAAAGAGAAAGAAAGATTAGTAAGAAAGAAAGATAGAAAGAAAGAAAGAGAAAGAAAGATTAGTAAGAAAGAAAGATAGAAAGAAAGAAAGAAAGAAAAATTAGTTAGAAAGAAAGAAAGATAGATAAATTAGTTAGAAAGAAAAAAGATTAGTTAGAAAGAAAGAAAGATTATTAGATAGATAGATAGATAGATAGATAGATAGATAGATAGATAGATAGATAGATAGATAGATAGATAGATAGATAGATAGATAAGTTCATTAGTACATATAGAATGGTTGTTTAATTGAATCTAGGGCTTCAGGGAGTTTAGATTTGAATTTTTGTGTTGTACACTACTGGGCCACCGTAGCCTTGGCTCAATTTGAACTGTTGCTATGAAAGTCAATGGGATTTTTATGGTTTATAATATTATTTTTTAAGAAAACTGAAAGTCAAATCAGTCTGAAAAGATATAGCAACTCGAGTCCGAACAGTCTGAAGGTCTGACCCGAGTTTGGAGTTTGTAGAGTTAAAACTCTAGGAGGAGTTAGAGTCAGAAAATTTTGGTTAAGAAAAAGAAGAAGAAGAATAATAACTAGAAAAAAAAGTTTGATGAGACAAACTTTAAGTTGGCTTGAGAAAGCCGGACCAGAGAGTTTGAATAAGTTTAAAGTAGTTTGAAGTTTGATAGATGGATTAGTTAGAAAGAAAGAATAGTTAGAAAGAAAGAAAATGATTGGTTAGAAAGATAGATACATAATAGATAGATAGAAAGATTAGTGTCAATGAAAGAAAGATTAGTTAGAAAGAAAGATTAGTTAGAAAGATAGATAAAAAGAAAGATTAGTTAGAAAGATAGATAGAAAGAAAGATTAGTCAGAAAGACAGAAATATCGATTTGAAAGAAAGATCAGTAAGAAAGAAAGAAAGAAAGATAAAGTAGTTAAGAAAGAAAGATATATTAGTTAGAAAGAATAGTTAGAAAGAAAAAAGATAGATTAGTAAGAAAGAAAGATAGATTAGTTAGATAGAAAGAAAAATAGATTAGTTAGAAAGAAAGAAAGGATTAGTTAGAAAGAAAGATGGATTTGGTAGAAAGAAAGAAAGAAAAAAGAAAGGATTAGTTAGAAAGAAAGAAAGGATTATTTAGAAAGAAAGATGGATTTGTTAGAAAGAAAGAAATATTAGTTAGAAAGAAAGATGAGTTAGAAAGAAAGAAAGAAAGATAGATTAGTTAGAAATAAAGATAGATAGATTAGTTAGAAAGAAAGATTAGTTAGAAAGAAAGAAAGATTAGTTAGAAAGAAAGAAAGATTAGAAAGAAAGAAAGAAAGAAAGATAGATAAATTAGTTAGAAAGACAAAAGATAGATTAGTTAGAAAGATAGATAGATTAGTTAGAAAGAAAGATTAATTAGAAAGAAAGATAGATTAGTAAGAAAGAAATAAAGAAAGATAGATAGATTAGTTAGAAAGAAAAAAGATAGATTAGTTAGAAAGAAAGAAAGACATTAGTTAGAAAGAAAAAAGAGATTAGTTAGAAAGATAGATAGATTAGTTAGAAAGAAAGATTAATTAGAAAGAAAGATAGATTAGTGAGAAAGAAAGAAAGAAAGACAGATTAGTTAGAAAGAAAGAAAGAAATTAGTTAGAAAGAAAGAGATTAGTTAGAAAGAAAGATAGAGATTAGTTAGAAAGAAAGATAGATAGATAGATTAGTTAGAAAGAAAGATAGATAGATAAGTTAGAAAGAAAGAACGATAGATTAGTTAGAAAGAAAGAACGATAGATTAGTTAGAAAGAAAGAACGATAGATTAATTAGAAAGAAAGATCGATAGATTAGTTAGAAAGAAAGATCGATAGATTAGTTAGAAACACAGATAGATAGATAGGTAGATAGATAGATAGATAGATAGATAGATAGATAGATAGATAGATAGATAGATAGATAGATAGATAGATAGATAGATAGATAGATAGATAGATAGATAGATAGATTAGTTAGAAAGAAAGATAGATAGATTAGTTAGAAAGAAAGATAGATAGATAGAAAGATTAGTTAGAAAGAAAGATATATTAGTTATAAAGAAAGATAGATATATTATTTAGAAAGAAAGAAAGATAGATAGATTAGAAAGAAAGAAAGATTAGTTAGAAAGAAAGAAAGATAGATTTGTTAGAAAGAAAGAAAGATTATTTAGAAAGAATGAAAGAAAGGATTAGTTAGAAAGAAAGATGGATTTGTTAGAAAGAAAGAAAGATGGATTAGTTAGAAAGAAAGAAAGAAAGAAAGGATTAGTTAGAAAGAAAGAAAGAAAGAAAGAAAGAAAGAAAGAAAGAAAGAAAGAAAGAAAGAAAGAAAGAAAAGTTAGAAAGAAAAAAAGATTAGTTAGAAAGAAAGATAGATTAGTTAGAAAGAACGAAATATACATTAGTTAGAAAGAAAGAAAGAAAGATGGATTAGTTAGAAAGAAAGTAAGAAAGAAAGAAAGAAAGGATTAGTTAGAAAGAAAGAAAGAAAGAAAGAAAGAAAGAAAGAAAGAAAGAAAGAAAGAAATAAAGATTAGTTAGAAAGAAAGATAGATTAGTTAGAAAGAACGAAAGATACATTAGTTAGAAAGAAAGAAAGAAAGATGGATTAGTTAGAAATAAAGAAAGATTAGAAAGAAAGAAAGATTAGTTAGAAAGAAAGAAAGATTAGTTAGAAAGAAAGATAGATTAGAAAGAAAGATTAGTTAGAAAGAAAGAAAGATTAGTTAGAAAGAAAGATAGATTAGAAAGAAAGAAAGATTAGTTAGAAAGAAATATTAGTTAGATAGAAAGAAAGATAGATTAGTTAGAAAGAAAGAAAGATTAGTTAGAAAGAAAGAAAGAAAGATTAGTTAGAAAGAAAGAAAGAAAGAAAGAAAGATTAGTTAGAAAGAAAGAAAGAATAGTTAGAAAGAAAGATAGATTAGAAAGAAAGAAAGAAAGAAAGAAAGATGGGTTACTTAGAAAGAAAGAATGATTAGTTAGAAAGAAAGAAAGATTAGTTTGTTAGAAAGAAAGAAAGATAGATTATTTAGAAAGAAAGAAAGATAGATAGATTAGAAAGAAAGAAAGATTAGTTAGAAAGAAAGAAAGATAGATTTGTTAGAAAGAAAGATTAGTTAGAAAGAATGAAAGAAAGAAGGATTAGTTAGAAAGAAAGATGGATTTGTTAGAAAGAAAGAAAGAAAGAAAGAAAGAAAGAAAGAAAGAAAGAAAGAAAGAAAGAAAGAAAGAAAGAAAGAAAGAAAGAAAAAAGTTAGAAAGAAAAAAAGATTAGTTAGAAAGAAAGATAGATTAGTTAGAAAGAACGAAAGATACATTAGTTAGAAAGAAAGAAAGAAAGATGGATTAGTTAGAAAGAAAGAAAGAAAGAAAGAAAGAAAGAAAGGATTAGTTAGAAAGAAAGAAAGAAAGATGGATTAGTTAGAAAGAAAGATGGATTAGTTAGAAAGAAAGATTAGTTAGAAAGAAAGAAAGATAGATTATTTAGAAAGAAAGATAGATTAGTTAGAAAGAAAGAAAGATACATTTGTTAGAAAGAAAGAAAGATAGATTAGTTATAAAGAAAGATGGATTTGTTAGAAAAAAATAAAGATTAGTTAGAAAGAAAGATAGATAGATTAGTTAGAAAGAAAGAAAGATGGATTAGTTAGAAAGATAGATAGATTAGTTAGAAAGAAAGAAAGATTTGTTAGAAAGAAAGAAAGATAGATAGATTATTTAGAAAGAAAGATAGATTAGTTAGAAAGAAAGATACATTAGTTAGAAAGAAAGAAAGATAGATTAGTTAGAAAGAAAGAAAGATTAGTTAGAAACAAAGAAAGATAGATAGATTAGTTAGAAAGAAAGACAGATTAGTTAGAAAGAAAAAGATTAGTTAGAAAGAAAGATGGATTTGTTAGAAAAAAAGAAAGATTAGTTAGAAAGAAAGAAAGATGGATTAGTTAGAAAGAAAGAAAGATTAGTTAGAAGGAAAGAAAGAGAACGAAAGATAGCTTAGTTAGAAAGATTAGTTAGAAAGAAAGGAAGATAGATAAGTTAGAAAGAAAGAAAGAAAGAAAGAAAGAAAGAAAAAAGAAAGAAAGAAAGATTAGTTAGAAAGAAAGATAGGTTAGTTAGAAAGAAAGATAGATAGATTAGTTAAAATTAAAGATAGATAGATTAGTTAAAAAGAAAGAAAGATTAGTTAGAAATAAAGAAAGATAGATTAGTTAGAAAGAAAGAAAGATAGTTTATTTAGAAAGAAAGATATATTAGTTAGAAAGAAAGATAGATAGAATCGTTAGAAAGATAGATAGAATCGTTAGAAAGAAAGAAAGAAAGATTAGTTAGAAAGAAAGAAAGATAGTTTAGTTAGAAAGAAAGAAAGATAGATTATTTAGAAAGAAAGATATATTAGTTAGAAAGAAATATAGATTGTTAGAAAGAAAGATAGATAGAATCGTTAGAAAGAAAGATAGATAGAATCGTTTGAAAGAAAGAAAGATAGATTAGTTAGAAAGATAGAAAGATAGATTAGTTAGAAAGAAAGAAAGATAGATTAGTTAGAAAGAAAGATGGATAGATTAGTTAGAAAGAAAGATAGATAGATTAGTTAAAAAGAAAGAAAGATTAGTTAGAAAGAAATAAAGATTAGTTAGAAAGAAAGATGGATTAGTTAGAAAGAAAGAAAGATGGATTAGTTAGAAAGAAAGATTAGTAAGAAAGAAAGAGAAAGAAAGATTAGTAAGAAAGAAAAATAGAAAGAAAGAAAGAAAGAGAAAGAAAGATTAGTAAGAAAGAAAGATAGAAAGAAAGAAAGAAAGAAAAATTAGTTAGAAAGAAAGAAAGATAGATAAATTAGTTAGAAAGAAAAAAGATTAGTTAGAAAGAAAGAAAGATTATTAGATAGATAGATAGATAGATAGATAGATAGATAGATAGATAAATAGATAGATAGATAGATAGATAGATAGATAGATAGATAGATAGATAGATAGATAGATAGATAGATAAGTTCATTAGTACATATAGAATGGTTGTTTAATTGAGTCTAGGGCTTCAGGGAGTTTAGATTTGAATTTTTGTGTTGTACACTACTGGGCCACCGTAGCCTTGGCTCAATTTGAACTGTTGCTATGAAAGTCAATGGGATTTTTATGGTTTATAATATTAATTTTTAAGAAAACTGAAAGTCAAATCAGTCTGAAAAGATATAGCAACTCGAGTCCGAACAGTCTGAAGGTCTGACCCGAGTTTGGAGTTTGTAGAGTTAAAACTCTAGGAGGAGTTAGAGTCAGAAAATTTTGGTTAAGAAAAAGAAGAAGAAGAATAATAACTAGAAAAAAAAGTTTGATGAGACAAACTTTAAGTTGGCTTGAGAAAGCCGGACCAGAGAGTTTGAATAAGTTTAAAGTAGTTTGAAGTTTGATAGATGGATTAGTTAGAAAGAAAGAATAGTTAGAAAGAAAGAAAATGATTGGTTAGAAAGATAGATAAATAATAGATAGATAGAAAGATTAGTGTCAATGAAAGAAAGATTAGTTAGAAAGAAAGATTAGTTAGAAAGATAGATAAAAAGAAAGATTAGTTAGAAAGATAGATAGAAAGAAAGATTAGTCAGAAAGACAGAAATATCGATTTGAAAGAAAGATCAGTAAGAAAGAAAGAAAGAAAGATAAAGTAGTTAAGAAAGAAAGATATATTAGTTAGAAAGAATAGTTAGAAAGAAAAAAGATAGATTAGTAAGAAAGAAAGATAGATTAGTTAGATAGAAAGAAAAATAGATTAGTTAGAAAGAAAGAAAGGATTAGTTAGAAAGAAAGATGGATTTGGTAGAAAGAAAGAAAGAAAGAAAGAAAGGATTAGTTAGAAAGAAAGAAAGGATTATTTAGAAAGAAAGATGGATTTGTTAGAAAGAAAGAAATATTAGTTAGAAAGAAAGATGAGTTAGAAAGAAAGAAAGAAAGATAGATTAGTTAGAAATAAAGATAGATAGATTAGTTAGAAAGAAAGATTAGTTAGAAAGAAAGAAAGATTAGTTAGAAAGAAAGAAAGATTAGAAAGAAAGAAAGAAAGAAAGATAGATAGATAAATTAGTTAGAAAGACAAAAGATAGATTAGTTAGAAAGATAGATAGATTAGTTAGAAAGAAAGATTAATTAGAAAGAAAGATAGATTAGTAAGAAAGAAATAAAGAAAGATAGATAGATTAGTTAGAAAGAAAAAAGATAGATTAGTTAGAAAGAAAGAAAGACATTAGTTAGAAAGAAAAAAGAGATTAGTTAGAAAGATAGATAGATTAGTTAGAAAGAAAGATTAATTAGAAAGAAAGATAGATTAGTGTGAAAGAAAGAAAGAAAGACAGATTAGTTAGAAAGAAAGAAAGAAATTAGTTAGAAAGAA
Source organism: Gila orcuttii (assembly GCA_026230005.1). Classification (NCBI taxonomy): domain Eukaryota; kingdom Metazoa; phylum Chordata; class Actinopteri; order Cypriniformes; family Leuciscidae; genus Gila; species Gila orcuttii. Next base: position 6,208,840 of record JAPDVR010000007.1, on the reverse strand, counting down.
AGAGATTAGTTAGAAAGAAAGATAGAGATTAGTTAGAAAGAAAGATAGATAGATAGATTAGTTAGAAAGAAAGATAGATAGATAAGTTAGAAAGAAAGAACGATAGATTAGTTAGAAAGAAAGAACGATAGATTAGTTAGAAAGAAAGAACGATAGATTAATTAGAAAGAAAGATCGATAGATTAGTTAGAAAGAAAGATCGATAGATTAGTTAGAAACACAGATAGATAGATAGGTAGATAGATGATAGATAGATAGATAGATAGATAGATAGATAGATAGATAGATAGATAGATAGATAGATAGATAGATAGATAGATTAGTTAGAAAGAAAGATAGATAGATTAGTTAGAAAGAAAGATAGATAGATAGAAAGATTAGTTAGAAAGAAAGATATATTAGTTATAAAGAAAGATAGATATATTATTTAGAAAGAAAGAAAGATAGATAGATTAGAAAGAAAGAAAGATTAGTTAGAAAGAAAGAAAGATAGATTTGTTAGAAAGAAAGAAAGATTATTTAGAAAGAATGAAAGAAAGGATTAGTTAGAAAGAAAGATGGATTTGTTAGAAAGAAAGAAAGATGGATTAGTTAGAAAGAAAGAAAGAAAGAAAGGATTAGTTAGAAAGAAAGAAAGAAAGAAAGAAAGAAAGAAAAGTTAGAAATAAAAAAAGATTAGTTAGAAAGAAAGATAGATTAGTTAGAAAGAACGAAATATACATTAGTTAGAAAGAAAGAAAGAAAGATGGATTAGTTAGAAAGAAAGTAAGAAAGAAAGAAAGAAAGGATTAGTTAGAAAGAAAGAAAGAAAGAAAGAAAGAAAGAAAGAAAGAAAGAAAGAAAGAAAGAAAGAAAGAAAGAAAGAAAGAAAGAAAAAAAGATTAGTTAGAAAGAAAGATAGATTAGTTAGAAAGAACGAAAGATACATTAGTTAGAAAGAAAGAAAGAAAGATGGATTAGTTAGAAATAAAGAAAGATTAGAAAGAAAGAAAGAAAGATTAGTTAGAAAGAAAGAAAGATTAGTTAGAAATAAAGAGAGATTAGAAAGAAAGAAAGATTAGTTAGAAAGAAAGAAAGATTAGTTAGAAAGAAAGATAGATTAGAAAGAAAGAAAGATTAGTTAGAAAGAAATATTAGTTAGATAGAAAGAAAGATAGATTAGTTAGAAAGAAAGAAAGATTAGTTAGAAAGAAAGAAAGAAAGATTAGTTAGAAAGAAAGAAAGAAAGAAAGATTAGTTAGAAAGAAAGAAAGAATAGTTAGAAAGAAAGATAGACTAGAAAGAAAGAAAGAAAGATGGGTTACTTAGAAAGAAAGAATGATTAGTTAGAAAGAAAGAAAGATTAGTTTGTTAGAAAGAAAGAAAGATAGATTATTTAGAAAGAAAGAAAGATAGATAGATTAGAAAGAAAGAAAGATTAGTTAGAAAGAAAGAAAGATAGATTTGTTAGAAAGAAAGATTAGTTAGAAAGAATGAAAGAAAGAAGGATTAGTTAGAAAGAAAGATGGATTTGTTAGAAAGAAAGAAAGAAAGAAAGAAAGAAAGAAAGAAAGAAAAAAAGAAAGAAAGAAAGAAAAAAGTTAGAAAGAAAAAAAGATTAGTTAGAAAGAAAGATAGATTAGTTAGAAAGAACGAAAGATACATTAGTTAGAAAGAAAGAAAGAAAGATGGATTAGTTAGAAAGAAAGAAAGAAAGAAAGAAAGAAAGAAAGAAAGGATTAGTTAGAAAGAAAGAAAGAAAGAAAGAAAGATGGATTAGTTAGAAAGAAAGATGGATTAGTTAGAAAGAAAGATTAGTTAGAAAGAAAGAAAGATAGATTATTTAGAAAGAAAGATAGATTAGTTAGAAAGAAAGAAAGATACATTTGTTAGAAAGAAAGAAAGATAGATTAGTTATAAAGAAAGATGGATTTGTTAGAAAAAAATAAAGATTAGTTAGAAAGAAAGATAGATAGATTAGTTAGAAAGAAAGAAAGATGGATTAGTTAGAAAGATAGATAGATTAGTTAGAAAGAAAGAAAGATTTGTTAGAAAGAAAGAAAGATAGATAGATTATTTAGAAAGAAAGATAGATTAGTTAGAAAGAAAGATACATTAGTTAGAAAGAAAGAAAGATAGATTAGTTAGAAAGAAAGAAAGATTAGTTAGAAACAAAGAAAGATAGATAGATTAGTTAGAAAGAAAGACAGATTAGTTAGAAAGAAAAAGATTAGTTAGAAAGAAAGATGGATTTGTTAGAAAAAAGAAAGATTAGTTAGAAAGAAAGAAAGATGGATTAGTTAGAAAGAAAGAAAGAAAGATTAGTTAGAAGGAAAGAAAGAGAACGAAAGATAGCTTAGTTAGAAAGATTAGTTAGAAAGAAAGGAAGATAGATAAGTTAGAAAGAAAGAAAGAAAGAAAGAAAGAAAGAAAGAAAGAAAGAAAAAAGAAAGAAAGAAAGAAAGATTAGTTAGAAAGAAAGATAGGTTAGTTAGAAAGAAAGATAGATAGATTAGTTAAAAAGAAAGATAGATAGATTAGTTAAAAAGAAAGAAAGATTAGTTAGAAATAAAGAAAGATAGATTAGTTAGAAAGAAAGAAAGATAGTTTATTTAGAAAGAAAGATATATTAGTTAGAAAGAAAGATAGATAGAATCGTTAGAAAGAAAGATAGATAGAATCGTTAGAAAGAAAGAAAGAAAGATTAGTTAGAAAGAAAGAAAGATAGTTTAGTTAGAAAGAAAGAAAGATAGATTATTTAGAAAGAAAGATATATTAGTTAGAAAGAAATATAGATTGTTAGAAAGAAAGATAGATAGAATCGTTCGAAAGAAAGATAGATAGAATCGTTAGAAAGAAAGAAAGATAGATTAGTTAGAAAGATAGAAAGATAGATTAGTTAGAAAGAAAGAAAGATAGATTAGTTAGAAAGAAAGATGGATAGATTAGTTAGAAAGAAAGATAGATTAGTTAAAAAGAAAGAAAGATTAGTTAGAAAGAAATAAAGATTAGTTAGAAAGAAAGATGGATTAGTTAGAAAGAAAGAAAGATGGATTAGTTAGAAAGAAAGATTAGTAAGAAAGAAAGAGAAAGAAAGATTAGTAAGAAAGAAAGATAGAAAGAAAGAAAGAGAAAGAAAGATTAGTAAGAAAGAAAGATAGAAAGAAAGAAAGAAAGAAAAATTAGTTAGAAAGAAAGAAAGATAGATAAATTAGTTAGAAAGAAAAAAGATTAGTTAGAAAGAAAGAAAGATTATTAGATAGATAGATAGATAGATAGATAGATAGATAGATAGATAGATAGATAGATAGATAGATAGATAAGTTCATTAGTACATATAGAATGGTTGTTTAATTGAATCTAGGGCTTCAGGGAGTTTAGATTTGAATTTTTGTGTTGTACACTACTGGGCCACCGTAGCCTTGGCTCAATTTGAACTGTTGCTATGAAAGTCAATGGGATTTTTATGGTTTATAATATTAATTTTTAAGAAAACTGAAAGTCAAATCAGTCTGAAAAGATATAGCAACTCGAGTCCGAACAGTCTGAAGGTCTGACCCGAGTTTGGAGTTTGTAGAGTTAAAACTCTAGGAGGAGTTAGAGTCAGAAAATTTTGGTTAAGAAAAAGAAGAAGAAGAATAATAACTAGAAAAAAAAGTTTGATGAGACAAACTTTAAGTTGGCTTGAGAAAGCCGGACCAGAGAGTTTGAATAAGTTTAAAGTAGTTTGAAGTTTGATAGATGGATTAGTTAGAAAGAAAGAATAGTTAGAAAGAAAGAAAATGATTGGTTAGAAAGATAGATAAATAATAGATAGATAGAAAGATTAGTGTCAATGAAAGAAAGATTAGTTAGAAAGAAAGATTAGTTAGAAAGATAGATAAAAAGAAAGATTAGTTAGAAAGATAGATAGAAAGAAAGATTAGTCAGAAAGACAGAAATATCGATTTGAAAGAAAGATCAGTAAGAAAGAAAGAAAGAAAGATAAAGTAGTTAAGAAAGAAAGATATATTAGTTAGAAAGAATAGTTAGAAAGAAAAAAGATAGATTAGTAAGAAAGAAAGATAGATTAGTTAGATAGAAAGAAAAATAGATTAGTTAGAAAGAAAGAAAGGATTAGTTAGAAAGAAAGATGGATTTGGTAGAAAGAAAGAAAGAAAAAAGAAAGGATTAGTTAGAAAGAAAGAAAGGATTATTTAGAAAGAAAGATGGATTTGTTAGAAAGAAAGAAATATTAGTTAGAAAGAAAGATGAGTTAGAAAGAAAGAAAGAAAGATAGATTAGTTAGAAATAAAGATAGATAGATTAGTTAGAAAGAAAGATTAGTTAGAAAGAAAGAAAGATTAGTTAGAAAGAAAGAAAGATTAGAAAGAAAGAAAGAAAGAAAGATAGATAAATTAGTTAGAAAGACAAAAGATAGATTAGTTAGAAAGATAGATAGATTAGTTAGAAAGAAAGATTAATTAGAAAGAAAGATAGATTAGTAAGAAAGAAATAAAGAAAGATAGATAGATTAGTTAGAAAGAAAAAAGATAGATTAGTTAGAAAGAAAGAAAGACATTAGTTAGAAAGAAAAAAGAGATTAGTTAGAAAGATAGATAGATTAGTTAGAAAGAAAGATTAATTAGAAAGAAAGATAGATTAGTGAGAAAGAAAGAAAGAAAGACAGATTAGTTAGAAAGAAAGAAAGAAATTAGTTAGAAAGAAAGAGATTAGTTAGAAAGAAAGATAGAGATTAGTTAGAAAGAAAGATAGATAGATAGATTAGTTAGAAAGAAAGATAGATAGATAAGTTAGAAAGAAAGAACGATAGATTAGTTAGAAAGAAAGAACGATAGATTAGTTAGAAAGAAAGAACGATAGATTAATTAGAAAGAAAGATCGATAGATTAGTTAGAAAGAAAGATCGATAGATTAGTTAGAAACACAGATAGATAGATAGGTAGATAGATAGATAGATAGATAGATAGATAGATAGATAGATAGATAGATAGATAGATAGATAGATAGATAGATAGATAGATAGATTAGTTAGAAAGAAAGATAGATAGATTAGTTAGAAAGAAAGATAGATAGATAGAAAGATTAGTTAGAAAGAAAGATATATTAGTTATAAAGAAAGATAGATATATTATTTAGAAAGAAAGAAAGATAGATAGATTAGAAAGAAAGAAAGATTAGTTAGAAAGAAAGAAAGATAGATTTGTTAGAAAGAAAGAAAGATTATTTAGAAAGAATGAAAGAAGGGATTAGTTAGAAAGAAAGATGGATTTGTTAGAAAGAAAGAAAGATGGATTAGTTAGAAAGAAAGAAAGAAAGAAAGGATTAGTTAGAAAGAAAGAAAGAAAGAAAGAAAGAAAGAAAGAAAGAAAGAAAGAAAGAAAGAAAGAAAGAAAAGTTAGAAAGAAAAAAAGATTAGTTAGAAAGAAAGATAGATTAGTTAGAAAGAACGAAATATACATTAGTTAGAAAGAAAGAAAGAAAGATGGATTAGTTAGAAAGAAAGTAAGAAAGAAAGAAAGAAAGGATTAGTTAGAAAGAAAGAAAGAAAGAAAGAAAGAAAGAAAGAAAGAAAGAAAGAAAGAAAGAAATAAAGATTAGTTAGAAAGAAAGATAGATTAGTTAGAAAGAACGAAAGATACATTAGTTAGAAAGAAAGAAAGAAAGATGGATTAGTTAGAAATAAAGAAAGATTAGAAAGAAAGAAAGATTAGTTAGAAAGAAAGAAAGATTAGTTAGAAAGAAAGATAGATTAGAAAGAAAGATTAGTTAGAAAGAAAGAAAGATTAGTTAGAAAGAAAGATAGATTAGAAAGAAAGAAAGATTAGTTAGAAAGAAATATTAGTTAGATAGAAAGAAAGATAGATTAGTTAGAAAGAAAGAAAGATTAGTTAGAAAGAAAGAAAGAAAGATTAGTTAGAAAGAAAGAAAGAAAGAAAGAAAGATTAGTTAGAAAGAAAGAAAGAATAGTTAGAAAGAAAGATAGATTAGAAAGAAAGAAAGAAAGAAAGAAAGATGGGTTACTTAGAAAGAAAGAATGATTAGTTAGAAAGAAAGAAAGATTAGTTTGTTAGAAAGAAAGAAAGATAGATTATTTAGAAAGAAAGAAAGATAGATAGATTAGAAAGAAAGAAAGATTAGTTAGAAAGAAAGAAAGATAGATTTGTTAGAAAGAAAGATTAGTTAGAAAGAATGAAAGAAAGAAGGATTAGTTAGAAAGAAAGATGGATTTGTTAGAAAGAAAGAAAGAAAGAAAGAAAGAAAGAAAGAAAGAAAGAAAGAAAAAAGTTAGAAAGAAAAAAAGATTAGTTAGAAAGAAAGATAGATTAGTTAGAAAGAACGAAAGATACATTAGTTAGAAAGAAAGAAAGAAAGATGGATTAGTTAGAAAGAAAGAAAGAAAGAAAGAAAGAAAGAAAGGATTAGTTAGAAAGAAAGAAAGAAAGATGGATTAGTTAGAAAGAAAGATGGATTAGTTAGAAAGAAAGATTAGTTAGAAAGAAAGAAAGATAGATTATTTAGAAAGAAAGATAGATTAGTTAGAAAGAAAGAAAGATACATTTGTTAGAAAGAAAGAAAGATAGATTAGTTATAAAGAAAGATGGATTTGTTAGAAAAAAATAAAGATTAGTTAGAAAGAAAGATAGATAGATTAGTTAGAAAGAAAGAAAGATGGATTAGTTAGAAAGATAGATAGATTAGTTAGAAAGAAAGAAAGATTTGTTAGAAAGAAAGAAAGATAGATAGATTATTTAGAAAGAAAGATAGATTAGTTAGAAAGAAAGATACATTAGTTAGAAAGAAAGAAAGATAGATTAGTTAGAAAGAAAGAAAGATTAGTTAGAAACAAAGAAAGATAGATAGATTAGTTAGAAAGAAAGACAGATTAGTTAGAAAGAAAAAGATTAGTTAGAAAGAAAGATGGATTTGTTAGAAAAAAAGAAAGATTAGTTAGAAAGAAAGAAAGATGGATTAGTTAGAAAGAAAGAAAGAAAGATTAGTTAGAAGGAAAGAAAGAGAACGAAAGATAGCTTAGTTAGAAAGATTAGTTAGAAAGAAAGGAAGATAGATAAGTTAGAAAGAAAGAAAGAAAGAAAGAAAGAAAGAAAAAAGAAAGAAAGAAAGATTAGTTAGAAAGAAAGATAGGTTAGTTAGAAAGAAAGATAGATAGATTAGTTAAAAAGAAAGATAGATAGATTAGTTAAAAAGAAAGAAAGATTAGTTAGAAATAAAGAAAGATAGATTAGTTAGAAAGAAAGAAAGATAGTTTATTTAGAAAGAAAGATATATTAGTTAGAAAGAAAGATAGATAGAATCGTTAGAAAGAAAGATAGATAGAATCGTTAGAAAGAAAGAAAGAAAGATTAGTTAGAAAAAAAGAAAGATAGTTTAGTTAGAAAGAAAGAAAGATAGATTATTTAGAAAGAAAGATATATTAGTTAGAAGGAAATATAGATTGTTAGAAAGAAAGATAGATAGAATCGTTAGAAAGAAAGATAGATAGAATCGTTAGAAAGAAAGAAAGATAGATTAGTTAGAAAGATAGAAAGATAGATTAGTTAGAAAGAAAGAAAGATAGATTAGTTAGAAAGAAAGATGGATAGATTAGTTAGAAAGAAAGATAGATAGATTAGTTAAAAAGAAAGAAAGATTAGTTAGAAAGAAATAAAGATTAGTTAGAAAGAAAGATGGATTAGTTAGAAAGAAAGAAAGATGGATTAGTTAGAAAGAAAGATTAGTAAGAAAGAAAGAGAAAGAAAGATTAGTAAGAAAGAAAGATAGAAAGAAAGAAAGAGAAAGAAAGATTAGTAAGAAAGAAAGATAGAAAGAAAGAAAGAAAGAAAGAAAAATTAGTTAGAAAGAAAGAAAGATAGATAAATTAGTTAGAAAGAAAAAAGATTAGTTAGAAAGAAAGAAAGATTATTAGATAGATAGATAGATAGATAGATAGATAGATAGATAGATAGATAGATAGATAGATAGATAAATAGATAGATAGATAGATAGATAGATAGATAGATAGATAGATAGATAGATAGATAGATAAGTTCATTAGTACATATAGAATGGTTGTTTAATTGAATCTAGGGCTTCAGGGAGTTTAGATTTGAATTTTTGTGTTGTACACTACTGGGCCACCGTAGCCTTGGCTCAATTTGAACTGTTGCTATGAAAGTCAATGGGATTTTTATGGTTTATAATATTAATTTTTAAGAAAACTGAAAGTCAAATCAGTCTGAAAAGATATAGCAACTCGAGTCCGAACAGTCTGAAGGTCTGACCCGAGTTTGGAGTTTGTAGAGTTAAAACTCTAGGAGGAGTTAGAGTCAGAAAATTTTGGTTAAGAAAAAGAAGAAGAAGAATAATAACTAGAAAAAAAAGTTTGATGAGACAAACTTTAAGTTGGCTTGAGAAAGCCGGACCAGAGAGTTTGAATAAGTTTAAAGTAGTTTGAAGTTTGATAGATGGATTAGTTAGAAAGAAAGAATAGTTAGAAAGAAAGAAAATGATTGGTTAGAAAGATAGATAAATAATAGATAGATAGAAAGATTAGTGTCAATGAAAGAAAGATTAGTTAGAAAGAAAGATTAGTTAGAAAGATAGATAAAAAGAAAGATTAGTTAGAAAGATAGATAGAAAGAAAGATTAGTCAGAAAGACAGAAATATCGATTTGAAAGAAAGATCAGTAAGAAAGAAAGAAAGAAAGATAAAGTAGTTAAGAAAGAAAGATATATTAGTTAGAAAGAATAGTTAGAAAGAAAAAAGATAGATTAGTAAGAAAGAAAGATAGATTAGTTAGATAGAAAGAAAAATAGATTAGTTAGAAAGAAAGAAAGGATTAGTTAGAAAGAAAGATGGATTTGGTAGAAAGAAAGAAAGAAAAAAGAAAGGATTAGTTAGAAAGAAAGAAAGGATTATTTAGAAAGAAAGATGGATTTGTTAGAAAGAAAGAAATATTAGTTAGAAAGAAAGATGAGTTAGAAAGAAAGAAAGAAAGATAGATTAGTTAGAAATAAAGATAGATAGATTAGTTAGAAAGAAAGATTAGTTAGAAAGAAAGAAAGATTAGTTAGAAAGAAAGAAAGATTAGAAAGAAAGAAAGAAAGAAAGATAGATAAATTAGTTAGAAAGACAAAAGATAGATTAGTTAGAAAGATAGATAGATTAGTTAGAAAGAAAGATTAATTAGAAAGAAAGATAGATTAGTAAGAAAGAAATAAAGAAAGATAGATAGATTAGTTAGAAAGAAAAAAGATAGATTAGTTAGAAAGAAAGAAAGACATTAGTTAGAAAGAAAAAAGAGATTAGTTAGAAAGATAGATAGATTAGTTAGAAAGAAAGATTAATTAGAAAGAAAGATAGATTAGTGAGAAAGAAAGAAAGAAAGACAGATTAGTTAGAAAGAAAGAAAGAAATTAGTTAGAAAGAAAGAGATTAGTTAGAAAGAAAGATAGAGATTAGTTAGAAAGAAAGATAGATAGATAGATTAGTTAGAAAGAAAGATAGATAGATAAGTTAGAAAGAAAGAACGATAGATTAGTTAGAAAGAAAGAACGATAGATTAGTTAGAAAGAAAGAACGATAGATTAATTAGAAAGAAAGATCGATAGATTAGTTAGAAAGAAAGATCGATAGATTAGTTAGAAACACAGATAGATAGATAGGTAGATAGATAGATAGATAGATAGATAGATAGATAGATAGATAGATAGATAGATAGATAGATAGATAGATAGATAGATAGATAGATTAGTTAGAAAGAAAGATAGATAGATTAGTTAGAAAGAAAGATAGATAGATAGAAAGATTAGTTAGAAAGAAAGATATATTAGTTATAAAGAAAGATAGATATATTATTTAGAAAGAAAGAAAGATAGATAGATTAGAAAGAAAGAAAGATTAGTTAGAAAGAAAGAAAGATAGATTTGTTAGAAAGAAAGAAAGATTATTTAGAAAGAATGAAAGAAGGGATTAGTTAGAAAGAAAGATGGATTTGTTAGAAAGAAAGAAAGATGGATTAGTTAGAAAGAAAGAAAGAAAGAAAGGATTAGTTAGAAAGAAAGAAAGAAAGAAAGAAAGAAAGAAAGAAAGAAAGAAAGAAAGAAAGAAAGAAAAGTTAGAAAGAAAAAAAGATTAGTTAGAAAGAAAGATAGATTAGTTAGAAAGAACGAAATATACATTAGTTAGAAAGAAAGAAAGAAAGATGGATTAGTTAGAAAGAAAGTAAGAAAGAAAGAAAGAAAGGATTAGTTAGAAAGAAAGAAAGAAAGAAAGAAAGAAAGAAAGAAAGAAAGAAAGAAAGAAAGAAAGAAATAAAGATTAGTTAGAAAGAAAGATAGATTAGTTAGAAAGAACGAAAGATACATTAGTTAGAAAGAAAGAAAGAAAGATGGATTAGTTAGAAATAAAGAAAGATTAGAAAGAAAGAAAGATTAGTTAGAAAGAAAGAAAGATTAGTTAGAAAGAAAGATAGATTAGAAAGAAAGATTAGTTAGAAAGAAAGAAAGATTAGTTAGAAAGAAAGATAGATTAGAAAGAAAGAAAGATTAGTTAGAAAGAAATATTAGTTAGATAGAAAGAAAGATAGATTAGTTAGAAAGAAAGAAAGATTAGTTAGAAAGAAAGAAAGAAAGATTAGTTAGAAAGAAAGAAAGAAAGAAAGAAAGAAAGATTAGTTAGAAAGAAAGAAAGAATAGTTAGAAAGAAAGATAGATTAGAAAGAAAGAAAGAAAGAAAGAAAGATGGGTTACTTAGAAAGAAAGAATGATTAGTTAGAAAGAAAGAAAGATTAGTTTGTTAGAAAGAAAGAAAGATAGATTATTTAGAAAGAAAGAAAGATAGATAGATTAGAAAGAAAGAAAGATTAGTTAGAAAGAAAGAAAGATAGATTTGTTAGAAAGAAAGATTAGTTAGAAAGAATGAAAGAAAGAAGGATTAGTTAGAAAGAAAGATGGATTTGTTAGAAAGAAAGAAAGAAAGAAAGAAAGAAAGAAAGAAAGAAAGAAAGAAAGAAAGAAAAAAGTTAGAAAGAAAAAAAGATTAGTTAGAAAGAAAGATAGATTAGTTAGAAAGAACGAAAGATACATTAGTTAGAAAGAAAGAAAGAAAGATGGATTAGTTAGAAAGAAAGAAAGAAAGAAAGAAAGAAAGAAAGAAAGGATTAGTTAGAAAGAAAGAAAGAAAGATGGATTAGTTAGAAAGAAAGATGGATTAGTTAGAAAGAAAGATTAGTTAGAAAGAAAGAAAGATAGATTATTTAGAAAGAAAGATAGATTAGTTAGAAAGAAAGAAAGATACATTTGTTAGAAAGAAAGAAAGATAGATTAGTTATAAAGAAAGATGGATTTGTTAGAAAAAAATAAAGATTAGTTAGAAAGAAAGATAGATAGATTAGTTAGAAAGAAAGAAAGATGGATTAGTTAGAAAGATAGATAGATTAGTTAGAAAGAAAGAAAGATTTGTTAGAAAGAAAGAAAGATAGATAGATTATTTAGAAAGAAAGATAGATTAGTTAGAAAGAAAGATACATTAGTTAGAAAGAAAGAAAGATAGATTAGTTAGAAAGAAAGAAAGATTAGTTAGAAACAAAGAAAGATAGATAGATTAGTTAGAAAGAAAGACAGATTAGTTAGAAAGAAAAAGATTAGTTAGAAAGAAAGATGGATTTGTTAGAAAAAAAGAAAGATTAGTTAGAAAGAAAGAAAGATGGATTAGTTAGAAAGAAAGAAAGAAAGATTAGTTAGAAGGAAAGAAAGAGAACGAAAGATAGCTTAGTTAGAAAGATTAGTTAGAAAGAAAGGAAGATAGATAAGTTAGAAAGAAAGAAAGAAAGAAAGAAAGAAAGAAAAAAGAAAGAAAGAAAGATTAGTTAGAAAGAAAGATAGGTTAGTTAGAAAGAAAGATAGATAGATTAGTTAAAAAGAAAGATAGATAGATTAGTTAAAAAGAAAGAAAGATTAGTTAGAAATAAAGAAAGATAGATTAGTTAGAAAGAAAGAAAGATAGTTTATTTAGAAAGAAAGATATATTAGTTAGAAAGAAAGATAGATAGAATCGTTAGAAAGAAAGATAGATAGAATCGTTAGAAAGAAAGAAAGAAAGATTAGTTAGAAAAAAAGAAAGATAGTTTAGTTAGAAAGAAAGAAAGATAGATTATTTAGAAAGAAAGATATATTAGTTAGAAGGAAATATAGATTGTTAGAAAGAAAGATAGATAGAATCGTTAGAAAGAAAGATAGATAGAATCGTTAGAAAGAAAGAAAGATAGATTAGTTAGAAAGATAGAAAGATAGATTAGTTAGAAAGAAAGAAAGATAGATTAGTTAGAAAGAAAGATGGATAGATTAGTTAGAAAGAAAGATAGATAGATTAGTTAAAAAGAAAGAAAGATTAGTTAGAAAGAAATAAAGATTAGTTAGAAAGAAAGATGGATTAGTTAGAAAGAAAGAAAGATGGATTAGTTAGAAAGAAAGATTAGTAAGAAAGAAAGAGAAAGAAAGATTAGTAAGAAAGAAAGATAGAAAGAAAGAAAGAGAAAGAAAGATTAGTAAGAAAGAAAGATAGAAAGAAAGAAAGAAAGAAAGAAAAATTAGTTAGAAAGAAAGAAAGATAGATAAATTAGTTAGAAAGAAAAAAGATTAGTTAGAAAGAAAGAAAGATTATTAGATAGATAGATAGATAGATAGATAGATAGATAGATAGATAGATAGATAGATAGATAGATAAATAGATAGATAGATAGATAGATAGATAGATAGATAGATAGATAGATAGATAGATAAGTTCATTAGTACATATAGAATGGTTGTTTAATTGAATCTAGGGCTTCAGGGAGTTTAGATTTGAATTTTTGTGTTGTACACTACTGGGCCACCGTAGCCTTGGCTCAATTTGAACTGTTGCTATGAAAGTCAATGGGATTTTTATGGTTTATAATATTAATTTTTAAGAAAACTGAAAGTCAAATCAGTCTGAAAAGATATAGCAACTCGAGTCCGAACAGTCTGAAGGTCTGACCCGAGTTTGGAGTTTGTAGAGTTAAAACTCTAGGAGGAGTTAGAGTCAGAAAATTTTGGTTAAGAAAAAGAAGAAGAAGAATAATAACTAGAAAAAAAAGTTTGATGAGACAAACTTTAAGTTGGCTTGAGAAAGCCGGACCAGAGAGTTTGAATAAGTTTAAAGTAGTTTGAAGTTTGATAGATGGATTAGTTAGAAAGAAAGAATAGTTAGAAAGAAAGAAAATGATTGGTTAGAAAGATAGATAAATAATAGATAGATAGAAAGATTAGTGTCAATGAAAGAAAGATTAGTTAGAAAGAAAGATTAGTTAGAAAGATAGATAAAAAGAAAGATTAGTTAGAAAGATAGATAGAAAGAAAGATTAGTCAGAAAGACAGAAATATCGATTTGAAAGAAAGATCAGTAAGAAAGAAAGAAAGAAAGATAAAGTAGTTAAGAAAGAAAGATATATTAGTTAGAAAGAATAGTTAGAAAGAAAAAAGATAGATTAGTAAGAAAGAAAGATAGATTAGTTAGATAGAAATAAAAATAGATTAGTTAGAAAGAAAGAAAGGATTAGTTAGAAAGAAAGATGGATTTGGTAGAAAGAAAGAAAGAAAGAAAGAAAGGATTAGTTAGAAAGAAAGAAAGGATTATTTAGAAAGAAAGATGGATTTGTTAGAAAGAAAGAAATATTAGTTAGAAAGAAAGATGAGTTAGAAAGAAAGAAAGAAAGATAGATTAGTTAGAAATAAAGATAGATAGATTAGTTAGAAAGAAAGATTAGTTAGAAAGAAAGAAAGATTAGTTAGAAAGAAAGAAAGATTAGAAAGAAAGAAAGAAAGAAAGAAAGAAAGAAAGATAGATAAATTAGTTAGAAAGACAAAAGATAGATTAGTTAGAAAGATAGATAGATTAGTTAGAAAGAAAGATTAATTAGAAAGAAAGATAGATTAGTAAGAAAGAAATAAAGAAAGATAGATAGATTAGTTAGAAAGAAAAAAGATAGATTAGTTAGAAAGAAAGAAAGACATTAGTTAGAAAGAAAAAAGAGATTAGTTAGAAAGATAGATAGATTAGTTAGAAAGAAAGATTAATTAGAAAGAAAGATAGATTAGTGAGAAAGAAAGAAAGAAAGACAGATTAGTTAGAAAGAAAGAAAGAAATTAGTTAGAAAGAAAGAGATTAGTTAGAAAGAAAGATAGAGATTAGTTAGAAAGAAAGATAGATAGATTAGTTAGAAAGAAAGATAGATAGATAAGTTAGAAAGAAAGAACGATAGATTAGTTAGAAAGAAAGAACGATAGATTAGTTAGAAAGAAAGAACGATAGATTAATTAGAAAGAAAGATCGATAGATTAGTTAGAAAGAAAGATCGATAGATTAGTTAGAAACACAGATAGATAGATAGATAGATAGATAGATAGATAGATAGATAGATAGATAGATTAGTTAGAAAGAAAGATAGATAGATTAGTTAGAAAGAAAGATAGATAGATAGAAAGATTAGTTAGAAAGAAAGATATATTAGTTATAAAGAAAGATAGATATATTATTTAGAAAGAAAGAAAGATAGATAGATTAGAAAGAAAGAAAGATTAGTTAGAAAGAAAGAAAGATAGATTTGTTAGAAAGAAAGAAAGATTATTTAGAAAGAATGAAAGAAAGGATTAGTTAGAAAGAAAGATGGATTTGTTAGAAAGAAAGAAAGATGGATTAGTTAGAAAGAAAGAAAGAAAGAAAGGATTAGTTAGAAAGAAAGAAAGAAAGAAAGAAAGAAAGAAAGAAAGAAAAGTTAGAAAGAAAAAAAGATTAGTTAGAAAGAAAGATAGATTAGTTAGAAAGAACGAAATATACATTAGTTAGAAAGAAAGAAAGAAAGATGGATTAGTTAGAAAGAAAGTAAGAAAGAAAGAAAGAAAGGATTAGTTAGAAAGAAAGAAAGAAAGAAAGAAAGAAAGAAAGAAAGAAAGAAAAAAAGATTAGTTAGAAAGAAAGATAGATTAGTTAGAAAGAACGAAAGATACATTAGTTAGAAAGAAAGAAAGAAAGATGGATTAGTTAGAAATAAAGAAAGATTAGAAAGAAAGAAAGATTAGTTAGAAAGAAAGAAAGATTAGTTAGAAAGAAAGATAGATTAGAAAGAAAGAAAGATTAGTTAGAAAGAAAGAAAGATTAGTTAGAAAGAAAGATAGATTAGAAAGAAAGAAAGATTAGTTAGAAAGAAATATTAGTTAGATAGAAAGAAAGATAGATTAGTTAGAAAGAAAGAAAGATTAGTTAGAAAGAAAGAAAGAAAGATTAGTTAGAAAGAAAGAAAGAAAGAAAGAAAGATTAGTTAGAAAGAAAGAAAGAATAGTTAGAAAGAAAGATAGATTAGAAAGAAAGAAAGAAAGAAAGAAAGATGGGTTACTTAGAAAGAAAGAATGATTAGTTAGAAAGAAAGAAAGATTAGTTTGTTAGAAAGAAAGAAAGATAGATTATTTAGAAAGAAAGAAAGATAGATAGATTAGAAAGAAAGAAAGATTAGTTAGAAAGAAAGAAAGATAGATTTGTTAGAAAGAAAGATTAGTTAGAAAGAATGAAAGAAAGAAGGATTAGTTAGAAAGAAAGATGGATTTGTTAGAAAGAAAGAAAGAAAGAAAGAAAGAAAGAAAGAAAGAAAGAAAGAAAAAAGTTAGAAAGAAAAAAAGATTAGTTAGAAAGAAAGATAGATTAGTTAGAAAGAACGAAAGATACATTAGTTAGAAAGAAAGAAAGAAAGATGGATTAGTTAGAAAGAAAGAAAGAAAGAAAGAAAGAAAGAAAGAAAGGATTAGTTAGAAAGAAAGAAAGAAAGATGGATTAGTTAGAAAGAAAGATGGATTAGTTAGAAAGAAAGATTAGTTAGAAAGAAAGAAAGATAGATTATTTAGAAAGAAAGATAGATTAGTTAGAAAGAAAGAAAGATACATTTGTTAGAAAGAAAGAAAGATAGATTAGTTATAAAGAAAGATGGATTTGTTAGAAAAAAATAAAGATTAGTTAGAAAGAAAGATAGATAGATTAGTTAGAAAGAAAGAAAGATGGATTAGTTAGAAAGATAGATAGATTAGTTAGAAAGAAAGAAAGATTTGTTAGAAAGAAAGAAAGATAGATAGATTATTTAGAAAGAAAGATAGATTAGTTAGAAAGAAAGATACATTAGTTAGAAAGAAAGAAAGATAGATTAGTTAGAAAGAAAGAAAGATTAGTTAGAAACAAAGAAAGATAGATAGATTAGTTAGAAAGAAAGACAGATTAGTTAGAAAGAAAAAGATTAGTTAGAAAGAAAGATGGATTTGTTAGAAAAAAAGAAAGATTAGTTAGAAAGAAAGAAAGATGGATTAGTTAGAAAGAAAGAAAGAAAGATTAGTTAGAAGGAAAGAAAGAGAACGAAAGATAGCTTAGTTAGAAAGATTAGTTAGAAAGAAAGGAAGATAGATAAGTTAGAAAGAAAGAAAGAAAGAAAGAAAGAAAGAAAAAAGAAAGAAAGAAAGATTAGTTAGAAAGAAAGATAGGTTAGTTAGAAAGAAAGATAGATAGATTAGTTAAAAAGAAAGATAGATAGATTAGTTAAAAAGAAAGAAAGATTAGTTAGAAATAAAGAAAGATAGATTAGTTAGAAAGAAAGAAAGATAGTTTATTTAGAAAGAAAGATATATTAGTTAGAAAGAAAGATAGATAGAATCGTTAGAAAGAAAGATAGATAGAATCGTTAGAAAGAAAGAAAGAAAGATTAGTTAGAAAAAAAGAAAGATAGTTTAGTTAGAAAGAAAGAAAGATAGATTATTTAGAAAGAAAGATATATTAGTTAGAAGGAAATATAGATTGTTAGAAAGAAAGATAGATAGAATCGTTAGAAAGAAAGATAGATAGAATCGTTAGAAAGAAAGAAAGATAGATTAGTTAGAAAGATAGAAAGATAGATTAGTTAGAAAGAAAGAAAGATAGATTAGTTAGAAAGAAAGATGGATAGATTAGTTAGAAAGAAAGATAGATAGATTAGTTAAAAAGAAAGAAAGATTAGTTAGAAAGAAATAAAGATTAGTTAGAAAGAAAGATGGATTAGTTAGAAAGAAAGAAAGATGGATTAGTTAGAAAGAAAGATTAGTAAGAAAGAAAGAGAAAGAAAGATTAGTAAGAAAGAAAGATAGAAAGAAAGAAAGAGAAAGAAAGATTAGTAAGAAAGAAAGATAGAAAGAAAGAAAGAAAGAAAGAAAAATTAGTTAGAAAGAAAGAAAGATAGATAAATTAGTTAGAAAGAAAAAAGATTAGTTAGAAAGAAAGAAAGATTATTAGATAGATAGATAGATAGATAGATAGATAGATAGATAGATAGATAGATAGATAGATAGATAAATAGATAGATAGATAGATAGATAGATAGATAGATAGATAGATAGATAGATAGATAGATAGATAGATAGATAAGTTCATTAGTACATATAGAATGGTTGTTTAATTGAATCTAGGGCTTCAGGGAGTTTAGATTTGAATTTTTGTGTTGTACACTACTGGGCCACCGTAGCCTTGGCTCAATTTGAACTGTTGCTATGAAAGTCAATGGGATTTTTATGGTTTATAATATTAATTTTTAAGAAAACTGAAAGTCAAATCAGTCTGAAAAGATATAGCAACTCGAGTCAGAACAGTCTGAAGGTCTGACCCGAGTTTGGAGTTTGTAGAGTTAAAACTCTAGGAGGAGTTAGAGTCAGAAAATTTTGGTTAAGAAAAAGAAGAAGAAGAATAATAACTAGAAAAAAAAGTTTGATGAGACAAACTTTAAGTTGGCTTGAGAAAGCCGGACCAGAGAGTTTGAATAAGTTTAAAGTAGTTTGAAGTTTGATAGATGGATTAGTTAGAAAGAAAGAATAGTTAGAAAGAAAGAAAATGATTGGTTAGAAAGATAGATAAATAATAGATAGATAGAAAGATTAGTGTCAATGAAAGAAAGATTAGTTAGAAAGAAAGATTAGTTAGAAAGATAGATAAAAAGAAAGATTAGTTAGAAAGATAGATAGAAAGAAAGATTAGTCAGAAAGACAGAAATATCGATTTGAAAGAAAGATCAGTAAGAAAGAAAGAAAGAAAGATAAAGTAGTTAAGAAAGAAAGATATATTAGTTAGAAAGAATAGTTAGAAAGAAAAAAGATAGATTAGTAAGAAAGAAAGATAGATTAGTTAGATAGAAATAAAAATAGATTAGTTAGAAAGAAAGAAAGGATTAGTTAGAAAGAAAGATGGATTTGGTAGAAAGAAAGAAAGAAAGAAAGAAAGGATTAGTTAGAAAGAAAGAAAGGATTATTTAGAAAGAAAGATGGATTTGTTAGAAAGAAAGAAATATTAGTTAGAAAGAAAGATGAGTTAGAAAGAAAGAAAGAAAGATAGATTAGTTAGAAATAAAGATAGATAGATTAGTTAGAAAGAAAGATTAGTTAGAAAGAAAGAAAGATTAGTTAGAAAGAAAGAAAGATTAGAAAGAAAGAAAGAAAGAAAGAAAGAAAGATAGATAAATTAGTTAGAAAGACAAAAGATAGATTAGTTAGAAAGATAGATAGATTAGTTAGAAAGAAAGATTAATTAGAAAGAAAGATAGATTAGTAAGAAAGAAATAAAGAAAGATAGATAGATTAGTTAGAAAGAAAAAAGATAGATTAGTTAGAAAGAAAGAAAGACATTAGTTAGAAAGAAAAAAGAGATTAGTTAGAAAGATAGATAGATTAGTTAGAAAGAAAGATTAATTAGAAAGAAAGATAGATTAGTGAGAAAGAAAGAAAGAAAGACAGATTAGTTAGAAAGAAAGAAAGAAATTAGTTAGAAAGAAAGAGATTAGTTAGAAAGAAAGATAGAGATTAGTTAGAAAGAAAGATAGATAGATTAGTTAGAAAGAAAGATAGATAGATAAGTTAGAAAGAAAGAACGATAGATTAGTTAGAAAGAAAGAACGATAGATTAGTTAGAAAGAAAGAACGATAGATTAATTAGAAAGAAAGATCGATAGATTAGTTAGAAAGAAAGATCGATAGATTAGTTAGAAACACAGATAGATAGATAGATAGATAGATAGATAGATAGATAGATAGATAGATTAGTTAGAAAGAAAGATAGATAGATTAGTTAGAAAGAAAGATAGATAGATAGAAAGATTAGTTAGAAAGAAAGATATATTAGTTATAAAGAAAGATAGATATATTATTTAGAAAGAAAGAAAGATAGATAGATTAGAAAGAAAGAAAGATTAGTTAGAAAGAAAGAAAGATAGATTTGTTAGAAAGAAAGAAAGATTATTTAGAAAGAATGAAAGAAAGGATTAGTTAGAAAGAAAGATGGATTTGTTAGAAAGAAAGAAAGATGGATTAGTTAGAAAGAAAGAAAGAAAGGATTAGTTAGAAAGAAAGAAAGAAAGAAAGAAAGAAAGAAAGAAAAGTTAGAAAGAAAAAAAGATTAGTTAGAAAGAAAGATAGATTAGTTAGAAAGAACGAAATATACATTAGTTAGAAAGAAAGAAAGAAAGATGGATTAGTTAGAAAGAAAGTAAGAAAGAAAGAAAGAAAGGATTAGTTAGAAAGAAAGAAAGAAAGAAAGAAAGAAAGAAAGAAAGAAAGAAAAAAAGATTAGTTAGAAAGAAAGATAGATTAGTTAGAAAGAACGAAAGATACATTAGTTAGAAAGAAAGAAAGAAAGATGGATTAGTTAGAAATAAAGAAAGATT